>QEOT01001996.1:77483-175045 GCA_003123785.1 Pterocarya stenoptera
GGAAGTGCATGATGACGATGTGATCCATTACTATCTCTCATGTTTATAAAACTAATCAAATGTCAATAAAATAACTAATATTTCAAATGAAAATTATTTAATAATAAGTAATGTTATATACCATACTCTCATCCTATTAAGTAAGAGGTGACACATTTATCACCATTGGATGATAAAGAAGCATCCAATATTAAATGATCATTCAGTGGTAATAAATGTTCCACAACTTACTTAGTGGGATGGGAGTATGATGTATAGAATTTTCCTAATGTTAAATATATCAACAAGCCCACTAAATATGCCTATTATTTTATAGCAGAAGATTTTTAGAGAGAAGTTAGAGAGACATGCATGCTCTCATCTATCTGTTCTCCCTATCTCAAACCATCAAATCTAAAATTACCCAAGTACCCCTATAACGCAACGAAAATATCTACTAATTCTCTCAACAAATTGGTTAGCCTTCAAGCGTGCAATTAATTTAATAATTAAACTATAACGTAAAATAAATAAATTGCAGACTACTAAGATTGGTAGCGAAGGAAAATCTTTTAAAGAACTCTTTAAACGCAAAATCCTATAGGTTAATCAAATCTAGAAAAGTTAATTTTATTATTTGAAAATCAATTACAAGTAAAGCTCAATTACAAAACTTTTGTCAATTGACACTCTTACTTGACCAGGCAAATGACATACTTGTCTTCTACCGCAGTAGCAACCAAAACCTCTGGCGATCTTCAAATATTGACTTTTCTCCTGGAATTTCAATGCCTAAAACACGACCAATCAAATCTCCAATGTGGAGAACGATCACACTCTTTAATAGAAATAATATGAAAATTCTCCAAGAAGTTTTCTTACCAAAATATGCACTATAAAATGTTCTGAAAAATATATAGATCTGAATCTCTACAGATTCTAACCAATAAGATTCCTTAAATAAAAAATCTGAAAGTAGTTTTAGTTTTAGTAGGACTCTGCTGACGGATCAAGTCTGTCGCAAGAACTTTTCCTGACGGATTGTTGACATTTCGTGATAACTCTTTACTGCAGCTTCTAATTTCAATTTAGCTTCTGTTCTGAATATGTGCAAATCTTCATGGACTTGATTTGCACATAAATGACTTATCTAAACAACCTCTAATACCTTTTAGATAAACTTAATGTTGTTATAGATAATGATAGGATAAGCTCTAATACCTTCTACATACTTAATGATAGGATAAACTCTATCATTGTAGTCACATACTCATATCCAACTCATCAACTTAGTCATCTAATCCTTACCAAACTTTGCATCTACAAAATCTTCACCCACCTCTTCACCCTTCCCCTTTCCAGAACTTCTCAGGGAATGAATGACTCATCAAAATGTTAAATGATCAATTTTTTTTTTTTAATTTTCTGATCTCTTCTCTTCTTTCACATACCAATATTATCATTTTCATTTTCCTTTTCTTCCTACCTACCTCCACTCTCCATTCTCCTAATTACCATTTCCATCCTCAACCTCTAAATTTGTTACTTCCAATGTCCATGGCTTCTCAGCATATTTTTGAAGGTGATTTCGTGGTATTATTAGAAGATTTAGGTCTCGTTTGTTTTTACAGATGGTCTCATCCCATATCAGCATCCAAACATCATTTAAATACAAGCACTTTTCAATTTTAAATTTTCAACTTTACAACTTTTTCATCTAATCTTTACAACTTTCCTAAACTTTCAAACAAAACATAAAAAATAATTCAACTTTTTCAAATCTTAAACTAAAAATAATATTAAAAAAATTGACAATATTTTTACTTTATAATATTTTTATTTAACTTTTTCTCTCTTATTTCTCAAAATCTCATAAAATATCTTGACTCAAATAATTTTACTACTATTCATAAATTATCTCACTACTATTTATAAATTTCTCATCTCATCTATGTAATCAAACTATCTCTTAGAACTTATCTTTTAGATAGGCTAAGGGAAAGAACATAAATAAGATGGCTAATCCGAGGAGCATACCTTTTTTTTTTTTTTCCTCCTTTGATACATCTATATTAGCCAATAAGAAACGAAGAAGTAGCACACATGCAATAAGATTTGCTGGGTCATCTATATGTGTGTGTGGACAAGACCCCTCAGTTTAGAAGGCTCAAATGGGCCATGTAGAAAATAATCTATACAGACTGAGATCATCATCAATACGTATAAAATTATTTGTGAGTAAAATATGTGCGCGTAAACAGTTGGTTTTAATTAAGGATTATGCAACCCCATTGATAGAGTTAAAAGTTAAAAGAGTGGTATTGTCTACCTTTAATAATCTTTCGTTACACACCTTAGTTACTACAATGAATTTCAGCCACATATATGGAGAGAGAGAGAGAGAGAGAGAGAGAGAGAGAGAGAGGGTAGATATCCTTCTATGCAGTGGGCAACCGAAAGAACAAGAAAAAGACAAGGCAGAAGAGAGAAGCCAAGAGGAGGAGGTAATGGGGCAACGCATGCATTGGTCCCAAAAACAAATCCCGGCACGCTAAGATGGTGGCCTCTTTTGTATAAGATGTCAAATGTTATTATTATTATTATTTTAAATGTCAAATGTTAGCTTGATGGATTTTAAGGTGTGGTTTGGATAATGAGTTAAGATAAGATAAGTTAAAATGAAAATTGAATAAAATATTATTATAATATTATTTTAAGATTTGAAAAAGTTGAATTGTTTATTATATTTTATGTGAAGATTTAAAAAAATTATAATAATAAGATGAGATGAAACACTTCTTATATCTAAACCGGACTGATTATCTACTCATCATTAGAAATTTTGTTATCTCCATATAGCAATATTACTCTACATCATTAATTTTATTATTTTCAATCACACTTATTGAAGTGATACATTTTCAGTGGTTGTTCATTTATGAAGTCGACATTAAAATTACTTATAATATGTCACATAAATAATTGTGACTAGGGATGACAAAAACAATCACCACCAAACAACATTTCTATTTTCGAAATCAATTGGTGGTTTGGATTGATAATTTACATTTCTTTTATATTGTTAACCTTTTTTTTAATATTGCTTTGATTTTGCTGCATTGAATGAAGGTACGAACTTGTTAAAAAGGATTACAGAAGGAGAAGGAGAAAAGAATGCTGCAAGTAGTGACGAAAGGAAAACTTTATGATCAGCTTTCCAGCTTTTGATGCTTGATGTTTGGATTCTTGGGTAGGGAAAGGGAAAGGTGGTTGGCCTTTTGTAATAAGAATCCAAGACTATCTTCCAAGTTGGGAGTTGAGAGGACCTACAAAAACTTTTATTTCTTCTTAAGGTACCTCTATATTCTTTCCAAGTTGTATTCTTGTACTTTTCCAAAAAACTAAAAAATAAATAAAATAGCCAAATAAAAAGTCTTTCATCAATCTCCATACTAGTTGCAGACATCTGTAATGCACGATAATTGTCAAAATAACATAAAATAAATCAAACTTTTAAGATGATCTCAATTTTAGCACTTTCGTTTCCAAATTTAGTTGAATATCCAGATTTTTTGTCACCTTACTCCCTTCATATTTATAAATTAGTGGTGGAGAACTTCATAAATTTGGTTAGTTACAGTTGGATAGTGATATATTTTGAGATATTCTGAAAATAATAATAATAAAAAATTAAATAATTATGAACAGTAATAAAAAGTATGTGAAAATAATAAAAAATAGTGAGTAATTCTGAGTTCTCAATACCCAAACTAGAGAGTAGAGAAATAGACCATGAGCGCTTCTTTGTCTACTGAGAGTTAGCTCTGAATATTCACGATCAATATGGGTGCGATTTTGATGTCCCAGAATTAGAAAGACAGTCGTAAAAACACCTGCGTTGAAACAAATTCCCAAATTTATTTAAGCACATATGGGGATTTTGGCACACATCACTTTGTTCTAGCGCTCACTATTTCATCTAGAAATATCTACATGAACTCAGCAAAACATCTTACAGAAAACATGAAACAGTTCCTAAGACTAAATTGAAGTGGCTATCTTCTCATAAAGTGGATGTGGTAGGATATCTAATCCTCCTCTGCTCTTCGAAATTTGGACTCGTTTTAGATTCTTAGGATGGGGCCGCTGAACTCATAATGATCCCATGCCATACAAAATTGATGGCACTTTGAATGCACTCGTTGAACACCACTACTCTGTCTGCACCGCCATAAACTGTTTACAGAATTGTGGGCTACCTTGTTCACGAGCTCTCGTGGAAGTTGAGTGACCTGGATAATGCTGCCGGATTGGCTTGTAAGACTGGTGAGGCTTCGGCTATGTTATTCTTTTTGTCACTCTTTGATTGGAATGCCTTAAAGAGTCCTCCTCCACTAATCGAATCAGCCTTATCATTCTTAATTCCCAGTGTCGCCCATATAGAGCTTTTTGCAGCTTCTCCTGGGTCATCAATCCTCAATGTCTTTGGAATCCATAGGCATCTCTCGGTATTGTTTTCTTTAAGCGGTTCCCCCTCCAGAGAGTTGCTTGATTTAAGAACATTCTCATCTCTCGAGTGTTTCCCCAAGGTTGGAGAGTTTGGACCAGAGTTTGGGGTTGGAGATGTTGGCTGAGGAAGCCATGGCATGCTCCAAGTGCCTGGTACAGTACACCCCCAATAAGCTGCAGCAGGATAGAACGGCATAGGAAAGCCTGGAGGGCAGAAAGCAGGAGGTGGTATGGGGGAACTCCACTGAGCTGAGTTCCATGGATAAGGCCAAGGAGCCCCAGGAAAGCAAGGAATTTGAGGTGGGAACCCCTGACAAATCCTCATTGCTTGCTCTTGCGATCCAGTTTTGCCTGACTCATCAGTTGAATTTGAGGTTGAGACTGTAGCTCCATTTGAAGGATCATCTCCATTTTGTCCACCACCATAAGAAACCGGAATCCTTAGCTCTTCAGGTCTATGAAACCCATTTTGTTTGCAGTTCCTCATTGTTTTATCAGCAAGGTTCAACACAGAAGCCATTGATTCACAAAGGGGTGTGTCTGAGCCAAACGTGAGGACAGTACCATCAGGTCTCAGTGATGGATGGTGGACTCCATTTGGAAGATCAGTTTGAGCATTCTGGAGAGCTTCGGAGACATTTATGTGGCGGTAGTGAGAAGCAGAATTCTTGTTCTTGCGACGACCCGCACCCACAGGAACATTCCTCATTGTCCCGCCAGCTGTCCAGTATCTCTGGCAGTTCTTGCAGAAGTGCCGAGGTTGGTTGACATTGTAATTATTGTAGTAACAGAACTTGGTGTCCATGCTACTGCAGCGGGGGCATGGAAGTATCTTGTCAGGCTTCTTCAAGGGTTTTTCTTGTGAATTACTAGACTCACTTCGTTCTTCTTCACTCTTTGAAGGTTTTAAGGTAGCACTCTCCTTCTCAACAGGGAGTGTTTTAGAGTTCTCATTTATCCCTGAGGTTACATCTGGATTTGTTAATTCTTCTGAAGATACAGGAGGGCCCGGGCCTTCCTGCTTATTCTCAGATGGTTTTTCTCCCAATACGTCCTGAATTGACAAAAATTCCCAATGAGAACATAACTTTTAAAGATAAGCAGATGAGAAATATAAACATAACAAGAACATCCTTAGGGAAGTAAATAAAAAACATGGAAGAGTAAGGCCTCGATTTTTTTTTCACAACTCCTCTCAACTCATCTCAATCTCATTTAATCATTACAACTTTTCCAAATTTTCACACAAAATAAAATAAACAATTCAACTTTTTCAAATCCCAAAACAAAAATAATATTAAAAGAAAATATTTTAACAATATTTTATTTAACTTTTAACTTTAATCTCAAATCATCTTATCTCATCTCACCTCATCACTTGAATCTTTGAATATAAAATCTGCTTACCACTTCAAAAAGAAATCCAAGCCCGGACTAATTATTGCATACATATTGAATTGATAGAAGAAGTCACACACTAGTAAAAATACTGTCATTTTGGAACCAAAGTTCAGTAATTGCAACTTGCAAGACAAAAACATACCAGAAAAAGTAATATAGAACTGACCTCTTTGAAGCACTTATGATAAGATTCAAACTCATCACAGTTACCTAAAAAAGGCTCAACCAGCACAGGGGTCATGGATATCTAGGATGTTAAGATTGAAGTGATATAACACTTGCTTTATTGCCAGGGTACTTACAAAAATACATAATAACCTGACTGCTGCAAATAGGCTAGGTTCGGAATGGTTTCCATAAGATTCAAAATTCAGTGTTATGGATTTCTAATCAAATGGAGGATTAACGGATGTGTTAACATCGTGGAGTAAGAGTAAGCAGCAAAATTGGCAATAACTTCTTTAATACTCTCTCCATGCACAGATTAGACAACTGTAACACCAAGCACTCAAAAGTCACCTAAGGAGTTACTGAACCAAAATTAATAAGGCAATGCTAAAAGTGGACAGCAGCACTGGTATGCAACAGTCAAAAAAATCGATTCTCAATATGAGAGAGCCATTCCAAGCAGTATGAAACTCCAGACTATAATGGTATGACTTTAGACTACAGAATCTTAGAATTGGAAACTTCTTGCAAAATTTAAGATGTCAGTTGGAAATAGCATTTTTTACGTCCAGATTTTAACCAGAGAAAACGATCAAAATAAAAAATTGTATAACCTTTGACAAGTAAATATTAAGAAAAAAAATCCAAGAATTTTTGTTAGACCGAAAAACCATAACCACTAAAATGTCAAAATCTGATGTCTTCGATAAAAGAAATAAAAGCATAGATGAAATCTTGTAAGAAGCCAATATCCAAAATCCAGAAACTGAAGACCAAATGTAGTTCAGCAGAAATCACTTCGTCAATTATACTAATCCATACAAATAGTAGACAAGCAATCTCCAAACCGATCAAAATTTACCTAAATTACCTCACGCAAACCAATCATAACATGCTTATTTCTACGACCAATCAATCCCCAATCAAATGACATGTCCAAAAATCTCATCTTTGAATGCTGATGCAAAAAATAATATAGATAAAATAAAACCCAAACCCATTCAAAAGCTCATCAACAACTAAACCCGCCTAATCACACCCGGAAACCCCTAACCATCATCTACAAACAAAACTACCCTACCATTCCAAGTCAACAAAATCTCCAAACCAAGCCCCCAGCTAAGACCGACCCACTAATTTTCCCACCTGAAGAATAATGGGTCGCTCTCAGAGTCAAAAGCAGCTAACCGTATCCCTAACCTTCTCAGCCGCTCTCTCCTCTCCATCTCTGTCCGTATTGGCCTCCGGCGAAGAGTTGGTCGAACAGGCATGGTCCTGATCGATAATATCGTCAACCATAGGACCCGAAGACGGGGCTGGAGCTCCGGAAGAGTCTGTGGACCCGTTGGTTGGGATCTCAGGCACCGGGATCGTCTTCCCGAAGAGCTTGATCGCAGGGTCTTTTCCTTCCGACATTTCTCCTTGTCTCTGCTTCCTGTATTTCTGTCTTTTTTATTCTCTTTCCTCTAAAAAAAAAAAAAAAAACCAGAGAGAGAGAGAGAGAGAGAGGGAGAGATCTGACACGTTGTGTGCGAGTTAACGAGTGTGGCGTCGTCGTCGTCGTCGTCTGGTCGATTATACGTTTTCTTTTGATGAACCCGTAATGGGCAGGTGGGATGACACGTCAGCAGGCTTAGCAAGGGGGGAGAATTCTCAGCCACAAGTCTGGTTTTGTGGCCTTCTCTTTTTGATTCTCTTTTTCACTTTTTTTCTTTCGGTTTGCCATGGCAAAACACATTTGGTTGGATGCCAAATTGCTAATTTCCCAACCCCACTTTCCCCCAATCCTACTCAGCATCTTCTTTTTCTTTTCTTTTTTCTTTTTATTTTCTTTTTCTTTTTAATTTTTTCCTTTCCCTCGGCGACTCTTCTTTCAAAACTCGCCAACCCCTTTTTTATCTCATTAAAATATGCTGCTTGCTTTTGTATTATTTTTATGGGTTTCTTTTGTCTATTTTTAAGGCCACCTGCGGATGATAATGTAAGTTGGCCTACTGCCTTTTGGTCTCTTTTTTCTGCGCAAAATGCGACCTTTGCAAATCTAATACCCCATATCCAAATCAGTACATTCACCACCATTACTTTTTCTTTTTCCTTAATTTTAATTTAATTTTTTGTGAATCTATTTTTAAAAATAGTTTATTACCATTTCCATCTTAAAATAGTTTTATTGTTTTTCTTCCTTAGTTTTTCTATATATATGAGAGTTTCAAGATGAATTTATTTATTTGCTTAAAAGGTTTGTGTTAAAAGAAATGAATAATTAAAAGATTTTGCTATACATCAGCCACTATTTGTCCTCACATTTTATATCTACAATTCTTTTTCATAAAGTATAGAGTATGGAATAAAGAATAATGACTAGTGTGAAAAGAATTATTGATAATTAAATCACTGACAGTCTAGAATAAATAAATATCATTATTATTAAAATGATATTTAATCAAAAAGATATAAAGGAGAAATGAACAAAAGAATCAAATGTTGTGAAGATAATTGTAGATAATTTATTTTGCAAATTTTAATTATTCTTGAAATATTGGTGAACAAAAAAGAAACAAATGAGGGGATGTAAAGCTAACGAACGAATAATTGAATGCAGTCAAATTGAGACAGCTTTTTTTCTTTTCATACCAATTTTTCAACACGATTTCTTCTTGGCAAAGCGAAGAGTTTTATAATTATAATTATTATTATTTTCTTGTCGGCGAGATTTCTCCGATTTTTTTTTGCCGAGTTCTTCCTAGTTCCTAGCCGTATGGTATTCTTCCGAGCGTACGTAGAAAGGTTTACCGTTTATGGAGCCTATTTTTCATCTTACCACCACGTGGCATTGTCCACTTCATCACATGCTCCAAGTGTGGGCCCCGCAACCAAAAAGTGAGTGAAAGTGAAAAAACTGGACCCCCCCTTCTCAGCGTCAAACTCATCCGTTCAGTCCCTCCTTCCTATGAACTGATAACACGTGTTCACTGTAATACACGTGGGAAGCATCTCCTGGACTCCCAGCACCTAAACTAAAAAGGAATCTTCTGCTAGTGGTTGAGCTTTTCTCCTGGTTGGAACCTAGCCAGCTTCCTCTGGCACCGACACGTGTATTCAGACAAACTATATATATACTTCAACTTAAAATATGTATATTTCTGACGGATAAATATCAATTGTTAAATCCGGAGATTTTAGCCAGCCACGTTCAAATTCAATTGATTTCAGTTTCAAGATAAATTTTATAATTTCAATTTTACAAATTTCGTGTAAATGATGTATAGTATAAACGCATTTAAATAGTACTAATTTTGATGAAATAGTGGACAATGTCAACGAAAAGTTTATTAAAATTTATTAAAAACCCAGGAGCCCAAATGGGCTTAGGTGATTGGACGGATTGGAATGAAGAACATCCTCCTCCTCATAAGAGGGAAATGTGGATTGAACTTGGTCCTGAGCCCAATTGATGACCCGCATGTGCCTTTTCCCAATGGCCATCCATGGACAGCCCAAAATATATGAATCATGGGCCTTAAAGGTTGTTACCACGACTTCTTACCATCAATTTTTTGCTGATGCGTTGGTCCAAGGCATGCTTGGTTATTCCCTTTATCAAATGGGCCGTCCCAAGGTTACATGGGCCCTTAAACATATGGCCTCAGTTCGTTTTTTTTTTTTTTGTCTTTTTCTTTCGTTTTTCTTCTTCTTTTTGGACCTACTTTTTGTAGAGCGGTGCTACTCTACCGCTCAGAGTAGCCCACTCCAAGTGACCACTATATCAAAAATATTAATATATTAATAGTCACTTCCTTAAAAAAAATTAAAAATACATAAAGTGTAGCATTTTTCTTTTCTATATAAAATGGATTTCATAATTAATTTTCTGTATAGAATGAATTTCAAAATTAATATGTCAAATCATAGAAGAATCAATTTAATAAAAATATTGAGATTTAAAATGGCAAAATCATTGCTATCTTTGTGCTTAGCCTAACAAAAACTTTGGCAGAAATCACTCTTATTGAAAAGCGAACTCGAGCTTATTAACTATCAACAAAGTACATTAGGGGTAATCTAACAAAAGAAGAAGAAGAAGAAGAAGAAGAAGAAGAAAAAAAAGATGGTTTAGACCTTTCATTTCCTTATGTCTCGCTCACCCTAGTTAATTAAGAAATTCGACTAGATAAATGATATATACAAGTCCTCTATAAAAAAATAAAAAAAAGGACTCCATTATGAAAATAATTTTAAATTTTTATTTTTTCTTAATATAATCTATTTTTTTACAAAAGGCTTGTACATTTAGAATTTTTACATAGCATTACTCATTCATTATATTATATAGAAGGTCTTCCAAGAACGCGAGAGCAGTTCATATTGATATATACAATTATTATAACTTTGAGAATTGCTACATGCAATCGTTGGTGGGAGTCACCGTGCAATCAGCATCTAACGGGCGTGTGTTAGTGAAAAATAAGAAAAAAGGGCAGTATTTTACTACTATTTTGTTTCATTGAATCACTGCATAAAAGTTCTAATTTCAATACCTAGCAACTCTCCTCTCTCCCTCCCGCAGTTTGCAAACCAATCTGTAGTGAACCTAAGGATATCTCCTCTCTCCCTCCCTCAATTTGCAAACTCATATGCAGTTTATTTTCATTTTTACAGCTCCGTAGCCAACCTTCTCCTTCTCTCTCTTTGAGCTTCAGCAAATGGAATAATACTAAGCAATCCTGAATGCCGTAAAATTACCAATCACATTTATTTATTATTTTGAAGTTTTCATTTCATTTGACTCTTTCTTGTTATCTGTCCCTTCATTCATGGATCTTCCATTTGAATATTCTAACATGCTCCATTTTTCTTTTCATTTTTTTGTCAAAAAGCTTCCTCATTCCTACAAGGACGGTGATTTATTCCTATTGATTTTTCTTTTGGTTTGAGATTTATTTTTCAATATTTTTGTTCCACAAAACCATTTGATTCTTATAGGTTTTTTGTTTAATTCTTCATATTTAGCAATTATTTTGGGGGTGTTTCCAATTCTCATCGCTTTGTAACTATTTGGAGGTTAGAACTTTTTATTTGGTCTCAAGCTGTAGAATGAAACTAAACTGCATATGGGTTTGCAAGCTGAGGTAGGGAGAGAAGAGATATCCTTGGGTTCACTGCAGATTGGTTTGCGAACTGCGAGAGGGAGAGAGGAGAGTTGCTCAGGTATTGAAATTGAAACTTTTATGCATTGATTTAGTGAAACAAAATAGTAGTAAAATATTGCCCTTTTTTTCTTATTTTTCACTAACACACGCCACGTTAGATGCTGATTGCACGGAGACTCCCACCATCGATTGCATGTATCAATTCTTTAAAAGTTTTTGGAGAAAGTACATTGAGCAATGTGTGTTTAGGGACAAAATGTTAATTAGTTGAACCACATAAACAGCTGCATAAAGACATATGCTTCCGTTTTTAAATGGAGATTTATGTTGTGTTTGGGTAGTAAAGTAATCTAAAATATTATGTGAATAGTAGTAAAAAAATAATGAAAAATTAATAATAAAATATTGAATAATAGTAAAAAAAATGTGAAAAAATAATAATAAAATAATAAATAATAGTAGAGTATTATGAGAATGAGCTTTACTAGGTATAAGTGGTTTTGTGCACCAAATGGCATACCGATACTGAAATGAATTTTTTTATTGAAAAGAAAAATAAAAGAAGAAAAACTTTGAGAGAAGAAGGTCTTCTGTTTCAGAAAATCATTTATGTCTTCAATTTTTGTCGTTTCATTAAACGAATACCTTACCTATTAACATTGATGCGCGATTTAATGTAAGAACACGCTTGCAAGAAAATTTTTCCTACGAGAATACTTTATTAGTCAAACTAGTTCTTACAAACAAAACTTTCGCTTTCCTCCGTCTTAGGCTCCAATCACAAACTTTTCATATCCACCTATTATTGCTGCTTCAAGTCAATACGTTATTATAAAAAATTTATTGAAACTGTTGTTCGAATGGGAGAATTTTAATTGAAAAATAAATAGACATAGGAGATAACTCTACAATATTTATTAAATAAAAATATTTATATAGCTATTTTTTATTCGAAAATTTGAACTTGGAAAAAAGTTTTTGAAGACTGATTATTAATAATTTATTTATCTAATGAAATAAATTAAGATGGAAAAAAAAAAAAAATTGATAGGAGCATGGGCCTCCCTGATGTAACAGCCTAAACCTAACTTCATGACTTTGAAATTTTGATTGACGTACTGAGATTTAACTGATATGGAGACTTTTTAAAGGTACTCGAAAATTTCAAACCTCATTAAATTAAGAAAAATGATTTATTCAGAATATATTCTACAATATATTTTATAATAATATATTAAAATGAGAGATATTTTGATAAAATAATATATAAAAGTAACAATATTTTATCAAAATATTTTTATTTTAATACATTATTATAGAATGTGTTGTAAAATATATTATGGGTGTATCATTACTTTTAAATTACACTTACCGAAAATTTGTCACGAATGTGTCTGAAAAGTACATTTTATTTTTATTTTATTTTATTTTCATATATTTTTTTAATCATCATAAATATTTTAAAAAAAATTATAACATCATTAAAAAATATTTTTTTAATCACTAAGTAAAAAAATAAAGGTTTCGAGACACTTCTGGGACCTAAATTCAATCAGTTTAGCATTTCTGTAAATTAAAAAATTATGAGAAAAGATATTTGCAATCGTAAATTGTATAACTATCGTGTAATCATTTTGAAAAAGTGAATAAAATCTAGGATTCACATTAAAAAAATTAATTTTTTAATAGTGGATCACATTCTTTTTCAAATCGATTACGCGATATTTACGCACTTTACGATTATATGTAGAATTACTTAAAAATTATGGTATGAGATAGATAAATTAAGATGAAAGTTGAAAATTAAATAAAATATAGTTAGAATATTATTTTTTAATTTTATTATTTTAAAATTAAAAAAATTAATTATAATAATTAGATGATATGCAATAAGATAAAATAAAATATTTTTTTAATCCAAACCTAGCCTTATAACAATTTTCGTTTACTTTGTGGTTCTGATGTTTGACGCCATGACGTTTTCATTCCTCTAAATTCTCATACACGCGTCTATTCTATGAATCTATTTTCTTTGATTTATAAGTTCCATTTATTATTATTTTTAAAAAAAAGTACAATTTTTTACACCCAATAAGAGAAAAGAAAAAAGAAGTGGGCCAAGCCCATGGAGCAGTTTATAGGGCAGTAGAGTAGTGTAGTGTCCCCACCAAATCACGCACATTTTGTTCTGAGTTTGAGTAATTTTTTTTCATGAAAGAAAGCCCATTTTCTAGAAGCCGAATGACGTTTTAGCCCACGAAGAACTCCTCCCCCAACGTGTCTTATTAAGCGTGTCGTTCATCTCTCTCTCTCTCTCCCTCCCTCTCTCTCTCTCAAGAGAGATACAGCACCAAATGACTCTTTCTTGTCCGCTCTGCTTCCTCTGGTTCCAAACGTTGCATGCCGGCCTTACCCAATCCACACACTCCCAAAATCACAACCATCTCTAGCGAATTCTAGCTCTTATTTGGTTTCAGTCGGATGTGTTTTATGTGAGCTTTGCGATAGTATAGGCACCGACAAATCCCGATCTGAAGGTGGATTCGAATTCCTTGTTATTTAGGCCTTTTCGTCTACTGTGTTGGTCGGGTTTTGGGTCTAGAATCTTGGGTGTTCGATCTGGTTCTCCGATTTATTTTTTTGGGTTTGTTTCAATCAGAGATTGGCTTCAATTTCTGGGCTCCGTTTGAAATGGTCTATTTCCTTTGCTCAATCTCGGTCTGCAACTCCGTTGACCAACCCACAGCCATGGCTGACACGAAATCAAGGCTAAATAATTCTTTATCGAGGAATAGAAAGGCGCTCCATTCGCCGAGTTCTTCGAAAACCCCAGTTTGTGATCGATCTCGATCGGTGGTAATAGATATAGTAATCCTTATAGCGGTTATTGGCGCTTGCGGGTTTTTGCTGTTCCCTTATATCAAGTTTGTGGCCGTCGAGCTTGTCGGAATTGTTGGAGAGATTGTTTCTTTTGTTAAAGAGGAAGTTTCTACTGCTCCGTTGTTATATGGCTCTATAGGACTCAGCGTTTGTTGTTCTGCACTGGCTGCCTGGATGGTTGTGATATTTACTAGCCGGAAGTGTGGGAATCCGAATTGCAAGGGACTGAGGAAGGCGGCAGAGTTCGATATTCAGTTGGAGACAGAGGAGTGTGTGAAGAGCTCGTCTAATTTGGTTAAAGATGGAGTGAAGAAGGGTCTATTTGAATTGCCACGCGACCACCACCGGGAATTGGAGGCGGAGCTCAAGAAGATGGCACCGCCTAATGGAAGAGCGGTTCTTGTTTTCCGAGGGAGGTGTGGGTGTTCTGTCGGTAGATTGGAAGTTCCGGGGCCGAAGAAGCATCGGAAGAACAAAAGGTAGGATTGATGTGGTTGGTGTTATTCAACACCGAGGATAATCGTAATACAGGAATAACCATGATACAGAGAGAGCCTTCTCGGGTTAATCTCTTTCGGATCTATATTGTCTTTAAATAAGCTCTTGGCATAAGTTGTAAGGATTATATACAATTGGTTACGGTGGGGAATGTAAGAATCTTTTAGTTTATAAGATTTTTAGGACATTAAGATCTTTTGATGCTTTATTGATGTTTTTTGCAGGCTATATACATGTTCTTAAAGTTAGAAACCTAAAGAATGGGGTAATTTTTTTTTTTTTAAATATATTTAATAATTTCCGGAGACAGTTCCCACTAAACCTTGCCCCTTCTCTTGTTCTTGAAACTTTCCAAAACTAAATTAGTACTCTGCATCCGAAGTCAATGTAATGTTGATGTTATGCCCGACTACAGCACAGAAAGCAGTTCCGTTTGTTGATTGGTGTGTGAATTGTGATTGGACGGCAACAGCATGCGTGGCATGATTCATTCCTTCTATCTATGTCTGCACCACACTGCATAGTTAATTATGACTTCCTACCTTATCATTTCATGCTTAGCTTATAATTATTAACAGACTTTTGAAAAGATGTAACTGGCTACCCTAATTTCTTTGATTATCTATGACATAATTGATATTTTGTGCATTCCCCATTAATCAGTAAGCCATTGAAAAGCTCATCAATTGTCAAAAACATTCTGGAAATGCAGTCTGTGCATGACCACGCAAGATTATTCTGAGACTTTAATGGAGGGTTGTATGAAATTAATCTTTAAAAGTCCCCGCTTATTCACGAATCAAGTGTTCTTCAATGATGATATGTGCTTCGAATCAAATGTACTGCCTCGTTTTGGTTCCCCTATTAATCATATTAATGAAGGTCCTTATTCTGCATCTAACAAACCAAGTTCTTTGATCTTCTCCTTTTGCTGTCAACGTAACACCAAAGTTTATCTTGATTTATAACCCTGTACTGTGGCCATACATTCATTCCTAGTGTCCTGACTGTTTGTGACTATTGCTATCCACGCAATCGAGGCTTAGCTATTTGTGATCATTTATCAACACCTGTTCTGCTTGTTCGTCCATTGGATTTACCAACTTGCCTAGAACAGTGAAAGATATTATATGTACTGCAGATTTTGATGCAGACGAATTTGCAGGTAGATATGTTCCCCATCGTTGGCATGCCTAGGCTTAAGTTATTTTGTATCAATAAGGAAAACGCTCTTCGAGCCCTTTTCTTATTTTCATGGTGGCTACAATCATATTTTTGTTCCTCCAAACCAGGTTTTGTGTCTATTCCTTTCCCCTAATCAGGCATTAAAGATATTACTTTGTTTTCCACCTTTCTAATAAAAGGTTGGGGTAGGTGTTTGAATTGTTTGAGATCTTGCACTTTGAGGGTGGTTTTGTCAAGTTGATCATTACTGTGAGTTGTGGCGACTGCCATAGTGCAATTAAGTCAACAGGCATGGTTACTGGACTTGAAGAAATTGTTGTGAGGGATGCCATTTCAGAGATGGGAATTGTTCTTGTTGAGATGCGATGATGTAACCATACACTATAATAGTTGTAATCTTTAGAGGCGCGAAGAGAGTTTGTTGTTTGAGCTAGCTCAACAACCTTCCTCCTCTTGAGTGCTTATTATGAAGGAGCTGCTACATCTGGGACGGCAAAATGTCCCATTTTTCGTTCCTGACATTTACAGTTATGAAGCCTGATTTACTGGGAAACGTGCTACCAAAAGTGAGCACCTAGGCAGCAGTCATTGAAGGGCCAAGAAAACCTCGAATGACCGACCGACCTTGGTGCTCTCACCTCCTGCTTTCCTCTATAAAGGAAACTGTTCCTCATTCATCCAAACCCTTCGGTAACTCCGTGGCAGCTAGCCGGCTACATGGGCAGAGCTTCGTAAATTGGCTGCGCTACCCCTACACAAACCAGCGCTTGCTTCGGTTTTAAAATTTAAACCATGTGGGTTGTGGTGGACCAACGTTGCGTGTGATGGATAAAAGCCCACATATTTATCTTGTTTTAAAAGTTTTTTACGTAAAAAACATTTAACAAAACAAAAATTAGCACATAATTTTGTCCGGTTTTGAAAACTTTTACGTAAAAAATGTGAATTCTATAATATCTATGATGTTGAATTAAGAATAATGATAGGCCTATAATTTTTTATTAAATTTTTTTACTTAATGATTATCCTTAAATTAATAATTAATAAGCTGATCATTATCTTTGAATTAATTCAGATTTGAATTTCTTTGTTTTATTAAGATAGATAATAGGCAAGAATTACCATTTGATTATTCCATTTGAGAAAACTAAAAAATAACTGGCTCCTTATAGATAGAGAAAGATAGAGACTCTCGATACATGCGATTCTTCTCCAGTTCCCTCTAGGTTTCGATTTACCGATCCCACCGACAACCCTAGCTCGCAGGAATTTCCAACCACGTGGCCCATCCCATGGATTCCTCGGGGTCGAATCAGTTCGACATCATCGAGATTTACCGACGGTACTGCGGTAATTCCTCGCCTTCTTGAATTCTCTTTATTTCCAGTTTCAATTTCCGATGATAATCTGATTGCTTTCAACGGTAAAGTTTCCAACTTTCCTATACATGTATTCCAAAAATATTCTATTTCCATTTTCACTTCTTTTTAGCTCGGTTAAAAAATGGTGATGCTCTGTGTGGGAAATTGATTTCTTCTATAATATTTAATGGGCGTTACATACTTTCTTTAAAGCTGAGTTTCATAGTTAAGCTGCTTCTGGCCGCTGAGAAATATGGAAAACGGAAATATATTCTTGTATTTCAAAAAATTTAGATATATAACTTTGGGACGATCCAGAAATTTATCTTTCCCGGGTGAGAGAATTAAATAATTTATATTGTGCTATATAAAAAATATAAAATATCTTCAACAAATTATATTATCAATATTTTTATCAACTTGTGGATATATGGCATACCTCATTGGTTGTGAAAAATCACAAACTATAGATAGCCGAAAACTCAATATAGTCACCGATTCCTTCTAACATTCTAAGTTGTGGATGTGAAGAAGAGAGAAAAAGCAAAACTAAAGAAAATATGAGAGGGAACTCCAGGGAAAATGGAGAAATGCCAGGCAGATAAAAGTTCTTATCATTTATATGATTTGTTATATAATAATTGTTAGTCTAAAATAATGGTTCATATTGTTTATTCGTTTTGTGGACTTTTATTGCAGATATTAGATCACGGTGTACATATGTTAGTGGGAGAGAGGGCTACAAAGAAGATGATGAATCGCAGATGTCTAACATTTCAAGGGATGCATTGACACAGCTGTTAAAATTAGTGGAGTCAAGGGTTGATACGGGGTATAAATCTCTATTTCATTTGCAGCTTTTTAAAACATGGAGGTCCCTTAGAAAGTTGGATTAGAGGCTATTTCAGATTAATTTAAGACTTGAACAGCATGCATTTGCCGTATGCATGCATGTTGTGGATGGAATGTTCTGTCAGTTTTGATAATGTTGATTATCGGTATAGTTTCAATGTCCTGAACAGTTTAGAAAATGCTACTGATAAAAAAAAAAACAGAACAGTTTTGAAAATGTATATTACTGTAGTTTAAGTTTAAACTATATTGTAACATCTTTTCGGTAAATATGAAAAGAGAGAAAAATTTCTCATTTGACTTTCTTTAGGTAATATGACAACAAAAGTATGAAAGCTATTCAACTGTTTTTATGTTGCTTTAATCATAACTGTAACTAAGGAAAATAAAATAGGTTCTGGGAACCGAGATAGAATGCATACTTGAGAAATGTGTATATGAACGTAGTTGTATTGCCATTGAGCCTTTTTTCTGCTATTGTGTTTACTTCGACAGGATTTCAATTTTTGATGAACTTGTAATTCTCATTTCACGGCTAGTCTTGATGGTGAGTTTTCATTTCTTTGAAGTTCTTTAATGGAATTTTAAAATAAGCAATCGTTTTCTTGTAAAATAAAATATGCATTGGCATCTCATATGAAGTGCTTTTAGATTTTTTTACTAATGGTATGTGGGATGTATTGTAGTTTTGTGATTTGCATGTTGTGATTCTACCTTGCCCCTTTTTCTCTTGTTTTATATAGGTAGATTTTTCTGAGTTCTCCCGCTTCTATGATTTTGTTTTCTTCATGTGCCGTGAAAATGGTCAAAAGAACATCAGTAAGTTTTTGACACTTTTCCACGATTTCCTAAAATATTCTTACTGGATATCTATTGAAATAAGTTCAATAATATACAAGAGATATGCGTCGCAGATTTTTGTTATGAGGTTTCTCGTCATTTTAACCTTTTTTTTGGGGGCGAATGGTTTACAGCTGTAAGCAAGGCAGTTACTGCATGGAGGCTAGTCTTGGCTGGGAGATTTCGACTGCTTAATCAATGGTGTGACTTTGTTGAGGTAACTAAAGTCTAGTGTCAGAGGTTGGCATGCTTTTCTATTTGTACACATTTGATGCACAAGAAATTTCAGCATTATAAAATCAGATGTAATGCTAGCTTATGGTAATTCCTTATTACATAGCTAGTTTATGGTAATTTGAAACAGTTGAGATTAATCAGGTAGTAATTTGGAACATTTATTATATCATATTAAATGTAATAAGGAATTACAATTGCTATGATTGGGAACAGTAGTAGTCCCTCATGTAGGGCATACCGGCATAGGTTATGTTATGCACACAATAACTTTAAAGTTAGGAATACTCTACATGTTAATGGATTTGATTTATTATAGATTATAACTTCCATTATTACTGCTATTATTATCTTTGTTGTGCATTTCTTCTAAAAAATAATCTATTGAATTTCATCTAGAAAAATCAACGACATAACATCTCTGAGGATACTTGGCAGCAAGTTTTAGCTTTCAGCCGGTGTGTACATGAAAATCTGGAAGGTTATGATCCTGAAGGTACTAATATTCACCAGATTTGATTTTTTTGTTGTATCGGAAGACAGTCATGGCATAATGCATATAGTACATTTTATCTCTTCTTTGTGACAGATGTTGTATAATAGTTGTGATTGTGTCAGTAGATGACTTTTGTGTGTTAAGTGGTAGTAGTGGCCTTTTAAAATGAAAAGTTACACTCAAATGCTCACCTTTTGAAACTAGGGTCTTAAAACCCAGAATTATCAGGCCACAAGGGTATATATATGACATATTTCACCTTAACATTAACAGTTGCCGTATCTGTTTATGATATGAATGGTGCATACAATAATACGAGAGTTATGAATAAATGGTGGCAAACAACATCCTATCGTTATGTCCTTTAAGTTCCACCTTATTTTGACTTCTATGTTTTACTATATTGGCTTGTTAGAGGGACTTGGGGCCATCTATATAGAAGGAGAAAAAGGTAATGCCTAATCTTTCTTTTCTTCTCTTTTTCCAGGTGCTTGGCCTGTTCTAATAGATGACTTTGTTGAGCATATGTACAGGTTTGCCAAATAATGAATTCTTTCTCTCAGTGTGAATGCCAAGCAATACATGATTCCCAAACTTTATTTGTAGCTTACTCATCAAAAACAAAACTTGTTTGTAGTACATCTTTGAAATGTTGCTTCATCAACTTTTCAAATACTTACTCCTTTTAGACCATGAATGTATCTCAATTCTTAAACCCAACCCCATGAAAGCCTTTGTCCAACTATTGGGGTCAGCCTTCCTGACACATTGCTCACTGTCTTTGGGTTTGAGACAAGTGTTCGCATGCACCTGACTAAGCTTATATATTGTTTGCCTGAAAACTTAAAACACTCTCCTTTCTCCTTTTGTGGGAGTAGCTTTGTAAAGTGATATTGCGCTAAGGATGATACGGGGTGCACTTATAAATATATGTACCTGGTATCTTCAATTTTCATATACATTGAGATCAAGATGGAAAAGGAAAAGGAGTCCATCCAAGGAGGCATTTTCAATGGGAAAATTTTGAGTTCCCCAGATATATTAAAAATGAACTTGGAGCCATACATAAACTTGAGAAAGTGGTTGATGTGAATCATGTGAGTGTTCTGCTTCAAGATATGCATTTGTCGGAATTGTTAATTTTTCAATTCTGTTCAAATGAGCGCAGCTTAGGCACCTCATTCTCCTACAAGAATGGGATGAAGCTGAGGTTATAGGTTCAAAAACCATGAAAAGGCATGTGTAACCTAAAGGCAAAAAAAGAAAAAAAAAACATTTTTAAGTCTCTAGTTGTATATATATATGTGTGTGGATATTATGAAAGGGACGGTACCCCCACTTTAAGTCTAGTTATATTTTGGGAGTTCACAGACACGCATGGAAAAGAAAGCTTCCACTGGAGTTCATTCTAAGGTTTTGAGGTCCGGTGATGGACCATTGTATTATATAGGTCTCTTCTACGACAGTTGTACTTTTGTTTTAGATGAAAACTGTGCAAGGACATCATAATGCACAGGGAAAGGGGGGAAACATTTTTATGCTCAGAAGATTGTTTTTTTTTATTGACTAATGTCGTTCTTTCTGCTTTTGTTAATTTGGGATCTCAGATAATTAATAACCTTGTCTTTTTTGCCATGCAGGGTTTCGGGAACTAATGATAACACTAACTACTTCTGTAACTGTGGTGATTTAGAATCCCAGTCTTCCGAACTCGATGACCCTCTTCCTGGTATGTTCAATCAATTGCAAAGTAGTAGTTGACCGCATTTGTCCTCTGAAGGAGAGTTTCAGGATTGTATGGGATAAAATATATTTGTGGTCCTATAACTCAGTGGTTTTGTCACAGGATTGAAAGATTTTCCTGGTTTGAAGAGGAAATTACCTGAGGACCTTCAACAAGATGAATTGGAGCCCTCAACTACCGGCTACCCTCATTCAGCAGACCTGGATCATGTTTTGAGTTTCAAGAGAATCAGGCTGACTTGTCACAAACCAGCAAACTGGGCGGATAATCCACCTGGGAATAATACCACAGATGATTGCATGGAAATTGTTAGACATAACAGTCCATTGTGTTCTTCCAAGTCTCCATGTGCAGTTGAAGGTTGTTTGTCAAAAGGCTTTGCAGGGCTTTTCTCAACACGTGCCTATTTGCGGTTTAATCGAGAAAGGAGAGTTTCCTGAACAGAGCTCCTTGCCACCGGAGTTGCAATGGAGAAATATTTCATTGCGGGTTGATATATTTGGATACACGTATCTGTCTGGCTTTGGGATATACGCATACATATATATATATATGTGTGTGTGTGTGTTTGTGTGTGTGTGTGTGTGTGTGTGTTTATCATCTTAAATCTTTGACTGTTCTTATTGTTTGTTTGTGAGTATTTAAGGTCTAAATTGAGTATATTGAGAATCTCAGAATACTACTATTCATTATTTTATTATTACTTTGTACTTATTTTTTATTATTATTCATTACTATTCAATATTCTATCATTATTTTTTTTACTATTATTCATAGAATACCTGAAAATACCTTACTATCTAAACATAACCTAAATGCTTTCTTTCGGGATGTGGAAATCAATAGGGGTTGTGTTTCTGAGTTTCAATAATCAATTACTATACACAAAATATTTCGAATATCCAAGCACAAATGATATTGATTGTTTTTCGCACATTATGGTGCAATTTTTGAAATTTGTTAATTGCCTATGCTATCATTTATATAAAATTTTCAAAGTAAATTCTTAATGTTGAGGATTTTTTAACATCTTTTGCTGGATCACATGAAAACTGAATTAAATTTCTGAGTTTCTCGGTCATGAATTCTCTGGGATAAGATTAAAAAAAACAAAGGAAAAGATGAAAGTTATTTTTAGGAGTTTTGTTATTTAAAAATTTATACATAAATTATTAGGGTACACATTGTAATTATATATTAAAAAAAAAGCTAGAACCCATATTTTTTAGAATGGGTGACGTGGCAGTTTATACATTGATAATGTATTTTTTTTTTTTTTTTCAACTTTTAAATCAAGCACGAGTCTACTTCACCTTGATAAGACCTTGTGGAAATGATCTTTTACATGCCCTGATTCTTCTATAAATTATAGTAGTAGAGTTTAAGCTTTGCAATATCAAGGTCAATGCGATGCCCACTCGATCGCCAACGAACCCTCGCGCGCTTCTCAGTTACGTGCCATTTCTATTCAAACCCAATCTTGGATCCTCCTCTCCTTTTGCCGATCCTATTAAGCTCTTGAAAAAATCAGCTGAGACTAAAAACTTAAGAATAGGCAAATTAGTCCATGCCCACTTGATCACAAGCACTCAGGCCTCCAAAACCCAAGACGTATTTCACGCCAACTCACTCATTAATTTCTACGCTAAATGTGGTGATATATCTATTGCCCGGCAACTGTTTGATCAAATGAGTGAACGAAACATAATTTCATGGAGTGCACTGATGGCGGGGTACTTACACAATGGCTTGGCTTTGGAAGTTATTGTGCTGTTTAAGAAGATGTTTTCTGTGGACAATTTGCGTCCCAATGAATACATATTTGCTATTGCTCTAGCCTCTTGTTCTGTTAGTGGGAGGATTGAAGAGGGCAAGCAATGTCATGCCTACGTGCTGAAGTCTGGATTGGAATTTCACCAGTATGTGAAGAATGCACTCATTCACATGTATTTGAGGTGCTCAGATGTGGAAGGCGCAATGTGGGTTTTGAATACATTGCCTGGGTATCACGTCGTTTCTTACAATTCAGTCATTAATGGACTTGTAGAACTTGGGTATCTGAAGGAAGCTTTAGAAGTTACGGCTAGGATGGCAAGTGAATGTAAGGCCTGGGACAATGTTACTTATGTTTCACTTTTTGGCCTTAGTGCTCATCTCAAAGATTTGAATTTAGGTAAGCAAGTTCATGGTCAGATGTTGAAGAGTGATCTTGATTGTGATGTCTTTGTTAGCAGCGCAATTGTTGATATGTATGGGAAGTGTGGTAACATTCTGAATGCAAGGAAAGTTTTTGACTGTTTGCAAGATCGGAATGTGGTCTCGTGGACAGCACTCATGGCTGCTTATTTCCAAAATGGCTGCTTTGAGGAAGCACTCAATCTATTTTCAGTAATGGAAGTTGAAGATTTTATGCCAAATGAATATACTTTTGCTGTTTTGCTGAACTCTAGCGCTGGTTTATCTGCACTTAGACTTGGAGATCTGTTGCATGCACGTATCAAGAAATCAGGTTTCAAGGGCCATACTATTGTCGGGAATGCTTTGATTATTATGTATTCTAAGAGTGGCAACATCAAAGGAGCAAATAAAGTGTTCTCAGATATGATTTTTCGGGACTCTGTTACCTGGAATGCAATGATATCTGGGTATTCCCACCATGGGCTTGGTAAAGAAGCTCTAGATTTGTTTCAAGACATGCTGACTTCAGGAGTGAGTCCTAACTATGTAACTTTTATTGGGGTTCTATCTGCCTGTGCTCATTTGGGTCTGGTGCAAGAAGGATTATACTATTTGAATCACCAAATGAGAAAAATGGGCATCGAACCTGGACTGGAGCACTATACCTGTATTGTCGGGCTTCTGAGCAGAGCTGGACTACTTGATGAAGCCGAGAATTTTATGAGATCCACACCAGTAAAATGGGATGTCATTGCATGGCGCACTTTAGTTAATGCTTGTCATGTCCATAGAAATTATGGTTTAGGGAAGCGAATTGCAGAATCTGTCATGCTGATGGACCCTCATGATGCGGGAACATATATATTGCTATCAAATATGTATGCCAAGGAAACGAGATGGGATGGGGTTGTGAAGATTCGGAAATTGATGAGAGAAAGAAACATCAAGAAAGAACCAGGGGTGAGCTGGTTAGAGATAAGGAACATTACACATGTCTTTGTTTCAGAAGACAACAAACACCCGGAGTCTAGTCAGATATATGAAAAGGTGAGGGAGTTGCTGGCCAAGATTAAACCATTAGGGTATGTGCCAAATATTGCTGCAGTACTGCATGATGTGGAGGATGAACAGAAAGAAAATTATCTCAGTTATCACAGTGAGAAGCTGGCCATAGCATATGGCCTCATGAAAACACCTTCAGAAGCATCGATACGTGTAATTAAGAACCTTAGAATGTGTGATGATTGCCATAGTGCTGCCAAACTAATTTCCAAGGTCACAAACAGGGTGATAATAGTTAGAGATGCCAACCGCTTTCATCATTTTCAAGATGGTTGCTGTTCTTGTGCAGATTACTGGTGACATTTTTTATGATAAGCAATTACCAGGGTGACATTTTGATTATTTTTCAGTCATATGGATGAACGGGGGGAGATAATTGCATGTGATGGAGCCTATAGGTCATTCTATGTCAGCCCCCTTTTCTAAGGAATATCGAGCATGCCCTTTGGAGACCGTTGCATTTGAGACCTCATGTAAGTCATTAATTACCACTTCTGAGTGAGAGTGTGGGTGTGTATTTTTCTCTTTTAATTTATGCTCCTATTACCATTGTGTTGATGTTTATAAAGTTATTTCGAACTTGTTTCTACCTTTCAGATCGCAGAAATACAGCATTGGCCTCTGACTCACTAGGCTTCCCCAAGGCAAGTTCAAGTGGAAACATCAAGAGTGATAATAGGATACTCATCAGAAAAAACAAACAAAAAAAGGGAGAGGGCACTGAAGTTCTCAGCATTTTATGATGCAATGAATGAGAATCTGTGCCCGGCTACTCTGGCTTCTGCAAGTGGATCGGAGGAGTTTGGCTAATGCCTGCAGCTTGGATACGTAGCATCTCCGCAGAAGTTTAATCTCTATCAAAGCACTACCAACATAGGCTACAATTATTCCTAATGATACCTGTGATCAAATGTCTATTGTAAGAGCGTGGGAAATGTGTATGCTTCATGGTTTTCTTGCTTATTGGGCATGGAAGAAATTGATAGTTTTTATCGTCTACTGCCATTACGCCATTTCTGAGAAAGGATAGTTTATAATCTTGTAAAAACTTGTTCATTTTCATCCTATAAACTCAGAAACAACATGGCTTTCGTTTTAGGCATTAGTCTAGAACAAAGATATGGATAAAAAACGTAAGGATTGATTCTGATTATAACCTTGATAAATTTCAAAGTGCTAAACCTTTAATTCCAAGTTATTATTATTTTTTTCCAACGGGCCGAGATTAGAGATGACAATTGTGGGGGCCTGGGGGATGTTTGAGGACATTCCAGACGAAACATCCACACCGATTGCCAACTCACGAGATGACGAAGCATATATAATTTGTTTTTCTTGATCTCTTAGAGCCACGTTTTAAATGAGTTTTACCACACAATTTTTTATCATATTTCACATTCTAATTTTTATTTTTATTTTTTTAATATTAAAAATTTTTTTTTGAGTTTATTTCTTTTAAAATATTTTAAATTTTTTATTCACTATTCATATAAAAAAATTTGATAAAAAAAATAAAAAAATAAAAAAAATATGAAGGTTAAGAAGAATTTTTAGTTTTAAATTCATGGAAAAAGACCCTTCGAAAACGTCATTAATTACTTAGAAAAGAAAAAAAAAAAAAAAAAGGAAATCAAAGATAAGTGGTTGTGGCTCAAAAAACAAAATAAAGCAATACAGATGTGAAAGGTCACTGACAGGACTGGTCCTCATTAGGCCTCGCACGTTATTCACGTTTTGGCAGAGAGGATACGTGGCCATCTGACAGTCTGAAGATTGAAAAATTCTATTCTCAAATATTATACTTTTGGCAGAGAGGATACGCGGCCATGATTAGATGTTGACCTAACAGGAACATAAATAGTGCATAAAAATATTTTAAATTAAAAAAATTATAAATTTTACGTATAAAAAAATTTTAAATTAAGATAAATTTAATAATTTAAAAATTAAAAATTTAAATATTAAATTAAATTTAAAATTATATTAAATTCAGCTGAGGTCAATTAAATTTGAAATCCAAACGTAGAACTGTGTTGAATATAGATCATGAACAAAAAAATTCAATAAATTTCAGTAAAAAAGAAAGTAAAGAAAAAAAAAAGAAAAATTAAAAAAAGAAAAAAGAATATAGGATATGTGGAGATGATAAAATGCCTAGACTCTGCTTACTCTCCCAAATTCTCAGCCAATCTGAACCTCAAAGGCACCTCCATCCCTCATTCTGCGGGACCCATTTCGGCGACCTTCTGTCGTGCTTTCTTGTTCCTCTGTTCTCATTTTCTCTATTATCCATTTATCCCTCCAAGCTCACTCCCAAAACTCAGTTCTCATCTCACTTCCTCCCTTTCTCTTCCCCGTAATTCTAATCATTTCCCACTTGGCTCTCCTCCAATCCCAAAAACCGTGACTGTTTTTTCTAGTTTCTCAGTTTCCTCAACTGGGCCTCCGTCATTTTCTACTTACTTTGCCATTGACTTCTTGTTAAGGACATGAACTACTGCTAGTTCTTAGAGGCGAAGCGTCGTACATGAACAATGGCATCTATTGGGCCTCTTCCTTTCACCTTTGACGCAAAGTCAGATAGCTCTGTGCTTCTTCACAGTGCAAATAATCGCTGGCGCAGGTTCTCGTTCTTCTCGTATCGGCCGAGAAAGCCGCTTAATTCTGCTGGAAATACTGCTATATCATCTGGGTGTTGGAAAACTGCGGGAGAAGATGGTGTTGGTTTATCATTAAGCTGTGATAGACGGGTACGTGGATGCAGCAGAGGACGACAACGGAGACTTATGCGTCCCAAGGCGACGGCCAATGGATTTATGGAAGGTAAGGATAAACACAATGAAATAGAGGATGCGCTTCAGGATACCATTGAAAAGAGCAAGAAGGTTCTTGCTATGCAAAAGGGCCTACTTCAACAGGTATATATGTGATGATTTTTTATCTTCGTAAAATTTTAATTCTGGGTGTTTAAAAGAAAAGTTTTTGGTCTGGTACCATGTGTTGCCGTATAAAAAACAAATGGGAGCCAATTAGCGGTTACTTTTGCGTCTTGGAAGACGTAAGCGAGATTTTCTTTCAAAAGTTTTTGTCGTTATGGGTCAGTCCATAAGTAATTAAAACGAGAGAGATATCATAAGCAAAAGGTGGAGTTTTTGTCGTTGTACATTAGCTTTTGAAACTTTAAATTTGTATATTTATGTGTGGAGTTTTCTGGGGAAATGCTTGTCTGCCGCCCCATTTGTAGATCCCAATCTGTATGGGCAAGTAAAATTTGTTTGGTTTCACTTTTTATGGAAATTCATGTGTTGTCTGGTATGCATCTTTCTATTAACTACTTGAAAACATTCTGGCAAGCGTAGCAGTCCTAACTGTTAGCTACAAATGAGATGTGTCTGCATTATCTTAGTTGACTACATTTGTTTTCTTACAATTGGCGCTTCCTTTACCTCCTCATGTTTTTTCCTGCCTCACTTGTCTTGTTAATAATCTTTTGCAAAACAATTTTTTTTTAAAGAACTATAATTATTTTCATTATCTCAAGAATTGAATGCTTGTATCCAATTAACCTTTTTCTTTGATTTACCGCAGATTGCTGATAGAAGGAAACTGGTTTCTTCCATAAAAAGTAGTGTTATAAATCAAGAGGATGACGAGGTTTCTTATAAAGGGAGGGGTAATGCTTCTGTGAATCTGGATCTTGTTTCTGCCAGTAACGGTACCGTTGACGACCATAGTAGCAGTATTCCTTCCGGCAACTATGCCCCTTCGACTGTAGATGAGGTCGCAGAAACTCTACCTTCATATGTTGGTACTGGTTTTGATGAAGTTACGAAGGAATATGGAAAACTGGCACTTCCTAGAAAAGCTTCGTCTGAGGAAGACGATAGCAAACAATCAGAAGACACTAATTCAAAAGCAGTTTGGTCAGATGGTCTGCCAGCTTCCTTTCTTTCAAGTTCGTCTGAAAGTTCCACTAAAGTAGATGAAAACCGTCAAAATAAAACAATTTTAACGGAGGTGGATGGTGATCAGGCAAATGATCCTGTGATTGAAGATGTCAAACCCCCTCCTTTGGCTGGGGCCAATGTGATGAACGTTGTGTTGGTAGCTGCAGAATGTGCTCCATGGTCTAAAACAGGTATTGTGGTATAGCCACATCCACATCATTCACTGGGGAGAATTTCCATGAATATTTGAGTTGAACCTTGCAAATAATCTCTTGAAATGGTTATCGAAAAACCAAAGCAAGAAAGAATCCATAAGATTTCATTGGGTATTTGTGTCAGAGAACCCCTTTTGCAGAATATCAATTTTGTGTTTGTGAAAGTTTTATTTAATTGAATGTCATAGCATTATTTCTTGTTTTAAGAAATTGAACTAGAAGCGGGCCATGAATTTGAAATATGCGTGCATGGTTGACAAGCCCAGACCAGCATGTTGAAGGAAAAGGTTAACAACTTACTTGATTAATCGGCTGTTGAGAGTGTCTTACTGGACAACTAATCTTGATAACAGGGTCCTAACTTGGTAAAATCTAGTGAACTTATTTAACTAGTATAGTTTATTTTTGCATGAGTCAACCCAGTATAGTTGTCCTCACAATTGTGCTTAACTAAAAACCTCACAGGACTCAAAAGTGATATCATGATTTTTTAATCCAATGTAGTCATGGGGATGGGAGAAGCATTTTAGTCTCATTGTCATCATCCCTCATGCATTATGTGTGCATATGTAATTTAGTTGTTATTAATATGGTGTGTTAATCATTATATGGTTTGAGTGGTTAACCTATCTTTTCTTTTTTCCTATTCCCCCAGGCCTTTTAATAGGTTGATCTAGGATCCAGATACCATTAGTTTAATAGGTTCAACTACTGGTAGCTGTCTCACATGCTAGGATCCATCCATTTTATATGTCCAAAGTGACTTGAAGAGATTGTTCCTCACTCATGAAAGTTCAAGTCTTCTTGTCTTATTGCATTATGAACTCAATAATGACTCTCATTTACCTCTTTTTCTGGAAACGGGGGGCCCGGGGGGAGGAGGGAGGGAGCGAAAAGAAAGTTTGTTTCTGTCTCCTTTTCTTTGTGACCCAGAAACTGATGAATGACTTCTAATAGGTGGGCTTGGAGATGTTGCTGGGGCTTTACCAAAGGCTTTGGCACGTCGTGGACATCGGGTTATGGTAAATTTGTTATTCCTTCAATTTTGTTATCTGAAAGTGGGAGTTTTGCATTATGGTTAATTGAATAGGATGTGTTGTGATAGATGTTCAGAATGTCCTTGCCACAAAGTTCCTCAACAAACATAACCAAGGCCAGCAGAAGTAAAACCCATGAGTTTATCAGTTTTTTTTTTTTATTAGTTGAGTTTGTCAGATTGACTTGAAACTAATGAATAACATGTATCCTGTCTTTTGTTGTTTATTTCTCACTTAGGTAGTAGCACCTCGGTATGGAAATTATGCTGAACCACAAGATACAGGGGTTCAAAAGGTGTATAAAGTAGATGGGCAGGTATGCAAAAGATGCATTGTTTAACTGTAATTTATTTCCCATTGGAGCATGTGACTCAAACAATTTTGTTCATGGTGCAATTTTTAATGCTTTCGTGCTTTCAGGATGTGGAAGTAAGTTACTTCCAAGCCTATATTGATGGTGTGGACTTTGTTTTCATTGAGAGTCATATGTTTCAGCATATGGAGCACAATATATATGGAGGCACTCGAGTGGTATGATATCATCTCCTATAATTTTAGCTTCAGTTTCTCAGAAGAGATGGTGATCATTGTTTCATTGATGGGATTTTTGTACTTAATATCTTCTATATCAGATGATCTTTAGTATCATACCATTTCAGATTGATCATCTAACCACCTTACTAAGAATTTTTGCTTTTATGATTTCATCCAAAACAATTTTTTTTTTTCTTTTGTTGACATGATAAAGAGCGTGTCAGGCAACTAGTTACCGTTTTGAAATTTAAGTTATATAAAATTAACAATCTGTTTTTTTCTTTCTTGTGCGAATATATATATATTTTTTTTCAGGCATGTGAATAAAGTCTGATTCATAAAAATGTTACATTCTCCATATTTGTTGATTGGAATACAATCCTTCTATTATCGTTTATAAGCATTCTAAGTCCTACTTGGTTCCATCATTGCAGGATATTTTGAAACGCATGGTTTTATTTTGTAAGGCGGCTGTTGAGGTATCTTTTAAACGACCCTTACATAAGATTTTTTAAATTGCTTAATTGCCGATTTAAGTTGCATGAATTCTAGCACATCCTCTTTTCAGAATTTATAGCAAGGTAGTATCCCTCATGCCATGCATATAATGAACTTATTAGAGATTCATACAATACCAGATATTAGATCATAAAACTAAATTGCTCTGCATTCAAACCAGTACCAAGCAAAAAGAACTAGGTATTCAGTTTATCATGCTTATAGTATTTAATTTTTGCGATGGCTCTATCATTTTCTTGGTTTTGCTACTGCAAATCTCATGTAATTTGATGTGGCGGTAATCCTTAATTACTGCATGTGTTGGCAACAACTCCTAGAAACAGCTACGGCTACCCTGTGGAAGTCATTTACACTGGCTGGTAATTTAAGCCAATATAGTCTGCATGACAAGTTCCTCCCAATGCACTTGAAAATTAAATAAAATGTTGACTTGCCCAACAATAAAATGGATGTAGAATGTAGAAATGAAAAGTATGATTTTATTCATTCCTTTTACTTGTAAAAAAGAAAAATATGAAGTGGTTTGTACCACAAAAATTGAATGGCAACACATTACTCTCGCAAGCAAGAATGGCTTTGTTTTTTTGTCCTAACAGCAGCTTTTTAGAGCTGCATAGCTGGTAAAAAACTTAATATTTGTATAAAGTAGAACTTGTGATGATCATCAGGTTCCTTGGTACGTTCCATGTGGTGGTGTCTGCTATGGAGATGGGAATTTGGTTTTCATCGCGAACGATTGGCATACAGCATTGTTGCCTGTGTACCTGAAGGCATACTATCGTGACAATGGTCTAATGAAATATACAAGGTCCATCCTTGTAATTCATAACATAGCTCACCAGGTTTGTTTTCTGTTCAATGTAATTTGTTTGATATAATGAAATATACGAGCTCCATATCCTGAAGAAAGCTGGGAACTTGTTGATTATTTAGATTGAACTGTTTAATATATTGTATCTCATAGGTCATGTATCACTTTCGTGTTATTGTAAGATTTGAACATATTTTCTTCGTTTCCCTAGTACTTTATATTGACGTTCAGTTGGAACTTCCACCAATTTTGTTAACTCGTGTAACTTACCCAGGGTCGGGGCCCTGTTGATGATTTCGCCCATGTTGATCTGCCAGAACACTACCTGGAACCTTTTAAACTGTATGATCCTGTAGGAGGTGAGCACTTCAATATCTTTGCAGCTGGTTTAAAGGCAGCGGATCGTGTGGTTACAGTTAGTCATGGATATGCCTGGGAGCTCAAAACTTCTGAAGGTGGTTGGGGTTTGCATGGCATAATAAATGAGAGTGACTGGAAATTGAAGGGTATTGTGAATGGGATCGATATGAAAGACTGGAGCCCGCAATTTGACGTTTACCTGACGTCAGATGGTTACACCAACTACTGCCTTGAAACACTTAAAACTGGCAAACCTCAGTGCAAGGCAGCCTTACAGAAGGAGCTTGGTCTTCCGATCCGGGAGGATGTCCCAGTGATCGGTTTCATTGGGAGACTGGATCACCAGAAAGGAGTTGATATAATAGCAGAGGCAATCCCATGGATGATGAGTCAGGACGTGCAATTAATCATGTTGGGCACCGGCAGACCTGACCTGGAGCAGATGCTCAGGCAGTTTGAGAACCAACACCATGACAAAATCAGAGGCTGGGTTGGTTTTTCTGTTAAGACAGCTCATCGTATAACTGCTGGTTCGGACATTTTGCTCATGCCGTCAAGATTTGAGCCGTGCGGACTGAACCAACTGTATGCTATGAGCTATGGGACAGTTCCAGTTGTGCATGCTGTCGGTGGACTGAGAGATACTGTGCAGCCATTCGATCCATTCAACGAGTCAGGGCTTGGGTGGACATTCGATAGTGCTGACGCTCATAAGCTAATACATGCGTTGGGGAACTGCTTAGTGACATACCGAGAGTATAAGCAGAGTTGGGAAGGACTCCAGAGACGAGGGATGATGCAAGACCTGAGTTGGGACAATGCTGCTCAGCACTACGAGGAGGTCCTTGTTGCTGCCAAATACCAATGGTGAGACAATTTTTTTATTTTTATTTTTGAAATTCTTGCAAGGTCTATGGAACTAGGCTCATACATTTGGAGCTTGTGAATACTGGAGTTATTTCAATGCCAGAGTCAAATGTTGGGGGAAAGAAACTATATGAAACTGGATTGGAGGTAAATAGTGTAGGAAGATTTTCTTTGTTTGCCAGTTTTTAGACTAGTCCAGGAAGTCAAAGCATTTGATTGCTTGGTTTATGTGGGCCACTTTGATCACCTATCTTGTACTTTGGGTACAGTTAATGTGTAACTAGAGACAGTGAGATTCTACTGTTGGCAACAGAAGAAGGGATGATTGATGGCTAAATGCAAAGGCTGACATTCTGGCCCCTGTTTTCCTTTACTCTCGAATCATAAACTACTTATATTACTTTAACCAAATCACTTTATTAGAAACTAAACTAGTAATGGAAAGGCAATCCGGCGTTACTGTGAACCAACACAAAACCATTTCAACTTAAATATCTTTAAAATAAAGAAAATTATTAAATTTATAAAGAGAATTCTATAAATTTTTTATTTTATTTATAAATAAACATGGTATACAATAATAAATTCCCTTTATTGAAAAAAAAATTACGACCACCCACCCGTAAGAAGAGAATAAATTTAAATTATTAATAAAAAACCCAAAAAATAAGAATGTTTTTTTCAGAAAAACAAAATCGCGTCTTTGATGAGTCTAGGTGGGATCCTTTACTCGGGACAGAGCGTTCGAGTCTCCAATCCTTTTGATGGATAATCCGACGACTGTCGTAACCGGCCTCATCCGTCTCGCCCCGATTCATAGCCTCCATCATAGGCACCACCTCTTGCATGGATGGTCTCTGATCCGGCACCATCGAAACGCCTAAGCCAATGCTATTTGTGTTTTGTTTTAGAGTTTAAAATATTATTTTTTAGTTTTAAAATTTGAAAAAGTTGAATTGAGATTTGAAAAAGGTGTATTGGGATTTGAAAAAGTTGAATTGTTTATTATATTTTATATGAGAATTTGAAAAATGTGTAATGATGAATTGAGATGAGATGAGAATTCTTGAGAATTGTTGGGCCCAAACCAGCCCTTAGTATCTCGTCAATTCCTGTCAGATCATGGCTACAGAAAGAGTTATCCTGCTCAAGCGTGAAAATGTCCTGCTGGTCTTTCTAATCTTTGCTATTTTAGTCTTTTACTGATTTTCCACAATTGTTTCGTCTTATATTATATTCTACAGCAACTTTTGTTCGGTGCATTAGCACATATGGTCTTCGATCTGAGTCATCATCGTGGAGTTAGGTGTCTTAGCATCCCGGTTTACTTTGTCTTGTCCTTTACGTGCTTTGGTCTCTTTTACATGCATAACCCGGCCTGGAGAGCGTCCTTAAATTGGGTCTTGGCTACAATTCTATAACCCGTTACAGATATGGAGCTATTCGGGACCTTTTGCTTTCTTACATCTGAACTTGTTTTTTTGTGTCAGGCTATTTGTGAGCGCCGAGGAAGATATAAGCCAGTGCCTTACTTGGTTATTGAGCAAATTAAAGGCTCTCCTGTACGTGAAGCATGTTTTGCACTCTCTAGAAAAAGATATATTTTAGGTAGGAGAAATAAAGAAGCTCCATTAATTCGAAATATTACAATAAACTAATTTCTGCTTTGCATAAGTACTTGTACAGATCAAATCCTTTCTAAAAGGCAAATACATGAAACACAGCTGCAGCTTCTAATAAGGCAATCATGCCCTGCGGCTGCTTCCCATCAACAAAGAGGAATCATCTGCTTGCAGATGCTCTATTATTTGTAGGAGAGATGTATAAGTACCAACTATTGCAACTGCACCACCCATTAATATTATACCCCATGAAACTACCGTTCCACATCCTAATCTCCAACAAGTTCCTGAGATCTTCATGTGACATAAGCATGGCAGTATAATTGAACCTGTGACACTTAAAAATGCTCCAACCAGAGACATGAGATTCGCAAAAAAGGGCACAACCAGGGCTACAATGAGAGTGCTGATTACAAGGGAGGTACCGACTAAGAGGCTAAGGTTTCTATTCTTGTATTGACATGGAAACCAACTTTTGGTAACATTCACAATTGGTGTGACCATCAATGCATATTTGGATACGGGATTGACCAATGTCGTGTATATTGCCACTCTTGAGCTAAGTTTGTCAGTTGGAAGGTTTAAAGTAATCTGTGATTCAACTTTTGACCCAAACATTGAGTAACCGAATACGGCCATTGATGCATTACTGACAGTGCATAAGGTGAAGCACAGGAGCAGGACCTGCACAAGAAACAAACAAATTGAAAAAAAGGCAAAGCTGAAGTGAGTAATCTAAACAGTTAACAGCATAACATACATTGCTGACAATTTTGGCTATTTCTAAATGGAAGCTACTAAAACGTGATCTTGTCTAAACAACATGGTATGGTTCACATTAAAGTGCTTTTAAAACTCATCGATACAGAAATTTATGATGGACGAGTTGATAAAACAGAAACCATTTGTTTTTACTTACATTGGTAAACTGACGTCTGTTTCTCATTGAAGTGTAGAGTGTAGGGAAGACCGGGTGCGCACAATAACAGAAGGCATATAAGCTAACAGCTGTTGGTAGCCCATTCCAATTAAGAGGCGTCCCCTTTTCCTGAAATCCAATCCCATCAAATACACGAGTCCACAAGACTGAGCAGAGGATGATAACAGAAGCCAAAACCCCACTGGCAGAGATATACGAAAGAAGGTTCAGGTTATCCAACCAAACCGAAGGCAATATTATTAGGGCGACAATGATTACAAACATTTGTTTTCCTCCAATTCCTATCCCTGCCATTTCAAATCCCGTGTTGGGGAACAAATTATGTAAGTTATCCCCTTCTAGAATCAGGAATCCTGTCGCAACCAGATACAGTTCTATGTACATGACAACTGATACCAGTATTCTTCCCTTGTTTCCAAATGCGCGGTTACCTATATCAGGATAAGTTCTGATATCAGGATCCATGTCCATACATTTTTGTATCAACAAGCCCGAATAAAAAGCAGCAGCCGCGATAATAAAGAGAAGTACCAAGCTTAACCATCCCCCTGATGATAGTGCATATGGGACTGACAGTATTCCAACTCCTGAAAATCATATTTAGAGAGAGGTTTAAGCATAAAACTCCTCTTTATTTGAAACCTTATTGGTTGCTTGAACTAGCACTGAAGAACTACATAAAACAAAATCTGCAGAGTAACAAACAAGGAAAAGAGAAGAACCTGACAACGCATTGAGTCCATTGAAACATGTCATGGAAAAGGACGAGGTGCTGATGGTGTTTTGACTACCATTATCATGTATTACCTCTACATCCTTTGTCTCAGGATGCTCCAGTACATCATGCATGAGAGGTACGGTGAGGGAAAGTCCATGCAGATGGTGTTCAGCCTCCATTTCAGAGACAGCAAGAGAGAGATCCAAATTGATACGGTGGCCACCGAGAAGGGATCGGGGATGATACTTAAGTAAGATCAGCGAATCCTCCTAGCACTGAAGGAAATTAAAAGTGATCTATTCTTTTTATGCAGTATTTTTATCATGTGGTTACTAGATTTAAAGGAGGCGTGCGTTTAGTTTAGTAAGGTACTAAGGATTTGCAATCTTGCATGCATGCCAGCAACTTTATATAAATATATCTTACTGTTGTTTTTTTAAAGAAAAATATTACTATCTCGATGACTTTATTTTTTTATTTTGTCCGTTTATATATATTATTTTAAAATTTATTTTACCTAATGACGAAGAAAATAACTTTGATATATTTTTTTAAGTTTTTTAAAAATATTTAAATATGATAAAAAAAAAAAGACATTAAAAAGAAAATTTTGCATTAGCGCACGTCCAGCTATCATTGCTGGCCTAGCACTAGTCTTTTTCTTTGCAAAATATCTTCCTGGGAAGAAGGAAAAGGTCACAAAGATGGCGCTGGCTCCATTATTGAAGCATGCATGCTCATGCCACTTTTTTCTTTTTGCTTTCTCTGACTTTGGGGCGGGGGGGTCAATTAATAAAGTTACTTACCTATGTCCATTTCTTTTATTTAATTCCCTCATGTATGTTAAGAAAAGAAGAAGAATAAAAAAAAAAAAAAAATTGCCATATTGATGACTGATTGATTTCCTAGCCAATGTTATAGTTAATTTACACCCTGACAGTAACTCTATTTTAGTCAAGAATGTTGGTTTATGTATATTGGCGGTAAATCGAAGTACGTAGTGTTTTAAAGTTCATTGGGATCTTCTATAAGAATAATTCGAAAAATACATATATGTTTCATATTGATAATAATTTAAGAGGAAAAAAACCTTGGCCTCGCAAAATGTAATTGAAGCTTTTGAGTAAAGAAAACACTACGGACACATAAGGATCCCACAAAAGAATTCCACACACTGATGGAGCACACTTGCCAAGTTTATTCCTCATTTTTTTTTTCTTTCTTTTTTGTCTCCTCCAGTGCCCCCCTCCTCCCTTTTTCCCTCTGTCTCTGTCTGTCTCCACCCTCCCCATGGCCGCCATGGTGGTTGGGGACCACCTCAGAGCCGGCAGAAGCCGCCGGAGGTCCAAGCGGCACTGTCCGGCGATAGGATGGGAGCTCTCGTGCACGGTAGCTCCAATCATGTCATTTATTCTAGATTTTGTATCTCCAATCATGTCATGTACTGATGTGGTGTATTTTAAATGATTTCTTATACTAACTACTTAAAATATGTTACATCAACATAGGGAATGACCGCAAAATTTATTATAACCCTTCTATGCATATCCGGATCCCCCAAATTAAACTATTCAAAAAAAAAAAAAAAAAGATAGACGGGGTAGAAGATGAATGATGGGAACGGGTGGGTGTGCGGAGGGAAATTAATTTTTAAGAACAGTCCCGCTCAGAGTAGCCTGCTGCAAATTACTACTAGGCCAAATTCACATTTTCATTAAAAAAAAATTTTTCATATTTTTTTTATCATTTTAAAATATTTTAAAAAAATATAAAACTATTACGTAAAGGAAAAAAATTAAATAAAAATTAAAATTTATGAGATGTCAAAATGAGAGACAAGTTGAATGGAAAAAAAATATCATTTTTCAATTTTTAAAGTGTTGTGGATATTTCAAGGAAATGGTGGGCCAAGTCTCAGGCATCTAAATCAATTCACCTCGGGCCGATTTGGATGCTGTCTGATAAGCCCAAGCCTACTAATTGCTTAGTAGTTATTTCACCGCATTGCTCCTTAAAGAAAACCCAACCCGGCCTGAAACTCTCGATCGGTTTGTTACAAATTGAGTTCGATTTCGAAATTAGGAAGAGGAACACATGCATAGAGTGTTATAAGTTATAGATACATTGATTTATTATATTTTTTAGAAATTTTTAAAAAAGTATTTGATTTTTCAAAATCTTAAAAAAAGGGACACATGACAATTAATGTTAACATTAAGAAAAATTATATGAACAAATATTTATTTAATTGGCTCACATGAATATTAATGAGAAAAATAAGTTATCTGAACTTATTTATATTTTATAATTAAGTAATGCTAAGTACAAGCGGAAGTCAGCGTGAGCATGCCCTTCTTAAATAACCAATATTTAGTCCAATCTCTTATATATCTATGCATGGCCAGAAAGATGAACATGGTATATCATGAGCAGCGTCTTAATATGATGCCATAGCTCCACACTTTTAGGTTTCGTTTGTTTTTATAAAGCATATCATCTTATCTAATTATTACAAAATTTTTAAATTCATACACAAAATATAATAAATAATTCAATTTTTTTAAAACTAATCAAAATAAAAATTATATTAAAAAATTATATTCTAATAATATTTTATTCAATTTTCATATCATTTGTGTAAACAGCTGAGAATTAAAAGTCTTGCTCCTATGTGTTTGGCCAAAAAAGTAGTGCAAATATCTCGATCATCAAGTGAAAGAATTAACAGAAGCTTTCACGTTTACTGTATAGATTAGCCTGAGTCATTATTCATTTCGGCAAAACTCCTGAAGAGATACAGCAGTTTCTCTTTGAAGTCTTTCGACCCAACAAAACATTACATTTCCTATCTCAAAAGAAATACAGACATAATTAGATAATTAGATAGAGCTAGTAGTGAAAAGGGGGGCAACGGGAGTTGAGAGATTCCCGAGAGATGGGTTGAATTCTAAGGGCACTTGGGGCCACCTTCCTTGGTCTTCCAGTTGTTGTAGCAAGGGCACACAGCTTTATTGCCATAATAGCCAGGGGGCACGCACAGGCACTTTGCGCAGCACTTCTGACAGAAGAACATGCAGGGCTTGTGGTATTGGGTTCTGCCGCACCTCCTCGTGCATTGCGACGGGCATTCTTCTCATTTTCGATTCGCAAACAAGAAAGAAAAACAGAATCATTTTCCCCTCAGTCCGTCAAAATTCAAATGAAAAGGCTATGCGTGAAAAACAAGTTTTGACCGCAGTCAAATTAGTCTGACCCACGACAAATGCATGTGGCTCCCGTCCTCTCAAGTCTCTCTCTTTTGTCAGTACTGTTTTCTATAAAATTGAAAGAAAGTGTTCGATGATCATAGGATCCGAAGCCAAAAATGAATCTTCTCCTACCCCACAATTTCCCTTCCGACCCAGAAGGATTTCCTTCATCCTTTGTTTACACTCTTTTCTCACTTTTCCCCCCAACCAAACATGGCCTAAATACGTGGCAGGATGAGAACTCCCAATCAATGTGATACCACTACGCTACTCCAATCAACCATTCTCAGTCTAGATATATTCCTAGTGCGAAACTTAAAAATTATTGGTTTAGAAATATCATTTCCCACGTTAAAGTTGAGTTTCCAAATTTGGATGGCTAATGTAATTCGGGCAAGGACTGAGTAAGTTTCAAAAAAAGAAACAGCTTTTTTAACTTTGCATTCTTCAGGTGAAAGAAAGGGCTGATTTTCCGTTTGATTTTCAGGTGAAAAAAAAAACATTAGCATTGAGAGCGAAAGAATTAATTACTACTTACGGTAGCTCTTGAGACTCCCTGGGCCATATTTGTTCTGAAATCACATATATATAAGAGGTAATTAATTAGACCAAAATGCACGCAATCGCCAATTCTCAACTTAGAAATGCAAAAAACCAAACTGAGCCAATTTGAGAGAAAGAAAGAGAGCTCACTCCGTTGTTATAGTGATGACCTCCATGTCCATGAGACGCCATAACCTGTAAACCAAAAACAACAGATCAAAGGTGAAAAAGAAAATATCGATAGAATTAATCAGGATTAATGAACATCTTTCTTTCATTTTTTTTTTTTTTTTTTGGTTCATTTAAGAATGTAGAGTGAAAGAAAGAAAGACCCACCATACAGGTTTGTAGAAAGGAAATGGCAATGAGGGCAAAGAGCAACACAGCAACAAACTTAGCCATGGCCATTGCTAAACACAAAACCCTCCCAATAACTCGTCAAAACCTCAAACAACACAGCGAGAACAGTACTACCAGGAAAGGCAGAAGAGAGAGTTTGAGGTGATGGGTTTCGAGTACAAGGTCTATGGTTATGGTTGGGGTAAATAAATAGATAATCAGTGCAACTGAGGTCTGCTCATTATTCGTATGCTCATTATTCGTATGGAGTAAATAATTGTAAATGACACCTTTGCGGCCGCAATAATATCAAGGCAGGCAGCTGCGCCTTTAAAATTTTATACAGTTTTTTATTGTTCGTTTCTTTCTGATCTATTGTTGTTTATACAAGCTCACGGTACGGCTGAATCTTGTGCGTTCACGAACAATGAACGTAGCTAACCTCTTCATGGTTCTTTTCTTGCTATGTTGAGGTATGAACTGAAGTAAGATGCTCTGCCCGGAAAAGCCGAACAAGTACAGTAAAAGCATTGCACCATCGCTGGAATAAATTTTAGGTACGTGGTTGTGAAAAGGGGTCCCACATCGAGAGAAAAGTCAAGGTTTGTTAAAGAGGATGAAATGAAAAAAGCATTTATTAGACTTGAGCGGTATCGTCTCGTTTCTTTTTAAAGAAGTGATGAAATGATATAAGATTAAAATTAAAAAATTAAATAAAATATTATAATAAAATATTTTTTAATATTATATTTATTTTAAAAATTTTAAAAAATTAAATTATTTATTTTATTTTATATAAAAATTTAAAAATAATATAATAATAAGATAAAAAATTTTCAAAATTTTTAAAATTTAAAATTTTAATTTTAAAAACAAACAAAGCCTAACTTATAAATCATCATTGTATTTTCCTTTCCTTTAAGAAAGAAATACCGAAAATTTTTGTCCCTTTTTGCATGTGGCATGCTCTGTGCTCCCCTCTGACCACAGCACGTTACCCGAAGCCTGCGCCAGTTGACGAATTAGCGCACCGTCCGGGGTCAATTAACTAAGAATAATATTAGGAAAATGATTAACTCACAATATATTCTACAACATATTCTACAATAATGTATTAAAGTGAGGGATATTTTAATAAAATGCTATATAAAAGTAATAACACTTTATCACAATGCCCTCACTTTAACACATTGTTGTAAAATATATTATAAAATATGTTGTAGGTATATCATTACTCATAATATTAGTATGCAACTATTTGTTCCCTCGTTTTCATTTTCACCGTTCATTAAATTTAATTTTTATTTATTAAGTAGGTGGTTATTAGTATATTAATATTTTTTATTTTTTAAAGATATTAAAAAAGATATTAAAAGAGAATTGACATGGCCATTACATCTAATACATTTAAATTTATATATTGACATGATTTTATATGATATATTAAATTTATTTTATAATAAAAATAATTTTATAATCTAATATATCATATCAAGTTACGTTATTTAATTAATTTATAGAATTTATTTATCACTAAAGCATTTCTCAATTTAAAAATTTTGAACAATGCCGTTGGCATGGGAATTTTTTTTTAAAAATCAAGGATAAACATGCATTCGATTTTTATTTTCTTAAAAGTTAGGTCGACGGCGAGTGTATATATAGGAACAAGTATACAACTTTGCCACCACGCATAACATACAGGGATCCTGATCAATATATATTGCCATGTGCATGCAACATCCAGATATAATAGTTTCTGACGATATATAGATCCAGGGGCCGGGAAAGGTTGAAATTACTCGCTGCCTATTTAATGTTCCACCTTGCCCACATGTACGCTGTCATGATCTCTTTCAGCACTGTCAACTCTTAATGGGTGACTCCAGTTCATTATTCTTTTTTAATTAATTAAGGATATCACATGCATGGAATGATGGAATCAGCAAAGTTGCTGGTAGTTAGGGTTCTTTAAAAAAGAATAATGGCATTTAAGTAAAAACACAGCTTCTTATATATAAATATTGCATCCACCGTACAGTCACGGCAGAAGAAGGACCGAAGTTGACAAAGCGAGTATTGCACAGTACCACTCATGTTCTTGCATGTGGTCTTGTTCTACCTTCCACATGGGGAGCCAGATCTATTTCAGTGCTCATGATTCCAGGCAAAAATTAAAGAGGATTAACAAAGACCCACTTGTTCGAAATAATAATTGATCTTTTCTTGCTTTTGAGGAACATAACATTCACCCCTGCACATGAGATCCCATTCCCCAGAAAACTATGATCGATCCTGTGCAACATCATCATCATCTTTAACATCCATATATGGATATCATAATATATAATACTCGAGTTGGTAGCATTATCAATTCTTCTCCATCATGGGTTCCATTATAACCACTGTTGCATCCATCTCTCTCTCCCTCTCTCTCTCTCTCTCTCTCTCTCAGTATAGTATAGAGAGATACAGAGAGAGAGATCACTGAAGTAAGTAGGTGAGCTTGCGATCATAATCTTCGGAGTTGTTTTAAGTTACAGGGAAATAACAAAATAATAAATTATATTTGTAATTCTTAAATGGGAACTGTATGTGTAAGTCCTTCATTAAATGAAAAAATTCTCTCTCTATATATAGTATAGAGAGAGATCACTTAAGTAAGTTGGTGAGCTTGCAATCATAATCTTCAAAGTTGTTTTAAGTTACAGGAAAATAATAAAATAAGAAATTCTATTTGCAGTTTTCAAATGAGGACTGCATGTGCAAGTCCTTCATTAAATAAAAAAAAATATTATTTTAATAAAAATATTATTATAATTTTAAAAAAATTTAAAAATAAAATTAATTAAATTTACAATACAATCCTACGTAGAGACAGCACGTAGCATTCCTCTAACAGAATAGGCTCGAAAGTTGTTTCGTTTCGTAATTGTATGATTATATTATTGGAGCGTTTTATGGGTCTTTCTTTGCTTTTCAACAATCATCGCTGGGCTTCTTAACGAATTGGGCCTATTCAAATATTTGGCAAAAAGTTGCATATCATTTCTTGGTACTCTCAGTTATGGGCTAATCTCCAACTTATACCCGACGTGTTAGGCATTAAAGAAAATAGAAATGATATTTACAATGATAGGATGTGTAAGTGTTATAATTTTTTTTTAAAAAAAATGAATAAATATGAGATTTACATGATAAAAAAATAATTTTTTAACAGTAAATTCTATTCTTTTTCAAAAAGTTTGAGATGCACTTGTACACTTCATGACTGTATCTAACATTACTCTTAATAATTAAAAAAATCATAACATTTTAGTAATTAATTAAGAATTGGGAATATACATGGCAATTAATATATTTTTTTATTTATTAGGGGGGTGGGGGGTTCAAACTCCAGTTTTTTTTTTTTTTTTTGACAACCGGATTATATGCAATGAGGCCATTAGGTTCTAGGCTAAATTAATATATATGTTGTTGCATCTATATCAGTACTTAGAGATCAAATGGTACAAAAAATTTCGTTTTACTTATGGATTTATATTTTTCCAGCTTCGGTACTGATTATTAATTAATTTCTCATAATTTCGACTATACATTTATAATAATAATAAATGAAAAGCGATTGATATAAGAGTAGTGGTTCATGAGCATGAAATTGGGTGGTTAGGGCACAGCAAGTTATCAGAAGAGTGATGTGGCCTTGTCTTGCAAACAAAACCCTGCACCCAGACATAAAGCGAGCAAACTCAAAGGGTGCCACATACGAAACGGCAAGGCCAGCTCATTTGCTAATGACATCTCCATCGATCTGTATTTTTCTGTGCGCGCGCGCACATACATACATATATATATATATATATGTATTACCAGCAAAATTAAAAATTGACTTGCTTGTTTTGGTCTGGTTTGGTTTGGATTGGATTGGATTGGGTTACTCACGAAAAATTGGTNAATCAGAAGAGTGATGTGGCCTTGTCTTGCAAACAAAACCCTGCACCCAGACATAAAGCGAGCAAACTCAAAGGGTGCCACATACGAAACGGCAAGGCCAGCTCATTTGCTAATGACATCTCCATCGATCTGTATTTTTCTGTGCGCGCGCGCACATACATACATATATATATATATATGTATTACCAGCAAAATTAAAAATTGACTTGCTTGTTTTGGTCTGGTTTGGTTTGGATTGGATTGGATTGGGTTACTCACGAAAAAATGGTCCAGCATGCATGCATGCATTCATGTAGGTCCGCCATGACCAGCTGTTAGATAGTGTTCTCCCACAAATCCCATTCAAAAGCTTTTTCTTCAGAAATATTAAAGGACCTGTCCCTTTGTTAAAGGACCATTAGGTAGATTTGTCAGATGCCATTATTAGGGTTCGTGATAGCCAGCTTCTGATCGCTCCAAAGATTGAAGCAAACCGCTCATCTCAATCATCTTACGCCTTAATATCATTGAACTAGTGACATGATACGTAACAGTTTTATAATTTAACGTACCGATTAAAACATTTCTCATATATCTATACATATATTTCCAGTAAGTAACCTACCATCTTATACTTCATTCCAGATATTATAATTTGAGATTTTTTTTCTAAAATGTCTATTCTGTTTGGAATATTGGATTATAATAAAATTAATTATAAAAAAAAAAAAAAAAAACTAACGAGAATCTTGTATGGACTTTGAGAGAAGCTGTAAATACAAACAGTAGTAGTGTCCAAGTGGTCCAAACCGGAAATGGAAGATGAAAGAGATTAATTAAGAGAAATCAATGGGCCCAGACTGGCTTGGTTGGGTTGGAGACAAGGGAGGCCCTACTCTTCAGGATTCAGGACATTCAAACTAGCTATCAGAGAGCTTTTTGAGTGGCCATAGCAAGCTAGCAGCGAACTTTTAAATTGTCATGTGTATTTGTTACGTAATTCTAAAGCCATTGAGATGTTTGTGTCAATTTTATGCAACTATCAATTAATACGACTCTTTTTTTTTTCCCCACATAATATCATGTTCCAGCATTTCAAGCAACATGGTACGTACGTGTACTACGTGCTACTGTTTCCATATTTATTAATACTTTTATATATGCATAAATCTCCATATAACTGGAAAAGTAAGTTAATTAAGAGCTTTTATTTTTTCTCCATGCAAGGGCAAAAAAGGAAGACTATAGTGTTTCAGGATAATTAATCGTGATGATTAGTGGTTTAATTATATATTAGGGAACCTTTTTTCTCATGATGAGTAAATAATTCCCCATATATCCCTAGCTAGCAGTACTAGTACTAATTAAAACGATCACCCCCTAATTATTAATTAATTTGGTCCATATATATTATATAGATCTGATTCTGAAGCAGTATTAGTAGAAATCCTGAGTCCGCCTGATCAATTAGGCTCATCATGTGTACGTAGGCCATCTTTGGAGATCGATAAGATAAAAAACTGGCAATAATTGTGCAAAAGCAGTGCCGGTTGTTGCCTTGACCATCACTCCCATTATTTCATTTACTCATGCATGGGGGGATCGATCGGACACCAAAAATCATGCGTAAGGTCACATTTCATGGGTCTAAATTTCATCCATCTACCTATATAATATTAATATATATATTTCACCCAAAATTAATAAAATTATACTTTTATTTTTATTTTTGGTGATTAATATATATGGACCATTTAATAGTTATAAGCCGAGTACTACTGTATTATGGTATTGCTATCATCATCATCATCATCGATCATGAGCTGTTTCATGTTAGGTGATACCCTCTGATTTCTTTCCAGCTTGGGGCTTTGGACGCAGGCTGTAGGCAGGCATGTTAGGTATTTTCCGTGCATCTAATTTATCTTTGATACCCCCACCCAAAAAAAAAAAAAAAACCCAAAAGAAAAAATATGAAACCCTAGCTAATATTTTCTTTGCGCGCTTTATTAATGGGAATGTAATAGATGATGAGCAAGATTCATAAATCTTTCGTGAGTAGGTACGTATGGCTAGAAAAAAAGCGAGCGAGCTAGCTAGGTTACTAACTTTAGTACAGTACGCCCGCGTGACATTATTAATTGATCACTACCTATATAATGTCTCATGTGCCTAATAATAGTACCCGCTGATTGCTCGTCAACAAAATACGACCGCTAATCTTGTGATCATTAATGTGATCAACGTTTAATTTTGGGGTCTGCTAAATTTCATGAAGCTCCTCGGACGTTACAGTTCTAATGAATTTGTACTCTCTCTCTCTCTCTCTCTTTTTTTTTTTTCTTTCTTTTTTTTTTTGAGGGAGGTTTTGGACTCAGACCTCTATTTTGGAGGCTGGGGTTAAGCCAAAATCCAAAAATATTAGATGATCAATCTAGAGTATGGAACATGAAGTTTTAATAAATAGTAATTCTACATATAATTAATAGTAAAGTGTGTAAACATCACGTAATCATTTTAAAAAAGAGTGTGGCTCATTATTAGAAAATTAATTTTTTTCTTGTAGGTTCCATGTTTTATTCACTTTTTTTAAAGCAATTACATGGGATTGCACAATTCACAGTTGTAAATATTTTTTCTCTTTAACAAATAACTGCAAAATTTAATAGAACGAGAAAATTCCCGAGTTGACCTACTTTTTTTTTTATTTTGTTTTATTTTTTATATATATAGAAAATAGATATCATTTCATAAGGAAGTTACATATGTGACTCAAGTTACAAGTCAAACTAACTCTTGTTTTAAGCTTCTTCGTACACAAATATTTTTGAAACGGGCATTATATGAACTTCATAAAACTCTCAAAAGAGAGTATCAATCTCTGTATAAAATAGATGTAAAAATAACTTGCATCCACACTCCATCCTCCAAAGGAGGATAAGTAAACACCACACCCATCCTTCTAATCGGAGGTGGAAGGAACTAACACTGGCACACTGGACATAAGTCTAATAGTTTATTTCACTTTATTTTTCCTACAAATAAAATTAACAAACAAACACCAACAAAATATACCGACATAAATGGAAACAACAACCAAACACCAACAAACAAAATCAGGAAAAGCATAAAAGGGAAACACTGGTGGAGTGTGAATGACACGTGCCACTCTGGGAACGAGCCGTTCGGTCGGTCAAGACGGTGCCAGAGTCACTGGGCCTTAAGCTGCCGTGCATGGCATCAACGGAAGATGGTTTACGGTTGCTCGAGTGCGCCACTCGTTCCCTTTAAACCGCGTGTCGGTTCAACGCAGCGCTCCGAATTGCACCCAATCCAATTGACTACAAGATTGGCGGGTGAGGATTCTCTCATTGGTGTGCGTGTAGGAAGATGGTCATCGGAGAAGTTCAAATCGACTACCCTCCCTTATTCGGCCTAAAAGAAGGGAAAAAAAAAAATCAAAAACCACCGAAGACGCAGGGCTAGCATTAGAGGAGGAGGAGATGAAGAGAAGAGAAAGTAGTCGGAACTCCCCTCTTTCCAGTTGGGTTTGGACTAGAGAGAGTTTCTAGAGAGAGAGGTTATGAGTTGACTTACTTAAGCAATGTCGTTGTACGTAATTAATTATATGCCCTACAGCAGCTTAACTCATGAATATGGACAAATCCGATCGTGATCATACGTATTAATCTAGCCCAAAAGAAAACAAACAAAGCTAGCTACTTGACTTTGAAAATTAAGATCGATCCCAGATTTGAAAGTTAGGGTTTTCATAAAAATACAACAACGGGAACTTTAAAAGGTGGGGTCTTGCTGGGACATTATTATTAGAAATGACTCCAAGGAAGTGACACGACATTCCTTATGAACTAATAGAGACGATTTGTTGAAATGACTAATCAGGGAAAGATAGAAAGAAAGAACAATCGCTAAGTAGTGTAGCTAGCGTACGTAGACTACTCTTTCTTTTCTATATAATAAGAAAATTTATTATTACTCGATTTCTTAATTATTAAAAAAAAATTAAAAATTAAAAAAAATAATAGATAAATACTAATAAAATAATAATCCTACCATTATTCATAAAAAGATCAACACTAGCTGTCTTTTAAAAACTCCTGTGTATAGTTTAGCACAAAATATAGGCAGCTAGCTAGATTTAGATAGATAGATAGATATCTTCCTTAAACCATAATCCAAGCTAGCTAGCTAGCCAAGTCTCACGCGGCACCCATCCGTCTTATCACCTTTTAAACTATATTGGAGGTTTTGGTGTCAAATACTTCCTATATTATATTGTTATTTACCAAAAATAAAAAAGGGAACAAACTGAATACTCTTATCAGCTACCTAGCCGATCGATGTAACATCAATATCACATTTGCATATGAATGATTTTCTCTAGAATGCCATCATGGGATGGTGGGGAGGGAATAAGATTAGTGTCCTGGCCGGGCCGGTGGGTCTTGTCTTTTTTTGGTAAGATTTGTGGTGTAGGATTATCATTTAAGAGTACTTCAACAATAATATATATATAATTTGTTAAATTAATGATTGAGGTAGATGGTAAGTTTAGAACGATCTTAACTGGTAGATGAGCTCTCAACATAGCAGCATTTTTGTTTGGGGGTGGGGTTATAATATATAACATGGATCGGATCGAGTACTAGCATTGATTAGCTAGGGAACTTAGCTAGCTAGCTAGCTATATAGCACTTTGTACTTAATTTCAACCTCGGAATGATTTCATGTTGAGGTTGCGTTTTGCTGATGTTAAAACAACAGCTAGCATTCTTCATATCTTCTTAATTAATTCGATCTCTTTCATGTCGTCAGGCGATCGAGTTCATGTATAAACAAAGACGGCACAACAAACATTTATATATTGTACAAGAATTTTGAGTGTCTTGTTTCCATGCATGGTAGAAAGCTTTACAGCCACGAATTGCTGAGATTGGTTCTATGCTGAACAATAAATTAAGCACGAGCTAGCTAGCCTGTATATATAGTACTCATGTACGTATGAATGGTTTTGTCTTCTCGTGCTGGACAAATAGAGGATGAGGGGTGAAGTTGCAAGAAAAATATTTAACGTTGGGAATGAATGGTGAACGGTGGCTTAGAAAAATGGGGCAAAAGAGGGTGCATGTGGCTGTCATACCACCCAATACAATGTGACCCTGTCTCTGAAAGAATGAGGAAATTGTAGGTGAGAGGTGCTCTGTCCTTGTAAGTTCACCACCTGCTCAAGCAACGGACTTTCATTTGGGGACCCATCTTTTATATGCCCATTAATGCATGTTTTGCACCCATTCAAATCTGCTAATTAAGAAAGGAATGCTCACTATAATAAAAAGGTATTTTTTGATTAATTTATTGCGATCAAAAGACTATTCGTAACTAATTTTGATTGTGATAAATTGGTCGCAAAAGATCATTTTTATTGTAGTGGCTGCTAGATAATATATATATAATTATGTAATCTTAATTTTTTTTCCCCTCTTTAAAAGATGTGGAAAGATGAGTAATGTGCTTAGAAATCTGCATATATAATTTATTCTGAAATTTATTATAATTATAACAAAAATTAGAATATTTAATTTTTCCCGCATTAATATATTAATAAGTGAACTTGTAAATAAGTTTTATTTTTATAATAAAAAATTCTTCTTATTAATTACTATTTATCATCCTATATCTCACCTTATGAAAAATATCTTATATTTTACGAAAAAAAAAAAAGGCCAAAGTTTAAACTACTTGATATTTTATGAAAAAAAAATTAAAACCCATGTCTAAAGTGTATAAATTATAAAGTGCTTTAAAAAAGAAGGAAGAAAAAAAAAAAAAACAGTGATGTCAAGGCAAATTTGAAAAGTCTCAAAAAAACTTCAAAGACAAAAAAGCAAAAAAAAAAGGTCTCAAAGAAATAGTCCCTATTGCATGGCTGAAGTACCCCCGAGAACCTCTGGATAATCAAATTCACGGGTTGTGAGTTTCAATGCAACTAACCATCGCACGCCATTCGATGATTAAACCTTAGCTGCTCCATGATTGGTCCGCTTGCGTCACCTAAAAATAGTACCTCGTGTTCCACAGTCCCCATTTTAATCACCGCTTGATATGCCTAATCAAATAATTAATTAAACGACAAAGTCTGTGCACTTTAACAGAGTAGTCTCCACGCAGCCTAACATTTCTCATTAACTTTTTTTTTTAGAGAACCGATCTTTAAAGCTGACTCGGACATTAGTAATTTGACTTCTATGTGCCCGTATAAAATAAAAAATTTGACTTTAATATTGCGGGCCATGTTCCCGTTAACATACGTGGCAGCTAACTAATGAAAAGTGTAGCAAATGCACTTTGCCACGTGCAGCATGTATTACCACTTGTCAATAAATCATCGTGCTTGATTACGTTTAATCACGATTATGGGATGTGGTTATAAAAAATGTCTTTGTGTTGCATGGACTAAACTCCGAATTGTGGGCTGGACTGGGATGTTAATAGTGCTTTCTTCGAGGGGCAGTTTGGTCTGAGAAGAAAGTAGGACCCCCCCGTTGTTGATGTACAGTTTCAAGACGTGCTTTTTGTCTAGGCTGAAGGTTGACAACCGTGCAAAGCACTGGAGCGATGTCGTTTTGTAGACAACAATGAAGAATCAAATGGGGGTGTTTCTAACGTCCGGGAATTCCCTCATATGCCGACAACAATCTCTTAAATTTTATTTTGGGGACGAAACGAGGTGGCCTTAACTTTGATTTTTGATACATTTCAATGCAAAGACGGTTTTGTCATTTCCTAATAGCACTTCTTAAATTTTAACAGTGCCAGGCCTCCACCGCTCCACGCCATTGGAAGGGTAATCATGTCTTTAAAAAAAAAAAAAAATTTGGGAAAGGCGTTTTACAGTTTGAAGCAGTCCATGATACTTTTACATACAGCAAATTGACAAATTAAGACGGGGGTTACAGTCAGTCATGTCTCTGAGCTACATCTCTGTGCGTACATGCTGCGTCTTAATTACCACCCACAATAAGAAAGCGAGTCGCAATTAACTGGGACGGACCCTTATTGACAAGGCAGGCAGCAGCAGCAACCCGGTCAAAAGCTCAGAGGATGAGAAAATGCGAGTGTAGTGTAGAAAAATTGAAAAGGAATAGCTCACTTGCTAAGGTATATTATATTATATTATTTGTTACAGACAACATCTAACCCCAAGTGGGGTCAGCAACTTAACCATGGATTAGAACCAGGGTTGAAAAACCAAGTGGTTAAGAAGCACAACCACAAAACTCAAAAAGATTTTTATTATCAGACAGCATCACTGCTGATCATCATCATCATCCTCATCTATCTGTCTATCTCCTGCTTCTCCTCCCTCCCTTCCTTCCAAGTTCTTAGCTCCTCATCACCCAAAATTGAAACTTTATCCCTCTGCCATAGCCCATAGTCTACCTATTTATTCCATTTTCTCCGACATCCTACTACTTCCGAGGACTCAAGATGTTTTATCTGCAAAAAAACCTAACCCTAATAACCTGTTAAAAAAAAAAAAGCTAGCTCTTTTCTTTTTGCAGTTTTATATTTCTTTTTGGGGACCCTAGATGTTAGAGCGATGGACATAACCCCTCCTATCGCCACCACCACCAACAACACCATTAGTGCCATCAAATCCCCAGAAGCTGACACTGAGACACCAACCCGGATCCAACCCTCCAAGCCCTTATCTTTTTCCAACGGTGTACTCAAGCGCCACAATCCTCATCACCACCACCACCACCACCTCGCCCCCCCACAACTTGTTGTCACCTACAAAGAATGCCTCAAAAACCATGCAGCCTCCTTGGGTAGCCACGCTTTAGACGGCTGTGGAGAGTTCATGCCCTCCCCTTCCGCCACCTCCGTCGACCCAACATCTCTCAAATGCGCTGCCTGTGGCTGCCACCGCAATTTCCACCGCCGCGAGCCCGACGACCCTATTCCCACCACCCATGTTATTGAGTACCAGCCCCACCACCGTCACCACCCTCCACCACCACCACCACTACCAGCCTCAAATCGAAGCCCCAATTCGGCTTCCCCACCTCCGATTTCCTCCTCCTACTACCCCTCCGCGCCGCACATGCTTTTGGCTCTATCTGGGGGACTGTCGGCTCCACCAGAGAGCGCAGCTGGGCCTACTAACACTATGGGCACGCCCAGCCCCAATGCAAGAAAGAGGTTCAGGACCAAGTTCAGCCAAGAACAGAAGGAAAAGATGCTTCAGTTTGCCCAGAGAGTCGGGTGGAAGATTCAAAAGAGTGATGAGGAATTGGTGCAAGAGTTCTGCAACGAAGTTGGGGTGGAGAAGGGTGTGCTAAAGGTGTGGATGCACAACAATAAGAACACCTTCGGGAGGAGAGATGTGAATGGTACTGGTGGGAACAGCAACAACATTCTTGAGCAAACCCACAACAACGGCAACGACGACGACAACAAAGAAACCAACAATCTCGGTCATGAGAATCCAAATCACTACCGTAGTGACAGCGGGGCTCATGGTGCTGCTAATGGGTCTTCTTCATCTTCTTGATCGTTGGATGATATAATAATGATCAGGTGTTAGATAGAGTAAGACTGGAGTATTAATTACTTGTAGGTTGTTCTTGCTCAGTGCTTTATTGGTTTTTTTTTTTAGTTAATCTTTAATGAGATGATGATCACCTTGTTGAGGGATATCTTGGAAGAGCTAGATTGATCCAAAAGGGAATCCAGTTTGGTTTATTTTAGTTTTCTTTTTGCTGGTCAAGTACTTTAGCTGTTATATTTATTAATTCTTTTTCAAAGTTCTTATGCGCTTTTATTTCGCATGATTTTTTTTTTTTAAATTTCTTTTGGGACTGTAGTTTTGAAGCGTTTGTGGGGAATCTGGGGATCGATCATTAACCTCATATTTTTATTTTAGTTTTATTTTTCTCCAGAAATTTTCTTTTTGCTAAAATATGTATCTTTAGAAGTTGGAATAGGCAGTTCATGCTTTCTCTTTGCCGGACATGAGCAAGAGAAGAGAATTGTTATTTCGGATCTAGCTAGTACTGTCTCATCATAGAGAGAGAGAGAGAGAGAGAGAGAGAGTTTTTTCTTATCTTGTGTCTGAGAGAAAGCAGCAGAAAGTGTTTCAACATAAATTAGGGCGGTTGTATTATTATTATTATTATTCTCGTTTATCCCTTTAGCTTTATGTAATTCTTCTCGATCTGCTTGATTGATGAAGATAAGAGAATAAAAATTGAGACGAGAAATCTAATAATTCTATGTCAAATGGTGAGGAGATAAGCATGGAATTCTATCTAGTACTACTTATGATAACTAGGCCATGCAATGCTCTTTAAATTTTAATTTCATGTTTATTATTCTGAAAGTTTATGAGGAAACTGGAAAGCATATATATCGTTGCACAGTACCTCCATGTGCAATATATATTAATATCTTTTGGATACTCATTAGGGTTCTGGGAAAACCCTAATTATCCCAACTAATCTGGACTTGCAAACTATACAAATCAGATAAATAATTATAAATTATGTGACACCCGGTAGCTAGGTCGTGTATCTGTATTAATTAATTAATGTGTTTTTTTTAATGTTCACTTCCCTTTAAAGGGAAGCAGATCACTTCATGATTAATTGCTGGTATAATTTAGTAATGATGACGACTGACGAGGGTCGAAATTAGTAGTACTAAATATGGGTTGTTGTCTTGTCTACCACTTCTTCTGGGGTTGTTTGTTTTGTTTTGGGTGATTGATGAAGTCAGTGATCATCCCATTGTTTTTGTATGTCTGCTGTTTGAGTTCCTACACCCCACCTGCCAAAGCATGGGTCGATCGATCTGTCCTTATTCAATTTATCAATTATCCTCAATCCCACTCGATCCTGATCATATCAGTTCATGTGGCTGAAATACCAATATATTATTGAATATTAGTAATTTATCGAATAAGATCATGTAAATACACGCACATATATATGTGTAAAATAATAGGATTTTAATAAATAATTATATATATTTTTCTCAAAGAAAACACGAACAAGATTGCAAAATCAAAAGACACTACTGTACGATTATTTTAAATTGTTATAATAAATTATAATTATCGTTGCACGGTGGGCAAATATTTTTTTCTTTAATTATATACTTTGAAAGGTTAATTTGCTGAAAGCATGCATGCATGGGCGGGTCATGTTTGGCACTTAATTTATAAACTTTTTCAATGCCGACAAAGGATATATCATGTTCATGATGATACATTTATTCCTTTTTTTTTTTTTCAACCTTCTGTTTTCTCTTCTTCTGGATAATTATCAACAACTTTTAAGAGTCGGCATATATTTATATATATATATAATGTTAGTCGTATTTATTGCTAATGCTCTTTAATTATAGTTACATGTCATTAATTAAGCGTCATGATCATTAATTCTTAATTAACAGTATTTAATTAAATGATCAAGTACTATATATATATTGTTTTGATTTGATTAGCTGCGTACTAGATTCAATGCACCATGACTAGTACGTAGTTGAAATTCTGAAGAATATTGCTTGAAAAGGGAGTTAAATTATGATGGAATAGAGTATTATTAATTATTATTATATGTTAGGTGCTTTTTTGGTTGAATTTGGGCAACATTGTCCCTAGCTAGCTACGTCTAAATCCCACTATTTTATGACTGCGACCAAAATTATATACCTGTATCATGATTTGATATCTGAACTTAAAACCAATTAGTAATTTATGGTTCACGTCACCACCCTAGCTGCTAGCTGTTCGCCAGATTTTTACTATGCTAGCTAGCTGATCCCCTCCCCCGGCCGGCCCCATGCATCATGTTCTTATAATATTATTTCATTAATTTCTTTGCCATATGATTAATCGAGGGCTAATATTTCAAAAATTTATTCGGTGGTACCCATATATATATATACAGTACTAGTCCAACTATATATAATGTACATTGATCATGATGATCAATTAATTATTTTCCAAATTGGAGGATCGATGTAGCTAGCTAGCTTGTTTTACCTCATTTAATTAATTAATGGGTTGTGTGCGTGAGATTATTTAATTATGGGGCTGGAATTTGTGGAATTATTTGGTGGGGGATTCTTTCATTTTCCTGGCAACCACTCTCAGCTCCCTTCCTAAAAGTAGATGATCGACAGATGGTAATTCAAATGTTTCTATCTTCTTCGAGATAAATTAGTAGCTAGCTAGCCGTTTATATATCGATCCAAACGACAGAAAAGATCATCAGGGGTACTTTTTTAATTAACAACCTGTTTTAATTTAGTGAAAGGAGTAGTAGTACGTACTAATTTGTAGACAAAAGCTTCAACCTCAAATTAAAACTCCCATCTGACCATGATTATTAACTGTGTTCCCTCTTTTCTTTTACTTTAATTATGATCATTAGGGCATGCAACTACTTAAATGGCTTGGGTTTAGTAGCTAATTAGTGGACTTTTGTTTTCTAAATTGTGCTGGCCGGGCAGGGCTGCATTTCTTGTTTCTAATTCCACCTACGTACTGCCGCTAGCTTGATCTTGAGTGTGGCGCCAGGTCGACGTACGTTGAAATCTAAACATGACTGATCATGTTTTTTCACCTAAGTTCTTGTTAATTTAGTGGATAGAAATATGCAATACATGGACGAATTAAAATACATGAGCATGATCATATTATCATCTACTTTGAGAGCTTTCGATCATCGATCACCTGGAATTTAATGAATAAATTATATAATACCTACCTGATCAATGCAATTACCTGGCCATGCATTGCACTGAACCTTAATTTGTCGTTAAAACGTTTTTAATTTTAAAAATGTTTTAGTTATAAATAAATTTAATAAAAATAAATCTACAAGCTGGCGTGACTTGATATAATACGTTAGATTGTAAAATTATTTTTATTATAAAGTATATCTAATGTATCATATAAAATCATGTCATTTTGTAAGTTTATTTTTGTAGGATCTTAATTTTTGTGGCTGCAACACTTTCCTTTAGTTTATTTTGTTGAAAAAGAAGGTTTTTTTTAAAAAAAAAAAAAAATTAAATTAGCAATTTTGTTATGGTACCTAACTTTCAAATTTACTAAAAATCAAACAGTACATAAACTTTAATTGGGAAAAGAAAAAAGAAGCACGGGAAAGCATAACGAAAGGAACGTTAACGCTAAATACGTACAAGTCAATGAAGGACCACATACACCATTATTTGAGGAATAAAGATTTAGTGCACTTTTGTGATGTGGTGGTCCAACTATTTCAGATCCTATACATACATACACACACATATATAAATATATATATATATATATATGCCTAAACGATTATCTCATACGTACATGCATGATAATCATCGGCCATCCGTCTAGCTTTGAAATTCTTCGATCCTTAATTAATTTGTCTAGTAGCTAGCTGCTAGCTTTTCAGGACCCATAATTAAATTAATTATAAAAAATTTTACGGAGATTTTGATAGTGAGTTTAGAAGAGAAGATGAAAATTAAAATTTAAATAAATATTATTAAAATATTAATTTTTAATATTATTTTATTTTAAAATTAAAAAAAAAAATTAAATTTTTTATTATATTTTATTTAAAAATTTAAATAAATTATAATAATTAAATGAGATAAGATGAATTAAAGTTGAGAATTTCCATATTATATATGCTTAATTAATTCCTTTGTATAAAAGTCAAACTTGATCACGTGCTTATAAATTCCACGTTATCCGGCCCATGATCTTTTCCGGCCGGCCGTCCCCTTCAATTAGTTGCATATATAATCACGGCCACGCAAAGAATTCCAAAGTGGGAATTTTTCAAGCGGCGGGCTTTCCGAAAGGGAAAAAAATAAAGCCATAAAAGTAATCCTTGATGATAAATTTGAAACAGAAGAGAGAAGATGATCAGGGTCATGAGTTATTCTTTTACTGTTAGGTAGCTAGCATCTTGCATATCGCCACAATTAGTGGTCCCCGTCAGTTTTGTAGTTAGACGCGGCCATATATACTTGGTGCACCACCGCGACTATTGCATCTTGGCCGTGCAACCCCACCATCAATATTGTCACCAGTACTACTTCTCCACATGCAGTGATCCCAAAATCCAATCCGAAGTTTCATATATATATATATATATATATATAGAGTGGTTTGATCAGCCTCTCCTGAATTAGGAATTATATATAGTACTTATTGGATTAAAATTAGATCTCCATGACATGACTCGTTTCGATTGATTACTAACTAAACGTGAAGCTAGCCGGAGTATTAACTTGATTAAAAAAAGGATTTGAATTAAAGAGCCCGGCCAATATTTGTGATTCGTCTAAAACCCATGACATGACTTTTATTTCCGTCCACACACACACACACACACACGATATATATATGCTGCATGCATGCATGCATGCCCACTTTCGGAATCGGTGATGGCCGTGTCATGACGTCCAAAGGCCAGGCCTGTGTAAGAATATGGCTAGCTTGGGACTAATCGAACTCAGTTTCAAGCCAAGAATTCAGCATGTAATTCATACGGGACCTAAGACGAGTTTTAACTCAAATGTTTACAGAAACAGCTTGTGGTTTGGACTCTTGAATCACTTGTGTAAATGGGTCAAATGAACCCATGCACCCATGCATGGTTGGGCTTGGGCAAGCCCTAAGACAATCTGATCCCAAGAACTTGGGCTGGCCCGGACCATCAGAGGGAAAACAAAACCAAAAACAAAAAAACAAAAAAAAAAAAAAGAAGAAGATAGCCTGCTTAGCTGTAGCTTGAACTGCTGCTAGCTAGCTCCTGAACATAGATTCTTAATTTGTACAAAGTGTGCTATGCACATGGTTTCCATACTTGTAGACTAATCCTTGTGACTTGGTTTTTTTGAACTTGCGTACCATAATTAATATAATAGTTATAATGTAAGCTTAATTGAACATTTCCATCTGCCTAATTGTACACTTCCCCGTTTTTTGGTGTTGCATGTATAAAGCTGGCCTCGCTAACCATTGTTTTCCCAACCATACGTACATACATACATGACATGATACACACACACACACACACACACACACATATATGCATGTGATCAGTCGCATATTTCTTTTATTTTTCTTTTAAGGAAGTTGTTAACATTTGAGATTTTCAATGGCGTATATATATATATATATATATTTATATATAGTATTTTAGATTATTGGATTGGGTAAAAAAGTGGTCTGATTGCTCAAGTACGCGCGTATACATGAATATATGTGGTTTTAATCGTTGGGAAATTGTCATGAATTTTACCGGCGATATTCGATATTGACACAGATTCGATCTTCTAATTACTATACATCTAGATGCATGGAAGGAGGACTTCTGCGATTTATTTATTATGGCGCTAGCTTCGTATTATCGATACTACTTATGTTAATCTTTTCATGTTGTCTTTATTATAATATCTTATAAAAACATTATCGATACCGCTAGCTTGTATTAATGTTAATCTATTTCTGCATTATTAATTACATCGTACGTACTAGATCATATGATCAGAGTCGTAGATGCAGTCTGTCTTCGAACTGATCTAGGGTTTCAAAAAACCAAATAATTATATTAATTAATTACAAGCTGATGATTAAACATGTTAGTTTGGCATTAATCCTTATAAATTCGAATTTCTCGATCGAGTACTAAGTTCTTGATGAGTAATCAATTGCATTGACCTACCAAATAGAGCTGTTAGGAATCCCTGTTATGCTCAGTGGGCTATCTAGGTTAAGCTTTAATTGCATGCCTTTAAACTGCTAATCAAAGAAACTCTCCATTATAACAACCAGCATGATTAGATATCATGTGGGCCTTTAGCGTAAAGATGAGACTAGAGTACTACTTCTGCTTTTGATTTTGATTTGAATATATTCCATGCATTTTCTTTGCCTAAACATTAATGAAAGATCATCAATTACAGAACTAACTAATTAAGACCAGTGAGCTGTAGCTAGTGAAATTAATTGATCATTAAATTGATATCTTACTAGTGATCCCATGACAATTAATCATGACGTCGAGGCTAGCTAGCTACCTGATGGCCTTAACAAAGGAAGTACTAGGTAAACAAAGGAAAAAACTAAAACCAAGTCGTGTCAGCTTTAAGTCATGAGACTAGACTGCGTATAAATCAAACATATATAGTACTTTAGCTTGTATACCCAAGGGGGACAAAAGCAAGAATATTGTACGTACACGGAAATTGTAAGATCATCGACTTAGGGAAAAAATTGTGAAGGTTGTTAAGATATAAAATAATAAAATCTACATATTCCCATCAGTTTAAGTTTTTGAGACAAGTGGTAATTTCACATGGTATCAAAGCAGAGGTTCTGAGTTCAAATCCGAATTCTACACTCTACTCAATTAAAATTAATATTCCACTTGTTGGACTTACTAATTGAGGGTATCAAGTCTGACCCACAAGGGAGGGGAAGTGTTGAGATATAAAATAATAAAATTTGCATCTTCTCATTAGCTTAAACTTTTGAAACAAGTGGTAATTTCACAAAGGTGTTTGCAAGAAATTTGTTTGCATACCGTAGTCGACATGATATATGGTGCAGTCTTCCTTGATCAAGTTGGCGGTCGAGTAAGGTCATGATCATATGATCAAATGCTAATGATCATCATTTGTCCATAGATATATAGGGTTTAAAAAGATCGAAGTGATGACAATTGAAACCCTTTTTCTGGGGAGTTAATATGGGAAATTAAATCACCTGCTGTAATGCATCAAGGAAGACGTATTCGAATATATGTTATATCACTTATGGTTATACGTATATATTCATCTAACATTCGCATCCCCGGCCCCTAATTTGATGGACACTTCTTCTTATTTACTGGATCGATCCAGCTGGTACTTACTTAAACACCGAAGCTGAAATTTCTTGAATTAGATAGAAAAGTGCCTCTTTTGATCATTATGAAAAGGAAGTAGAAGGGCTCATTAGGTCTAATAATAAAAAAAGTATCACAATAATTTCTTCTTCATTTTTCCTTAATAATACACAATTATAGAACACAAGGCCGATCAGAGTCTTCTACACAAGTTATAAAAGCTCGATCATCAACAGCGATCACAAACCAAAAAGGAAATACACTTCAGTTCAATACATGGAAATCCATTCGTATATATATCAACGATTAAAACCCAGAAATTAAAGGTACACTTCAATCCACAAGATGAAAACCCATTCAAAATATATATTACCTCTATCTCCCGTTTGAAGATGGTGAAGCACGCTCGAACCCTACCTCAGTCGACGTCGACTCCACTTCCCTTCTGTGGAAGTTTCTGTGGCAGCCGCAGGCAGCACAAGTAAACGCAGCGCCCGTCCCTTCCTCCCCACTAGCCATGAACTCCCTGCAGCCATCAACAGCAAAACCTCCGATGCTTGCTGCATGATTCTTTTGGCACTCCCCATATCTCACGGTCCGGGCGGTGGCAGATGAAGTTGTGGAATTTCCGGAAGGTTCTTGTCTTCTCAGGACTACTTGCCGCTTCCTCATTTTGCAAGATCTTAATTCTTCTCCAAATTTTCTGAAAACTGATGGAACCCTTTGACTGATTTACTGAGTCAGAATTTGGAGATGGGAAGAGAGAGAGAGAGAGAGAGAGAGAGAGAGAGAGAGAGAGCTGGTGGTAATGTCTAAGCCTAACTCAGCACTATATGTAGCACATATGTAAATCTGATCTTTACCTTTGTTGCAAATAAGCACAGCCCATGTATTGCTGTTTTGTTTTAGATAAGTTGGTTTTAATACATAATTCATTTTCGCATTTTTTTTTTCAGTAACAATATATGGTCTTGATGAATTGATTGTCCAACCACCCGACTACTCTACAGACACAGTGCAAAACAAGATGCCCGCACGGATAAGCCAAACCCTAAAAATGAAGAAAAAGCTTTGCTTTCCACCCAAAATAGTGATTGGTTTGTTTTAGAATGACCAGCTAAGGCATATAAACCTAAAATGTGGTGTGGCCCTATCTGAGACAAAAAGGGCAGGTTTGTGGGGGTGCTTTGCTACGATATGTTGCACAAAATTTGTTTAGCTAGCTTAACCTAAAACCGTGAGTGTGATTGGTAAGCTTGCCTAACCTGTACGGAAAGACCACTACCTTGCATCTAATTTGTTCACATGTAAGAGAATTCAATGTTGTCGTGGAGAGAATTTTGCCTTGTGATCCTTTCGTCAAATGAACTCAATAGCTTAAGTCTGAACTATTACCCTTTTTTTCCTTATTTCCTTTTTCTTAATTTGTTTTGATAAACCTAAAAACCTCATAGGTAAAAGGACAAAGACATGATATCATGCGCGCAACTGGCTCTTCATGATATAGGGACAGAAAACTAGATCTCTTTTAAGTTTAGAACCTATGGACTAGCAATCTGGCTACTAATTCCTATGTGTACTGATAGAATAGAAACCAATGCAATTCTGTAGATGCATAGCTTTTTCCTGTAACTTAATTCTGACCTTACTCTTTAAGTTTAGAGTTCAATTATAAGATCGATATCGGGCACTATTTCTAGTACTACATCCACAGCTAGCACACCTTGGCTTTTTCTTCAAGTACTTGTTGACAAAGAACATTATCGAATGGCCTATATATCCGAGAGTCAATTGGTAAGCCATAGCTTCAACTAAGAGATAAGGAGATTAGGCGACGACAGAATTGTATCCGGCTATATATATATCCTATCATTCTGGCAGATTTCATGTGCATTTGTAGGATACGAATCCATCCCTTGTCTGCCTTTTGCCTTCATAATTCGTTGAAATTTTGTGAATGGTACTAATCCCCGCCTAGACCTCGATCTGTTTGTTCAAGTTGTATCCCATCTGATGATGATATATATCCAGTACGTGTGTTTTTCCTGTAAATCTTGCTCCCTCAAGCCAAGCTGATCTATCAGAATGAAGGATCTTCTCTTTTGCCAATTCCATCATCATGAACCATTGCAATCAAAGAAAAATGGTTTCCAGGATCGATATATATATTATATCTAGCTAGCTAGATGAAGTTTATACAGTGGACAAACGAGGTCGCTCTGAGCTGATCATTGGCTGGAAAATTTAGGTTCCAGAAATTTTGTTACTTGGGTAGAAAAATCATGATAGTCTGTATCATCAATCACCACAAGTTCTGAGAAATCATAGAAGAAAGAACAGTCTTACCTCCAATCAGTACAACTTCCGAGGATCGAATCTGCCTATAATTGTCATGAGGTTTGTTATGGATATGTTTCACAGCTTAACACATGCAATCATCTATAACTAAAGAATTGTGTGGCTTAGGGATTATGTGGAACGCCTCCAATCCCTAAGTTAGTTATTACAATAAGAATTTCATTTTCTAGACAAATGAATCCGATAATCTTCACATACCTGGGAGATATGTATATATAAACTTTATGAGATTTATGTTACCATGTAATAGCATGCTTATCTGTTATTTGAGATTAAAGTCTCGGGACGGAGAGTTAATCGAATCCAAATGATCGGATAGTTCTTGTTTGGGATATTCTCGTTCGGTTATATCCCTTCAATGGTTGGGATGGATTGGGCTCTCAGGGGCATGAGTTATTGGCTCGAGTTGCAGCCCAAGCCCATGAAGTGGCCCAATAAGCCTTGGAGTGGTATTAAGCCCCTTCCAAGGTTCATTCATATGCATGATTAATGTTTACAGCAAGAACAATATTCCTACATGCATCGACATATATACAGCCGGGGTTTAACAAGGAAAAACCAAGTAGGTGAGAGTTTCTTAGCAAGTAATGTTAGGTATAAGTTCTAAATAAACAAATTTTGTGCCAGTCTTTTGTAAAAATGTGGGCCCACAAAAAAAAGTGAGTTTTTCACATTTTTCTATAATGAAGTTTAATTTTTTATAAAGAACTTGAGCGAGCATTTATATCTTTTATATATCATTTTTCTTTTGTAATAAATTGGCCAAGAGAACTATCTGATATTGAGGATCGGATCAGTAAGCACGCTAGCTATAACTTTTTTAAAAGAGTTCTATTGTTCAACACTAATCGATCGGCTTTCACTATATATGTATCAATATTTAAGGATGCCTCCAGGCACATGCACGAGTACATAATGATTTCTAGGCATAAATGTTTCACATGATCCTCGTTTTTTTAACAACTCGTCTCGTGTTAGGTGCAGGATTTATGGATCGGATTTGGGCGTTTAATTACCCATCATTGACAAGAGAGTAAAAGCATCTTATGAACAAAGAGATCATAAAAAGAAAATAAAAGTGGAATCAACCACGGCGGATATAATTAGGCCGTGATTTACGTGATTTGACAACGTGTATACATCTATATTATATAGAACTTTAAAGAATTTTGTTTTAGATGACAATTCAAGATATAGTCATGTTACAGTCATATATTATACAATATTATATAATAAATCCTTATCAGCAGGTCCAATCAGATCAAGAGCTAAAAACATCAATATTTGATTAGTAAGTAAAATACTTCATATGTTATATATATTAAACTAATTGTATTCTACATTTCAGGTTAATTAATTTAGAAATTAACCCAATTTACAATAATTTAGACTATATATTAATTGATTACAAGAATTTTATACATGATTAGTCCTTTGAGGATACGGTCACCAAATTAGCAAATAATTTGTCACATCATCTTGCAACTTTTGCTCTCTTTTAAATCTTGGCATTAATGCTAGCTGACTAGATCTGCATGTCGCTAATTTTTCATTAAATCTTGGCAATTAATATTGCTAGCTGACTCATGTCAAATTACAACTTAGTGTTTCAAATTGGTGGCCGGGTGGAACTTTGATGGTACTTTAATGGTCATAGCACTATAGATATTGGAGTTTAATTTGATGGGATCAAATATAAGTTCTTTAGATTAATTTACACATGTAAGATTCCAATACGTAAGATGTCTGACCATGGGATCACATCATAACCCCTACGTACGTACCCTATCATGCATATTATACGTACGTTTGTTAATTCTAGATTTGGTACCAAAACTCGTGAACAATATTATTAATACATGCAATTACCAACAAAGTAGTTGATTAATCCTGTTACATCTCGTAGAAGTGGCTAATTTGCATCCATAGCCTAGATCACCTCTTCTTTTAATGCATCGATCATCATCAGTAAGTCAAATATCCCTCCCTGATGATCTCCCTCCTTTTCGCCTCCCCTGCAACATTTTAGCTATGTCATCAACATCTAGTCCGGCGCCTAATGGTGGCGCCTCTCATGTCAATCATGATAGAGGATTAATAAAACTTGTTACCGTTTTGGGTCATCGTGTTGAAGATTTTTTGCTCTTAGAAAAGCCTTGCAGACAGAGGCTAGAGTTATCTTAATTTATAATCTCCAGTTCCCTTTTTCTCCTGCTCTTTTTAATAGAGCAATAAGTTCAAATGTCCTCCATGAAAGGGAGAAGTAGCTCCTTTATATAGATAAATGCCAAAGAACAAAAAGATAAGCCAGGACTATACCTTGATTTGTTTTTGCACTCAAATCAGATTCACGTCTCTGTCATGATTTAGAATTTAACCATGGCAGTTAGTTCCGTTAGGGGTAGCTGCTATAAATGCATGCTTAGGTTTCTAGCTACATGTAAAGATCATTTTCCTGATTATAGGTCATGGAGTGAACGTCGCTTATATATAATGTTCGATTAATGGCGCAGGCATTTGAATCTAAATCTGTCCCACAAATCAAGCAGAATGGGATCTGTGTAACTTCGACATGCATGCATGCGAGATTGCAGCTAGCTTGAATACGTCAGATCGAGATTTTACAAAATTGAGAATCATGAGGGGAGGGATTGATTACTCTTAAGATAGAGAATATGTTTTATGGAGAGAGAGAGTATATGATAATTAATTACCAGCGAAAAATATTAGCAGGAAATTAATAATATTAAAGATTAGGAGAGAATATAATATAGATTTGAGGGTTGACAAGGACTTATGATGATGATGATGGCGTACTACAGCCATGGAAATAAAGAAAGCTGAGGCCTTGTGCTTCTCACCAACCCAACCCGTTTTGGATGCCCACAGTAAAAGGCCTTGTATAGTCATGTTTATGGCTTTTGGGGTCCTCTGATTAAAAAAGAAGAAGAAGGCATCTTAAGCTTCAATTAAATCACACAGATATATATTTCGCATATTGCGATGGAAACTGACAATATTAGGATCACACATTTCCCTTTCCTAATTGTGCTGGAAACTGACATTTTTAGAAGTCACCAAACAAGTCAGTGACGGAGATCATCAATGATAAAGACTTAAATTGCGAGTGTTCACTTATTTTAGGGAAGTTGTTGTTGATTGATGCAACTTGACCTGCAAGATTCTTTTCCCCTAGCCTCCATTCAATTTTCATCCAGTACCCACATCAATTTTTGGCACTTGTCAACCTCCAACTTTTCACTTAGCTTTAGAAATTTTTAAACTAAATATATCAATCTTATTGCACTATAAGAAAAACGGATATTTGTGATATTTTTTTGCAACAAAAATGACTATTTAAAACAAAAACAGACTCATTTTAACTGGAAATAACTGGTCGTAAATAAACAATTTTTTTGTAATGAATTATATAAATAAATTGACAATATTATTGATTGTGGTCATGAATAAATAAACAAATTCACCATATATAATATTCCAACTATTCATACAAAGTACGTAGTACCCTTTAAATTACTTAATTACCAAGAAATGTGCGGTGGTTTCGGTCATGAATCGTCATGGAATTAGCTCATTCTTCTTCAATTAATTTTCTCTTTCTATTATTCCAATAAAGTTACAACCCTATTTCTCATTGCTTTTTCTTTGTAAAGAATGCTATGTGTGTGTGTGTCTTCCAAGGCTAAAGACAAGAAAGATTGAGCCTTTTTTTTATATTGCTTTGCTTGGATTGGAGACAGATAATAACACATGGGCTGCGTGACCACAGCTGCTATATATATAATAAAATGCATGCGCATGGTGGTGGGGAAGCCTAAATGATATATATATCTTTTATGATGTGTATAAACTTGCACAATGTGGCAGCTTCTCACCAATGATCAGATGACATACAGAATATATAGACTTTTAAAAAGTAGCTTTAATTAATAGTACGTACTTATAAGAGATATTATTATAATTAATCACTTAAACTATAAAAACTTATTTAAAAATAAATGATCTCATGATTTCAATATTATATGCATGATTTTATAAATTCATAATATAATGAAGAATTAATAGAATCAAAATAGCGAGATGATCAGTACTAATTATAAATATTTATTGACTTTTGTTGACTTTGCCTGACCATCTTTCAGTACGTACTGATCATTTGGTCATAACATCTGAAAAAGACATAAACTAAATTAATGTGACCAGTGCATGCAGTTGATAGATTATGAGAAAATCACATCTATTAATTATCCTATGGGAGTATTAATATTGAAATGCAAATTTAATGAATATTTGATCATAATTATTGTGACATTAACAAATAGATGAAAAGTAATAATAAAATAATAAATAATAATAAGTTATTCTAAGAATGATTGTAATATTCTCGTATCCAAACGAGACAGTCTAAACTGATTCGGGCTGAATGTATGCATACTGTGGGTTGCTTTACGTACAGTGCTGAGATTTCCCAATATAAATTTTGCCTTCCGCTCCTTAAAAGCCCACCGCTAGCATGTGGGCTTCGGTTAAATTGATAGGCTACCTTTTAATAACAATACGAATAAAAGAAAAAAGAAAATACACTTTCTAATTATTGAAAATCATAATTTGTTCTGTGCATTTCCTTGATCGTCAAAATAATGATCAATTGTACTTATATCCAACTCTTTCTCAATTTACGCCGTATATAATTTATATCATAATTCTTTAAAATCTCAATCTCGTCCAACATTAGATATTCATACGAAGTCTATTAAAAAAAAAAAAAACCACATTTTCAGTACTACTTGACGCCCCGGCCCGTACGTATTCTAGAAAGTTAATTGGGTTCGTGACATAATATATAGATACCTGCAAACAAATTGAAGTAGACGTTTTAAGGCCGTTGACGCAAATTAAAGGCCAAACCACCAACAGATTATTAATGTTGATGACTTCAGACGTTCCTGGTAGACTTTGCGTCTTCTGAGTAGTACTGGTCATCTCTTCCGCCAAAAGAACGAGAGAATCGGCATTTTCCATACACCGACGCGACTGATCGAAAGCAATTCCGAAACCATTTTCTTAATTTGGTACAAAAAGTTATTGCAGGGCCCCAAATGAACATGCATGCTGCATGCATGGTACTATGTTTGTTTTGTTTGTTAAAATAATAATAATTAAAAAAAAAAACATCTTATATATATGCATGTATGCTAGCTAGCTAAGACATCCGAATCGGCCAATTGGGACATGATGATCATAAGCTAACAATACGCGGCACATGCAGGCTGCATGCATGAAGTACTTACGGCGCTTACAAATTAGTCAGGCCTGTGGCCTTTGGGGCACATGATCTTGTCTTTAGATCCAGGTTAGTAGATGTTTCTCTTGTTGAAAGGAAATGAGCTTAGGATCATTAAAAAGTGTTTGAATATCAGCTTGACACCCTGTAAGTTCACTATAAATGATGTCTATATATCATGAGGAATCAAGATCGTTTCCTTTGCATATGGGATATCGGTCTTGACTTTTGTAGTCTATCTAATTTGGTGGCCTGTTTTTTCTTACCAATTAAAGCTTTTTACGCCATTAACTTATGGCACGAGCAGAGGGGGCAAGTATTTAATATATAGGCCGGTCTTCAATGCCAAAGATGATTTTTTTGTCCAATTATATATATATAAATTTAGTGCATGGCAGGCCATTTGATAATGGTGTTCATGAGGAGCTTATGGTTCTTTTCATGCCTTTACAGTACTATATATGATTACTTGCATGGACGTAACAAAATTTATACAGCTTGCAAAACAAGTGACTTTCAAAACCTTTCACATGTGCATTTAAGGCCAATATGCACATTTCTAAGGCAACTCATACGTACATGAGCTCCTCATACCATTCATACGTACATGAGCTCCTCACTTTCTAACAATAATTGGTGAACAGCCAGGTTAATTTAGATCAGATGATCAGAGAGAATGAGATAAAGAGAGGAAAGTGAGTGTCAGGAATGCCAAGAGTATCTTGTGATGTAAGTTAAGGTGTTGATACCTTTCAATCAAATGGGTCTAGCTAGAAAGGGTTCCCTTTTTTTTTTTTTCTTTTTTTTTTAATTTCTTCGAAATATATGGATTAAAATCATCCAACATTTCTGGTCTGCAAATTTTGTATAACTTTGAACAGCTAGCAGCTTACACTGTAATTTCCTGGTTGCCAAAGTTCTGTTAAACATTTATTGAAAGCTATAAATTCTCTCCAAGCATGAGCTGGACATTTATTTCTCATTAACTTCACACGCAAGTCGGATCGGCCATTAATTAATAATGTTTTCTCTATTTGCATGACTTATAATTAGCTTAAACACGAATCAAATCTCACATAAAATATGGTTTAATATACATATGAATAATATTATACACCATATTATCATTATATTTTTATCTTATTAAGTAAGATGTCGCACATTTATCATCAATAGATGATAAAGAAGCATGTAATAAATTATTATTAATAGTGATAAATGTACTACATCATATTTAGTGGGATGAGAGTGAGATAATAGTATGGTGTATAGAATTTTTCTTTTAAAAAATATAGGTAAATATAATATTCACATGAAAAAATTAATTTTTTAATAATAGATTATATTATTCTTAAAAAGAAATGTATAAAATTTGTACACACTAAGACTGTATCTAATATTACTTATATTTAAATAGCGGAAGTAGAATAAACGATATTAATTATATTTTCTAAGCAAATATTGGGGTTAGGCCGGGTCCCGGGACTGCCCATAAAAATAAAAATGGGGTGAGGGAACATGTATTTGGTTGTCCCGCACCTAATTTCCATGCTTGAGGCGAGTGAAGTTGGCTACTTCAGATCAAAGGAGTCAAGGACCATTGACAAGTAGTAAAACTGTAGAAGCAAATTATTACCTAATATATATATAAATCGTTTCGCTGAGAACAGATACAAGACTGTTAAGTTTATTCTCAATCAAGAACAAACTTAACCTTGATTACCCGATAATGTCAAATTTACACTTCTGTTCTAGCACTAAAAGTAAAGGAGTACCAAACTAAGACTGTCAAGGCATGCAACTGGATATTCATTAGTTCAAGATCTAGAACAAAAAACTAAGCTCCAAATCCCCAAATAACAACTTCAGAAAAGATTAGCACTGTCATCTAATGTGATATCATTTAGGAAATCTTTCCCTTGGCCAGCACCCTCATCAAACAACCACTTCTCAAGCGATGAAAACGGCAGTTGGGCACATGAATCCAGCTTGCTTTCAGCTTGGAAAAGGGTTGCCTCAGGTGATATAGACTGCGAAGTATCAGAACGTGAAGAATCGAAAGACTCGAAACCAAAAAGAGAATCAAATGCCTCAGGTAGAATAAGGTCCTTGTCATGATTTGACTTCCAGCTTGGAGTTCCCTGATCACTCGATACAGAGTCTGTGCCACTCATGTTGTTGAAGGAATTTTGAGTCATTGCTGAGTTTGTTTGAGATGGCTTTGGGGGATTTCTCGTCCAGCCTTTGAGCAACCGGGATATGTTCTCTGTGCTTGATGCATAGGTTGATGATTGAGCCGGATTTGCATTAGACCATACATCAGACGACTTCGATCCAGACATGTAGCTTGGTTTCTCTGGGGATAGGGCCTCACGAAGAGCCTGCTTGGCCATGTGGATATCAGTTTGGAGCCTTTTCTCCCACTGACCTCGGGGCATTTTCTGTGAAGCTGAAAGGCCATCTCTGGGATGGCCTTCTAGTCCTGTTTGAAGCTTTTTAAGCTTCTTATTCAAGTGGGTGTTCCAGTAGTTTTTAATGTCGTTATCTGTTCTCTGTGGGAGGTATGAAGCTATGGCTGCCCATCTGCACCATAAACAGCACACAATAAATCAAGCTAAAACTCTAAAATAATTTGGCTGTAAAGAAGTTCATATTAATTATTCTTAATTGAGCCTGTAATGAAGAACTTGAATAACCCTTATCACCCTATTGGGATTAGAAATTCTGAAAATATAAATGGCGCCCAATAATATTGAAGCAAACATGAGAGAGAAGTGGTGGCCTGGGAGTGTTACCTATTGCCCAAAAGAGCTTGGAGGTGGATTATCGTCTTCTCCTCTTGGTCTGTAAAGTTACCACGTTTGATCCCTGGCCTGAGGTAATTAGTCCATCTAAGTCTGCAACTCTTACTACATCTAAGCAACCCTGAAAAAACCAAATAGATACGAGTAAGATTAATGATCATCTAACCGAAATGCTTCAAGATGCCCAGATGGCCATTAAAAACGAACCGTTAAATTAACTCCTTCAGTCAGCCTAGAAGGGGGAAAAGAAGAAGAAGAAGAAGAAAAAAAAAAAAAGGCATCTTTCGATCTATTTGAATTTCCAAAATGATAAACCAAACCATAACAACCTGTGCCTAAAAAATGATGTTGTAAAATCGAAAATGATTGAAATTTAACCTGTATTGGTAGGAACAGCCCTCCAATTCGCAGGACCGTGTTCTTGGATATAAGAGACTAACACGATATCTTCTTCAGGAGTCCAAGGACCTTTCTTGACCCCCTCTTTATCGCAACAAGGAGGCCTACCCATTTCACCTTGTTACCTTCTCTTCGAAAGTCTTCTAATTTCTTCAGATGATCAACTGATGGGTCTTCTTCCTCCGAGTTCTTTAAATTTCTTTCTCGGATAAGCTACGACAAGTGTCCAAGGAGAAGGTTTACTAGGTCTGCATAAATAGAAAATGAGGCCAAGCAGAGGTGGGGTTGAAGCTGACCTAAAAGAAATTTTAGAAAAAGCAAAAAAAAAACAAGAAGAAGCGAAGGAGTCAAAAGTTGACAGCAAGAGCATTAACTCCATCGCAAGCCAAAGTCAGCTGTGACAATGCCTCTTCTGCCTCGCAAAACCGCGTGGCATTCAATGTGGCTGCACTGGGCGGGGGGGAAACCCTAAAATCTGCTTCAAGCGGCCTCAAAAATCCACTTGTCAAGAATAACGATGGAATTAATTGCTCTTTTTCAATAATGCGACACGTACGAAAATATTATCATGATGAACGATTTGCCACGGGCTCATCATGATATATATCTTCCTCGTTGATAAAAAAAAAAAAAAAAAAAAAGTTAGAACTGTAAGAGCTTTAGGGTTACGTATATAGATATCGTGCATGAAATTAACCTAGCTATTCTAGCTTATAATAAGATTCCATAGATGAGACGTTCATATAATTCTGACGAATATTTTTATTTAATTAACGAAGATTGAGATATTCATGATAAGTAATAACGACTTTCGAGTTTCTTTTTAATTATTTTTTTCCAGTTGATCATCATCTTGATAATTTCCGAAAGGGCATATATGCATGCACTTGGGAATTTAATTCTAAGGTGCCTGACCAATCAAGCTGGGGTACTTTGAATGAATTATATATTGGTGGATGATGATCATGAGCCCGAATATTGCTGCATGGATTGTAATTGATCTGATTACGACTATACTAATCAATCAAGCATGCATTCAATAATTTTGAATAATTCGATCCCGGATCGAATTGCGGACATGAGACTTGATATTGCGACTTTAGAAGCGCCGGCAATTAATTGTGTCAAGGTTGGGGGGCCACTAGCATATGGGGGAACATGCTCTTATCATCGTGTTGGACGGTATTCCCATATTCCCCAGCTATTAGTCCTGATCATCTCCTAGCTTTATATATTTAATCGTCGGAAAAAGAAAAGAAAAAAATCAGTAGGTCATGGCATACGTACAAAATTTGTTGTGATTGTAATTTGGATCATCACAATAATTTTAAAAATATATATATGGGTAGATTTTGTAATATTTAATATATATTGAATTTAATATGCGAGCGTACGTTACTCCTGCGCCTGATTTTTCACTATATTATGTACATGTAAAAAATTACATTGTATGTATCATGTCTAGCTATCTCTTTAAACTATTAAAAGTATTTAACATAATAAATATATATATTGTTTAAAATAAAAAAGATCGAAGGTACGTACGTCGATCGGAATCCATTCCTAAATATTCCGAATCCAGGTTTCGTCTTCGTAAATATGACTACCTAGCTATATTATATGATTGGCTTATATTTCCCGAGAAACGAAATGCATGCGTATATTATATATATATATATATGGCATTTTTTTTTTCTCAAGGAAGCAAAAGGATCTTATATAGATCAGATAATTTAATTGGAAATGGAAAGTTTGCAATTAATTTAATGCATAATCAAAAGGTAAAAGGAAGTAGTAGTGAAGACTCATCGTACTCTCATTATTCTAGAAGGTAGGTTGGATATTTGAATTGCAATTAATTAGCGCGTAGAAGGACATGCACGCTAGAGATCAACATTTACGTGGTCTGTAAGTCCAGGCCGATTTTTCTGCCAGCTGAATTTGAAATTTGCTCACTGACTCTGAGGACAAAACAAAGGACGTTCACAGACAAAGCATCGTGGTCAAGATGCAAAGCCTTTCCTTTGCCGGCCGGATTATGAGCTGTCCCATATATATCACGTTGCTCGCGGTGCATGATGCATGGTTATAATTAACTGATCTCAAGCACTCCAGTAAGCATGAAAAACTTAACCTTGCATGCATCCTCTCGATTAAATGGCGCCCATGCCTGCTGGCTACTCCAATTTGTTTCTTATACCCTCCAGCTTTTACAATGAACAGCATCTCCTTTTAGAATCTACTCCTCGAGTCCTAAATGGGAGAAGATCATGATTGAGATTTTTGCGATTTTCTATTCCAATCTGCAACATCTTATGGCAAGCCCAAATTGATATATATCTTAATGATCTATATAGATTTTAAAAAGATTAATTAATGATCTAATTGGAGTCCGATTAAAATTAATATAAAGAACAATAATTAATTTTCATGCTCTTATAAGTAAACATCATGATATTTCATACCCCACTTTTATCTTTATCATTGTATCACACAAACATTACTTCTAAAAATTTCAAAAAAATATCCCGATTGCCGAAGAGTAGACGCGGATGGCAGCTCGTTAAGGGAGGAGTAATAACTAGCAAGGATGGAGGAAGCGGATGTAGAGGTCGTCGGGCAGGACTGGCCTGCATTGGGCTTTGATCCATCATTTATCTTTCATCTATTATGAACATGATAGGTGGTTATAATGGCAAAGCCAGACTCTTTGCCACTATTAATATTTTGATGGAACCGCCTAATTAATTGGCCCCCAAAAAAGGGGTCACATCTCCTTCCTCCCTTCCATATTTTAGTGGACTTTTCATAGTATTTATGACAAAAGGCATGGTTAGAAATTGTCTCAAGTCTTTGACTTTCGATTTCTTTCGTGGCTTTTAATGAAATTAGTCGATAAAGATTCGCGATCGATCTTATCTTTCTTTATGCTATGTTTTGCTATATTTTTGTCCTTTCTATCATTTTCAAAGCTTTTTTTTTTTTTTTTTTAAGATATTCATTTTCAAAGCTTTAATAATGAATAATACGAATACGATTCAGATTTTGTATGATATAAATGTGTTTTGATCAAAATAGATTGATTTGTCTAATCTAAATCAATCGAAATAATTTTTTTATATTTTATTTTAAAATTATAATTTTATTATTATTTGTTTGTAATATTGATATTTTTCAATATGTTTATATTTTTATTATTACGTTTCTAATTTTAGACATATGCTCATAATTAATATTGTTGGATTTGTAATATTGGTTTCATATTATAGGGTAAAATCTAAAATATTGATATTTTTTGTTAGTATGTAGTTTTATTATTTTTTTAAAAAAATATTGTGATTATTAATAAATATATATTTTAAATTTTATATTAGATTATGTTAATCAGGTTTAAATGGGTTATGTGAGTTAGTTCAACCATTTTACATAAAATAGGTTGAAATAAGTCGTGTAATGTTGACTTATTTATAATTAATTACTAAACGGGTCAAAACGAGTTGGGTTGTTTTAGAATTTGAATGCGTGACTCTTTTAGCTTAACGGATCGTGATAATGTTAGTCGAATATCTATGACTTGACATGACACGAACACAACCCTTGAAGATGAATTGCCACCCCCAACTTTAATTGATTAAATTGCAATCAAGCACTATCTGTTTTGTAATTCACTACTTCTCTTAATTTATTTAGTTTTAACTATTGAAAATGTGTCATTCTACTCATCATCCTTACACCACACATCACACTTGATATTTTATTTATTTATTTATTCTTGCTAAACTAAATAAATTTTTCTACTCATCATCCATACACTACATATTTGGTAAGAAAAAAAATAAAAATAAAAAAATCAAACGTTGTGTGTCATGGTGTGAGTTTGATAAGTAAAATTTTTCATTGAAAATATATCAAACAGTCATGAAAATGTACATACAATCATGACAATGCATGTGCCGCGGGTAAGAGATTAGATTCTGAGAATGTTTAAGCAAATTAGCGTATATCACTTTTCAAACTGAATATGTTATTTATGATAAGCAAAGAAAGTGATAAATATTTGAATCTCAAAGTTCTAAATTCTCAAATGATTACATTCCGACCATTGAGTTTTGCAAACATCATTGGGTAGGCATGTATTATTTAAAGGATAAATAAATATATAATGTTTTTGCATATATTTATATTAGATGCTGATTTCCTATCATGATTCATCATGGGCATTTGATGACGGGATGGAAAAGTTTAAAAGGGGACAAAATAGTTGTCGGCTTTCATCGTATTGGTTGAAAGAAAAAGATGAGAGGAAGGAAAGGTGGTCTTTGCTTTCAATGATAAAATCTCTAGAAGCATATATATATATATATAATTAACAGCCAAATTTTAGATAGAAAAATATATGTTTTGTATATAATAAAATTTTACAAAAATAAACTTACAATTATTTTCTTTTGATAAGTAGAAATGTCTTTTATGAAAAGTCGAATAAAACATCATTAATATCAGAAAATAGAGATTATCCGTATATAATCTTTCACGACCTGATTTAATACTTTATAATCTAGAAAAAAAAAATGAGGAATGAAAGTTTGAAATTAAGATGAGGAATAAAAAATCATGATCTGTAGTACCATGATTAGGACAGAAAATTTGGAAGGAAAGGAAAAAAAAAAAAGAAAAGGATCCCTACTTTGTAAGATATGTCTATACTAACTTGGTGATGAAATTTCGTATATAATAAAAAAATAAAAATAAAAGTAGGTGATGAAACATATAGAGCCCAGATAAAGCTCACTTAACTGGGCTTGAGTTTATCCCTCCTCAATGGCAAGCGATGATTTGCCACCAACCATTATTGGGCCGCGGTTGGTCACAATTCTCGAACCCATCCAAATAGAGAAGCTGCACTTTTGTTGTGATCGTGAGGCTCGGCCCATTATACACAAAAGCATTGTACTTTTTTGGGGGTGGTTGTCAAGCATAGTATTTGAATTGGCAATGTTTGAGCCACCGCTGGGTTCTCGCTCGCTCTTTTATGTGTGTTTTTTTTAATATAAATTTTTTTAATGTTTTTAAATATTTTTAAAAATAAAAAAAATTACAATATTATTAAAGAAAATTTCCTTAATCATAAAATGTTTTTTAATGATTAATATTTTTTTAATTAGCTCCTCCAGTGGGAAGAATAATATATTTTTTTAATTTTTTCTAATGCACGAGCACCACTTGTATCTGTTTTCTCCCAGTAAATAAATAAATATATATATAAATATATATTTATATTTTGACCAAGTGGAAAGCTTGTAACAATAACAGGGCAAGAGCAGTTATTATTTCCTCTGTATTTTTCGGACTATGGAAAGATAACAAGACCTTGAAAGTTGAAACTATTCCTTTGCAATTTGCTGAGGACATCTAGAAGGGAATTAGAAGGTTTTGAATAGGGCTGGCTCTATTTTATTTTTTTATCTGAAAAGTTAAGCAATTGTTGGGTCAGGTCCTCGTCTTCATCATGCACGAAAAGGTTGACACAGATTGGCATGGGCAGCGTCGTTTGTCTGCATCTGATCATGATATATTTGAGGTCGGAAAATAAGAGCATGAAATTCCTTAGATAATTCTCTTAAGAAATCTCCAATTTCGATTTCTTCCTTCGAAACTTATATTATTATTATTATTATTATTATTAGTGGCTGCTGCATGTTACGTCTTCCTCTAGATAAGACCTCTCAGGATCCTGAATGACCTCTTCAACGCGGTTTTAGAGAGATATTGTGTGTCTTTTGTTTTTATACCTCAAAAGTTGGTTCAGAATCCACTTATTTTATATATCTCATAAGCTGGCTTAGAATACACGAAACAAGTTATTTTAGGACTCTCTCCGAAATTTGGTTAAAAATCTCATGGCCCAACTGAGATAATCGAACTCTTAGGACTCTCTCCTTCTTTGATGTTGACTTGGGATATACGTATCATAATACAGCCTGCATTTGCAATACGGTAGCTGTGTACCTTTTTTCCGAATGTAATCGTGGAGTTTAAATATCTTATAATTACACCTCATCATCCCCACCATGTTAACTAATTATAATTGAAAAAAAATAAGAAGAACTAATATATCATACATTATCTCTTTTCTTTCTCATGAAAAAGTAAAATTTTCGATTTAGAATAGTTATTATTATGCAATATATTCCCTTGTTTAAGGTTAAGAAAGGAAAACTTTTAAGTCCAAAGGCCATTTTTTAATTTTCACCGTCTTTCTCGAGTGCTCTCCAACTGCAAATAAATGATTTAATATTTTAAGTTTTATTATACATCAATCACTATTTATCCCTACACTTTAATAATTTTTTTTTCATAAAATATAAGATGTGAGATAATGAATAGTAACTTATAAAAAGAATTATTCTAATATTTTTATCCAATAGTAAAATATTAGAATTTATATAAATATTATTATAAAAATATGACATTCTTTGGTATCATGAATGGCTTGGTAATTTAAAACTATTAAATAATTATTTTATACTTTTACCAATCTATTACTATATATAAAAACGGAATTATATAATTTCGATGTGGCATTCTATTCATAAAAGTAAGTCTTCTACCTATTAAATTTAAAGTGTTATCTTTATGAAGCGATAAATCTTTTAAAAAAAATATTTTATTATGAACCATTGTAACTTTTAAGTTTTATTTCTTTTCATACAAAAATATAAACCAAAAGCATTAATTTAACATTTATATTGTTTTATATTTTAAGTCTAGTCATATGACTCCGATGTAGTATTTTACTCATAAAAATAAATATTCTACCTATTAAACTTGAAGTATTATGTTTATAGAACGGTAATTCTTTTAAAAGTAATATTTCATTATGAACTGTTGTAATTTTTAAATTTTATTTCTTTTCTTACATATAAAGATATAAATTGATTTAAATCTTTATCCAAAAATTATATTTTAACTTTTATATTATTTTATAAAATATCTCGTCTTATATAAACCGTTTTAAAATTTTTAATTTATTCCTCTCTGTCTATATTTCTCTCCCTCACAAATAATAGTCCGTGCGTTGAGCGGGTCAGATGCTCGTATTTATTATTTACGACGCAAGATTAATGGGCATGGATACTTTCCCACCACCCACCGCAGCTATTGTATAGGTTGGCCCCGTTTTCACACTCTCCAAACAGTCCTAGCTGAAATTTCCCACAACTAATAAATACACACCGACCTGAATTTTCAGCCTCCTTAACTCTAAAAAGGAATATGTATATTAAGACGTAAACTTTCAAATTAAACCCAGTTCTATCACATAATGTGCTTGGAAATGCAAGGGCTCTAAGCAACCAAAAGATTTCTTCAATCCCAGTAGCTGATATGTACTTTTCTCCCCCCTTATTTCGCTGTCAATTCCGTCCGGTTCTCTGTAATTAGGTCAAACTTCAACTTCCTTTCGAGTCGGATATCCATGCAAAACTGAAATCTCAGGTTGAATTAGTGCTATTTTATGGGTAAAGGGTCCTTTTTTTGCGCGAAAATTTCAAAGCAGGAATCAGAGTTTCAATGACTTCCTCTGTTTTCTGCTGCGTTTTGCTTCAACATGAATACAGAGATTGATGTTTTTATTTCATGGGTAGCCTTATGGAGTTTGTGCCCAAAACCCACGTTTATTTGTACAATATGGATTCTGTAAAACGGGTTTTCTATCCAAAGATAGTTCTCCTTGCTGGCTTTCTCTTGGCCTCTTTTTACAGCCTTTGCTTAACTCTGTTCGGTTTCCTGAACAGAGTCTTCCACAGGTATTTTAAAAACTTCTTTTGACTTCCAACATGTGCTTATAATTCTTAATATTCAACGAATGATTCTGCTTTCCTTATTTTACAGAGACAAAAAAACTGAAGGAATATGTTCGCAAAAAAGCAATCAATCTAATTCCAAATGTAATGAGCCGAAAGCGGAGTCTGAGGTAGCATATTCCGGAATTTTTAGACATGGGGGTGCAGGGTATGAAACTTTTGCATCGGAATATCCGGATTACTCAAGCACTGGTTTCCAGGAAAGCAACCGAATTTATTCGAATCATACGGAACCAGAAGCGGAGGCCAAACTAGCGTATTCTGAAATATTTGCTAACAGGGACGCTGGGCACGATGGTTTGGATGCAATAGAGTCGGAACCCCCAAAGTGTGAGTTCAAATTCCGGTTTCCGACTTATGGAGAAATCAGTAGATTGGATAAAGGGAATAGTGAGTCCCTCGGTTTAGATAGTGCCGCTCCCCCTACAAACACGAATAAATATGAGTTCTTGTCCGGGAAGTATTTTAGCCACTTCTTGGAGGAACCCAAAGTTGTAAGCTTCACAGTCAAAGAGTTCTATGCCGTTTCCACTAATCATTCGATTGAAAGTAGCGCGAGTCCCGAAAACGATTCTATGCAGCAAAGTTCATTAGAAGAAACTGTTCATGAAAAAGTTTCTGATACCCCCGTGGTGTCTGAGAGGCTAGAGGGTAGGACGTCTGCCGAGAATTCTCATTCTAGGAGAGAACAATTGGAGGAGTCGAGGAATGATTTTTGGGTCGAAGATAAGTTTCTTTCAGAAAAGGAAGACATTGCTTCAGATTCTGACTTGGACTCTGTTGATTCAAGTTTAGCTATGAGTCAATTAGTTGCTTTGACCAGCGATTTATTTTTGTCAGAGAAAGATTTCGAGGATAAGCACGAAGGAGGGGATGCAGGTTTAACTGAGGAAGACTTGGACTTGGAGGACATGGACTCGCAGAACTTGAATACTGGCTATGGTCCAGAAGACTTTGATGGTGAAGATAATGATATTCAGGAAGAACTGCGAAAGCTAGAAGAGTCTGATATGCAGAATTCAGTTAATAGCGAAAGTAGTTCCCAGGATGAAGGTTTTGGTGGCAAAGAAGGAAAACAAATGGGAGAAAAACCCAATTTAAACAGTTCATCGGAGTGGGATTCTGAGGATCCAAATGGATTGGAAACCTTGTGGGAACATCAAGATTTGATAGAGCAGCTGAGGATGGAGCTGAAAAAAGTCAGAGCAACAGGCCTGCCCACCATTCTCGAGGATTCCGAGTGTCCAAAGATAATCGAGGATTTAAGGCCTTGGAAGATTGACGAGAAGTTCCAGCATGGAGATCGAATGGGTGAGCTTTACAAGTTCTACAAGAGTTACAGAGAACGAATGCGGAAGTTCGATATCTTGAATTACCAGAAGATGTATGCGATAGGTCAGTCACCTTTTCCCATTACAGCATTTCTTGTAATTTTTAACTTTTTATCTTCTTGATGAACTTCCACCTTTTTTTGTTTATCATGAATAGAAAGTTTTCATAAAAGATTTGTTGGTAAAGCCTATCCATAATAAAGTATAACATTCGAGTAATTAATTGGCATGATTCACACAACCCACCTCTGTCAATTTATTAAGTTGCCGACAAGGACCCACTAAATCTGGTTAGATGGGCATGGGGGAATGATGAATTTTCTCAGATCCCAACCAAGTAATAGAGAGAATTTTCTCAGATCCCAACCAAGTATTAGAGAGATTTATGTCACCTACTACATTAATATTCTTTTCAGGGGAAATGTCTGTTTTTTTTTTTTTTTTTCTCTTATATTTTTCTTTGAAATTGAAAGAAATGTGCGTGCAGAAGCGTGTATATGAATAATTCAAGGAATTCCTTCCGGCAGTTGAATTTTCTGTACTTTTGAAATTAGTGCCATAAGAGGAGCAGCCCCTTTCTCTTTAAGTTGTTTATATATTCTATTTGAAAACATTCTAAACGTGTATGCATATAGAACTACCGAATTTTCTTTATGCTCGAATCCAAAAACAATGGTTTGTTAAAGGTTCGCACATCCACGGTCTCCAGTAAGATCTAGGCAGCTGAACTTTCAACTTAGGCCTTAGCACCACCATTTCATTTAATGGACGATCTTATTTTGGAATGAATGAAACTACCTAATTCTATTTTTTCCCTTGCTCCATGTATAATACATCTAACACTGACTGTAATGCTCCACCAACCCTTCTTCTGAGTTGATTTCTTTTGTGAATAAACTAGTCTTAAAATGCCGGAGAAGCTGGGTAAAGCTATGTGCATGAGACGTTTATATTATAACCACTTGATCAAAGTGACTTTTGGGTTATGCTCAATGCATCGTTGCCCTATTATCAGAATATTATTTTAGTTCTTATGTGAAGGATCCACATATCATGTGTCTCATCACTCATGATGTTTTTGTAGGTTTTCTGGGGTCAAAGGACCTACTTCAATCGTTTCCAAGCCGCAAATCCTCAGCTCCAGCAATCACATCCATCCTTTCACAAAACCTTTGGCTTCGCAAACACAAAAAGTCAGAATCTGATCCAATGATGAAGTTCATTAGAGACTTGCATAGTGATTTGGAAGTTGTTTATATTGGGCAGTTGTGCCTTTCTTGGGAAATTCTTCACTGGCAATATGAGAAGGCCTTAGAATTATGGGAGTCTGACCCGTATGGACTACATCCGTACAACGAAGTTGCAGGTGAATTTCAACAGTTTCAAGTGCTTTTGCAAAGATTGATAGAAAATGAACATTTTCAAGGGCCAAGGGTTGAGAATTATGTCAAGAATCGATGTCTTATGCGTAATCTTCTTCAAGTACCAGTGATAAGAGGTGAGAACGCTTGAAACAATGAGATTTTTTATAAGTTTTGTTTATTGTGAGATATTGAAGTACAAATTGGTAGTTGCTTGCCCCTCATCTTTGATGGTTGGTCCCATTTGATCTTGATGGGGCCATAAGCACCCTTTTTAACTGCTTATATCTTGACTTAGTGGAGCCAGAAAAATTAAACACGCATAAACTTACAGGGGACAGAAAGAAAGAAAGAAGAGGGAGAGATGATGGTGCAATTACAATTGACATTGTAATAGAGATATTGGAAGAATCGATGAGAATCATTTGGAAATTCATCCGAGCTGATAAAGATGCAAGCAGTCGAAGGGACACTCAGGTTGAGCTCCAAGACCCTGCAGATTCAGTGCTTTTGAAGGAAGTTCGAACAGATCTTCAAAAGGTTTAGCTTCTTCACCCATCTTCTACGTGTTTATTTTGTCAAACCGCAAATGCTCATTCTCTTTTCTAATTTTTTTTTTAATAAATTGGGAATTCAGAAAGAGAAGAAGCTCAGGGACATGTTGAAGAGTGGAAGCTGCATATTAAAGAAGTTCCAAAAACATCAAGAAGACGGCATAGATCACCATTTCTTCTTCTCTCAGGTTGACATGAAACTTGTGTCGAGGGTCTTGAACATGTCTAGGATAACAACAGACCAACTAGGTTGGTGTCGCTGTAAATTAAGTCAGATTAGTTTTGTGAACCGAAAGATGAGCATAGAACCAACCTTCTTGCTCTTTCCATGTTGAAAGTATTTGCTTTGTCGGGCACTACATGTACATAAATAGAGATCATCTCCAATAACAATTTTGGCAAAGTTCTTGCCATCTTTCACTTCAGAGCAGGAGCTCTTATTTATCTATCCAACTGCTATTGCTTCCGTTATAAATTCCACAAAAAGAGCAATCCATGGTAGAACAAAGATGTGGGTTCAGAGGGGAAAAACTTCAGCCCTGCTGCATGAAACAAACTGAGGCCCCCACTATGACCTGCCAATTTCGCGTCTTTTGTCCGTTATTTCTCAGAGTTTAATCACAACAATAATCATAATGGTGGTGAAGAAGAATTTAGGGACATGAAGAACTCAGCTTCTGATTTTGAGTAAAAGTATTTCTGACCTGCATTCCCAATTTCCCAATATAGATTGTGGTTTTAAGTTTTTCTATGGATCAGCAATTGATCCCACACCCCACACCTGATGTGTGGGATTTTATTTTATTTATTTTATTTTTCTTCTCTACCCTTTTTTTATTTCTTTTCGAAACCATCCAAATTTTGCATCCCATCCAGTGAAACCCCCCCTCCTCCCTTGCCAGCAACTGTTTTAGAAACGAGAGTTTCGATCCATTTTGTTTTATCATTTTAAATTTTAATATGTTTTTATGACCAACTCTTAGGGCTGTACAACAGCCGGTTCGGCGTCAGTTTCAGCGCAAAATCAAGACACCACCGACTTGCTGAAAGTGGGATCATCTTGATTGAAATCGGCCGGTGAAGGGGAAGAAACCGTTGACATTGGTCTCGGTTTTCTTCCAGTTGGTTAGTTGGCATCGTCGATGGTAGTGAAGGAGAGAAAAACACAATGATTCACAACAAAAAACTAGAAATCTTATAACAAAAACACAATGATTCACAATAAAATCAACAATATACAAAACAATGGGCGATTGATGAATCTAAGAGAGAGAGAGAGAGAGAGAGAGAGAGAGAGAGAGAGAGAGAGAGAGAGAATGACGCCAAGGACTTCATTGCTGGAACTAGGAACGGTGGAAAGGGATGGCTGGAGGCTGGGCTCGCTGCCACTGGAGGCTGGACTTGGAGGGCTCAAGGATGCGCCGCTGCCGTCATAGAGAGAGAGAGAGAGAGAGAGATGAATAATGAAGACGACAAAGGGGGTGTGGGTTATTAAACCTAAGTCTGGAACGTCGTCGTTTAAAATGTTTCTTTACCGTTTCTATGAAACGACCCCATTTTAGTTAAGTGAAACAGTGTCGTTTCACTTAAATATATATAATATATATATTATGATATCGGTCGGTTCACCGGTTTGAACCAGGTTCAAACCGAGACTGAACCAAACCGGTGTTGGTGTCTTCAAATTCCAACCGCATCCCGACCGATTCTCCACCGGTTCCTGACTCCGACGGCTAGTTTGATCAGTTTTTGTACAGCCCTACCAACTCTTCAGCAGAGTAAATAATTAATGGAATCCCCATTCAGATTTTTTTTCTCAGCTCCCCCGTTGGAGATTTAAACACTATCATTGATCAAATTCTACTCTTTTCCCACCATTTCTCAGCAATACATACTTTCAGATACCCAGGATGTGATCTTTATCTTTGTTTTTGAAACACATGGATGCTGAAAAACTAAGCACCTATAAAATTATATTACATTTTATATTTTAAAGGATAATCATAAAAAACGAAACAAATATTAATCACAAGCCCCATCTCTCAATGATCGTCTTTGTCATCTCCTAATGATAAAGAAGCTAAACCAACGATGGCATTAATGTTGAAGAGAAAGAATTCGAATTTGTACAAAACTGAAAATTGTTCTCCTCCATTCTCGCCACCACAAAATGCCCCAATAAATCTAAAGTTTCGACCATATTCTCTTCACATAGGAATTCATCGCTGCAATTCCGCTCGACCTTTCGGTCAAAGCCATGCATGAACACATCGGTGTGGGACAAACAATCGCTTTTGCTCCTCGCCAGCACACTCATCGTGAATATAGCAGACATCCTGCCGGAGCATTTGGGAAGTAGTCACATGGGCCATTCGAATTTGGCTTCTCTTGGTTAGGGCTCAATTAGTGAACCCGGTCCCCTCTACGGGTGTGAGGTGTGAGTTGGGGATTGGATGATGCCAAGATTTTTTCTAAAAGGGAAAAAAAAAAGTAATGAGAAATTGTCACGACTAAATATAGAGAGAGCAGAGATTTTCTTGGATTTTAGAAAATTTTCTACCTAAAAATATACCAAAAAGGTATTAAATTTTCCATTACCCTACCCAACACAATTGATGTTGAGTGATTCATGCGTAAAAATAATATTTTTGGTAAGGTAAAATAAAAATGCTTGGGTGGAAGAAAAACTATAAAAATCTGAAAATAAGGGCGTGTTTGGTTCATTTTACAAACAAAAATTTTATGTGCATTCATTTTTGTATACACCTTTATACATTTCACTAATGTGATTGACTATCATTTTTTTAATATAAATAACGATTTTGACCAATTACATCCGTAGAGTGCACAAAGAGTATGCAAAAGTGAATGTAAGTGTTATGATCATGAAGGTTAAAGGTTTAACCAAATTAGTATCAAATAGTCCTAGGGCTTTTGAATCAATAGTTGGGCTTTTAACAATTGGTATCAGAGTAGTGATCACGTTACGGGTTCAAGTCATAGAGGGGGCGACTTATATGTTGGATTAAAATGTTTTGGTATTTTGTATGAGCATAGTGTTAAGTCATTGAATACTAATAGATGAATGAAACTGCCAAAGGGAAATGACTACTACTGCGTCAATGTCTTTAGAGTGGGCCGCTATGGACATCGGATTCAAAAGCGTGGTGGAATGTTATAATTTTAAAGATTAAAGAATTAGCCAAATTAATATCTAATAATTATAAGATTTTTAGATAAATGGTTGGGTTTTTATCTGTAAGTGGCATAACTCTACAAATTTGGAAACTTTTGCCGCTCCCCTTAACATTTCACATAATCCCAGCCATCAATAGCCCAAACTCAACAGAACCGTCAGATCTAGGGCTTCGTAGTTCCCAAACCCTATTTATACGCTTCCTTCATTGTTTTGAGCCCTTTTGGCCTTTCGTTGCACAGACCAGGTACATAGCCGCAGCGTCTCGCACAGACACTGCCTGAAAATGGTGCAGCGGCTCACGTATCGCAAGCGCCACAGCTACGCCACTAAGTCCAACCAGCACCGGGTCGTCAAGACCCCCGGTAAAACCATTTCACTCTGCCCCGAATTGTTTCTCTTAAGATCTACCTGTGTTTTGTTCCCCTTTTAGAATTGAAATTTGTAATCTTTTGATATGGTTTTGCGGTTTTTCGTCTGTTTAAGGTGGGAAGTTGGTGTATCAGACCACCAAGAAGAGGGCAAGTGGCCCCAAGTGCCCTGTCACTGGAAAGAGAATCCAAGGGGTATGTAACGTTTGTGGTTGATTTAGTTTCTATTTGTTTAATTGAGCTTGCTGAACTCATCTTGATTCTTGGAGTCTCGAGTCTATGCATAATGTGGCAATTTGTGAAAGCACAGTTGGCGAATGTCTTTTCGATGTCGTAAATATGCCCATCTTTCTGTTTGTGAATATTTGTAATTACGGTGATGTTTTGATGAGGGGAGGGTAGTTGTGATTACTTTTAGCTGGTTAGATATGCTGCTGGCTGTTCTGATATTAGTTGTAGCTACTGCTTCGTTAAAAACTGGGTTTGGCTTTTATATATTTACAATTCTCTGATGGATGTGATAATCCGTGAATGCATTATTATGAACGTGCTCATTGTTCCTCCATTTTATTTTGTCTAATTTTTTGAAACTAATCTTTTACATTATGTGTGTGAAATGTTTGTCTATGTCAGTGAGAGTGAAAGATGTACATTTATTAGTTAGAGAGTTTTATTATGTCTTCAATCTTCAGATGATTCTTTCTATGCCAAATTTCTCTCTGCACCTTCTGAATTTTATAATCTACACATGCTTGGTAAAAGTTACGTTGATTGTATCTATGATTAAATTAAATCTTGTACAATTGTTCTCTCTTTCAGATTCCTCACCTGAGACCTGCTGAGTACAAGAGGTCTCGATTGTCAAGGAACCGAAGGACTGTGAATCGGGCCTATGGTGGTGTACTTTCTGGAGGTGCTGTTAGGGAGAGGTATTTTACCTTGAACTGGCACTTAAAGGTTCTTTTTCTTCTTGAAAGTGATTAGAGCATGTTCCTAGAGAATTTATTTGCTTTTGTAGGATAATTCGAGCCTTCTTGGTGGAAGAGCAGAAGATTGTGAAGAAGGTGTTGAAAATCCAGAAGACGAAGGAAAAACAAGCATCTAAGAGCTGAAAGAAGTGGGAAATAAATAAAAAAGAAATTTGAGTGAATGAAATATGCTTCAGAGTCGAGAGAAATTTTGAATTAGGTTGGTGTTGATGAAGTGTTGAATGGTTTTTAGTCTTTGTTTGATACTTGACTTCGTTGTTACTTCTTTCTTCAATCTGATGACAAATCATTTATGTGGTACTGTTTTATGAGAACTTGCTCTTTAATGACATGGCCTTGTGGTTTATTTGTCTGCTTTAATTTCTGAATTTGAGATGTATTTCTATTTGTTGCCCCTCATTGTTGCATCACATTGGAATTTATAAACTTGTTGCTCTGGATTGACAGTGTCGATCGAATATTGCCATTCTAACAGATAAGATGAAGTTTCCCGACATTTAAAAAAAAAAAAAAAAAAAAGATGAAGTTGTGCTGCAGTAATATTTGGAAGAAAAAATAAACAAAAAGGCACAAGGAAAATATAGCGAGTAATCCATTGCCCAAAAAAACGATAGAAAAGAGCCATTGTATGCACGAATGTTTTAGTCAATTTTGAAGAAACATTATCCCTCTGATGTGTTTGTAGGTAAAATGTAAATTGGAGAGCCTGTTCAATATTTGAAAGAAGTCTTAATAAATCTCATAGCACTCGATGGAGTGTTTCTGGAACGATTTAACTATATGATTACCTAGATCACCTCAACCCTCAATATTCAAACGTAGCTTAATGGCGTACCTACTGTAATGGGAGCTCTTTATTGTCAATTTGTGTTAGATTTACCTTTAATAACTTTACCAAACAGAAAATGAGAACTATAGGGAGATTGATGTGAAATAAATGATTTGACTAATATAGAACATACAAGTGGCAGTTCAATATTTGAAAGAAGTTCTAAGAAATCCCATAGCACTTGATAGATTGTTTCTGGAACGATTTAGCTATATGTTTGGTCAGTGAGATTTCTTAGATCACCTCAACCCTCAACATTCAAACGTAGCTTAGTGATGTATCTATTCTAATGGGAGCTCTTCATTGCCAATTTGGGTTAGATTTACCTTTAATAACTTTACCAAACAGAAAACAAGGATGTGAAAGAAATGCTTTGACTAGTGTAGAACCCCTATCAAATTGACTTATACAGGCAGTAAATTGGAGAGCCAGTTCAATATTTAAAAGAAGTCCTAAGAAATCCCATAACACTCGATGGACTGTTTCTGGAACAATTTAGTTATATGTTTGGTCAATGAGATTACCTAGATCACCTCAACCCTCAACATTCAAACGTAGCTTACTGGCGTACCTATTGTAATGGGAGCTCTTCATTGCTAATTTGTGTTATTTACTTTTAATAATTTTACCAAACAGAAAATGAGGACTGTAGGGAGATTGATGTGAAAGAAATGATTTGACTAATAAAGAACCCCTATCAAATTGATTTATACAATCAGTTTGGCTCACCAAACTGCTTATCTACATTGATATGATTTTTTTTTATTGAAAAGCAAAATAAAAGAAAAAAAATTTTGAGAGAAGAATGTCTTCTATCTCACGATTATTTTCGTCTTTAATTTACACCGTTTCATTAAACGAATGCCTTACATGTCAGCATTGATGCACAGTTTGATGCGTGAATTCATTGCCAATTTGTGCTAGATTCACCTTTAATGACTTTACCAAACAAAAATGGAAGGCGGTAGGGAGATTGATGTGAAAGAAATGATTTGACTAATATAAAACCTCTATCAATTTGACTTATACAAACGGTTTGGTTAACCAAACTGCGTATTTATACTGACGTGATTTTTTTATTGAAAAGAAAAAAAATTAAAAGAAGAAGAATGTCTTCTATCTCACAAAAATTATGTCAGCATTGATGCACATTTTGGCGTGCGAACTCATTGCATATTCATTACCTACTAAAAAGGAACTAGAAAGGGGAGGGACATAAATCATAAATCTAAAGAAAGAACAGAGTCCCTAAAGGAAAAATTGTCAAGAATGGGATTCGAACCCATGCCCTTTCGGACCAGTACCTGAAACTGGCGCCTTAGACCAACTCGGCCATCTTGACTTTCTTAATGAGATCGGAAATTTTAATTATTATCAATAAGTGGAGTTGCTATTAAAGTCTTAAGATTACAGTGTCAGAGACATAAATATTCAAATTCTAAGGTTTAGACAGAAAAACATGAACTGAATACTACAAAATCTATTACAAGTCTTCCAAATAACATCTTTTGGACAATGAGTTAAGTTGAGATACAATGAGAATTGAAATTTAAATAAAATATTATTATAATATAATTTTTTAATATTATATTTATTTTGAGATTTGAAAAGTTAAATTATATATTATATTTATTTGAAAGCTTGAGAAAATTGTAATAATTAGATAAAATGAAATAATTTATTAATCCAAACAAGCCCTAAATGCTCAATTGTAGGTCTTGAAATTCAAACAAACTTAAAGATGGTCATAGAACCCGACGACCAGAGAACAAAGAGCTCCCCATGATCCACTGTCACCTAATTGGCCCCTCGCTCTTTGTTACAATCTTGAAAGTTAAAGGTTTAACCAAATTAATATCCAACAGTTTTAGGGTTTTTGGATTAATAGTTGAGTTTTTAACAATTGATATCGAAGTAGGGGCCATGTCACGAGTTTAAGTCTCGGAGGGGGCGACTTGTAGGCTGGATTAAGTCATTAAATACAACTAGATGAGTGAAGCCGCCAAAAGGGAGAGGGCTACCATTGGGTTAGTGTCGATAGAGTGGGCTATCGTGGACGTCAGATTCGAAAGCGTAGTGAAATGTTATGATCCTGAGAGTTGAATGTTTAATCAAATTAGTATCCAATAGTCTTAAAACTTTTGGATCCAATGGTTAGATCTTAACACTCTTACGATTTTGGATTTGATACTGATTTTTAGACTGATGACTATAAGGTGTATAGAATTATGCACTTCTATTATCTAGAATGCCCAGTCAAGTTATTCAACCTTAATACATCCCTTAACCCAGCTTCTAGAAGGGCACATTTTCCTTCATTTTTGGCTGGCTCGAGGTCGGTGGCGATTCCGTGTTTGAACATTTCCTTAGCCGTTTTTAAATTGATGAACTTCTCTTTGTACCCGTGTTTGTGCAATACTTTTAGTCTTAATTTCCGTCAAACCTCTGATTATTCCTTTTGATGGTTGTACACGTCTTGGTGATTTTACATGCTATATGCCATTCTGTGGATGCTTTAGAAAAAGGAAAAAACTGCGAGTGCACACTCTGCGTATGACTAATGAAAAAGAAGAAAAAGAAAGAAAATGATCAAAAGAAACAACACAACTTAAAACGTATAAATGGAATATATGGAACTGTACAATCACATGGTAAACAGAGTGACCTTCTTTAATGGCAACATAATTCTCCCTTAGCTATAATATGGTCTCCAAAGTTTTATTTTGTTTTTTCCCGAGTATGTCATTCATTTGTGGAATGGTTAGTGGACATCTCAAGACTAGGACAAGGTGGCGAATCCCATGGCAGATTAGGCTTCCAATCATCATTTGAAGGCAAACTGAAGGGAAATCCAATTGATTGGACCGTTCCCCACTGGTTATTGTGGGCTGCATCTGGGTTCTTCCTGAGGCCTGCCTCATGATCTTCTCCTGCGCCCATGTTGCCTTGCATCTCCTGATGTAAACCGAGTGAGAAGCCACTGAACTGCTGTTCTGCCCCTTCAAAGTCTAAAGTCCCAGAGGCATCAGTCACATCACCTAAGGAAGAGTTCAAAAGCATGGAAGTTGAATCAACTGTACACTTGGTGGGTCCTGACACATCGAGTGGTGGAAACGGGAAGCCACTGGGAAGTTCTCCATTAGAAACATGGAATAGAGGAGGCCTAGAGACCGTATGATTAATGGGCTTATAAGAAAGAATGTCAAAAGTAGAGAAACAGGCAGCAGAGGTTTGCTGCAAGTCATTGTTAGTGCAAAACTGCATGGCCGGCCCAGTTTCAGTCGTGCAATTAGAGATGCTCTCTGATCTGAACTGATTGTAGTGTGTACCCTGAGTGAGCATATCAGTTGCCAAAGTCTCTGGTAGTGAAGATACCCAAGAATGAGAAAGAGCCCTTTGAGCCATGGAGTTCGTTTTCTTAAATATCCTGCAGATTGCCCATGAATCCTGTTTCTCCAATGAGAAAACAAGGACTTTAGTGTACAAGATGTAAAACTGAGTGAAGAAATAGTTGGAAATGGAGAATTACGTAACACTTACATTTACAGTTATGTTTTTGTCTAAGAACCTGGGTGGTGCTGATTCTGAGAGAGAAGGTAGCCGAAATTCATGCATCATCCAATCGGTTTTGATCCCCTTGGCTGCTCTGCCCCTGTAGAAGACGAGTGACTTCTTTAAACCGATGCATTTGGTGCCCTCAGAGGAGTAAATAGGCCGGTCAGTTCCGGTGGCCTTCCAGAACCCTGCTCCAGTAACTCGATTTGGCCGTGCACTGTTCCTGTATTTACGGTCCCTTGGACAGTAGAAATACCACTCCTTCTCCCCAGTAGCCGCCAGCTCTTTTGACGGAAACATATAAATAGACATGATGAGTTTACTCGTGTAGTTTACTAATCATTAGAAGTACTAGCCACAATGTGACTAAAGAATCAAAGGCTTCTGAAAGCTTATCCTCGAAAGGTTTCAGGAAGAAGGACAACATTGCAGAACTCAAAATGTACTTTTCAAGAATATGGTAGCAGACAGTCGTGCAAAGTTCATTAACAAATGTTGAACTTTTGTATGCTTTTCTGAACATGACATGGGACTGATTTACACTACATAGCTACAGAAACAGCTTAACTGTAACAGCAAAATATAATATTCTAGGAAAAGAAAATGAAGGGAATTTGCCATGTACTCATGTCGCTAGGCATCTAAAACAAGAGAAGAAACCAATGAACGGAGGAAAAACTTCCTCCATGCTTGCAACTTAAATTACCTATCCCAACCAACATAAATAAGTCAGACAAAGATATCATGGAGCGGGGATGAACTATGTATCTTACTTGGTAGATCCCACGGATCGTACTTGTAGATATCTACTTGCTTAATTAGCTCAATTGGAAGAGGTCGCCGCTGAATCTTTGTCTTGAGATAGAACCCAACAAGTTCCTCGTCTGTGGGATGAAAACGAAAACCCGGCAACATCACATCATCAACTTTTTCGACAATATCGTTCGTCTCATCCATTTCCTCTCCTTCAACAAAATATAAAAATCTTGACGGAGTTCAAAACGCGAAATATGCACTAGATTCTGATTGAACCAAACATTGAAATTGGCCTTTATCGCTTCTGCTGCATGAAATGCAAACCAAAAGCAGGCTTTGTACTATTAATGCAAACAGTGTAACAGCTCAAGCTTTGAGGCAGTACTAAATTATGAGCACAAAGGAGAACTAAAGTTCACTTAGTTCAAAGCCATTTATGCTACCTGAAAAGGGGTCTGCTTCCGAAGCTTTGGCCGCCCTTTCAGGGTGACTAATGCAGAGTGTATTTTTCCACGAAAAATCTCTATGATTTACCGAGAAGAAGCTGAAGCTAATTGGATCCTTTAAGCAACAGCCAGAAAGGAACCCAAGTTAAGCAAATGGACTTGTTAATCGAAGTTCTCACTTGAACTCCATATATGGGGAGTGGGAAAGGGGGTCGTTTTAAATCCAAATTAAGGATCTCGAGGACTATTAAATCAGCAGCTTTCATGAATATTAAAAACCAAAATTGTTTTCAGACTTCCTTCCTCATCTTCAATAATCACATCTCCATTTAATCTTCAGGAAAATCGAAGACGACAAGGCAGATTTCCTATGACATACTAATACTTTTTTTTTTTTTCCTTTAAAATATTTTTCCTTCTTTTGTTGGTTTTTGTAAACAATAGGATGGATCAACTTCCAATATAAAAAAGCGAAAAGGTATACTAACTCTTGAGATTCTAGCAAAATCCATTGAGGAAATTATAAAATTTAATGTCATGGATCCTAAAAAATGCCATTTCTATTCCAATGTTCTCTCCTCTGAGCTAGCTTCTATTCCCTTTCATTGCCTCTGCCACATTATGAAAACGTGACATGTCAGATTGGATGTTTTGGATCATTTAAGATTCCTGGAATGAGTGTATTGGCTGTGTTTGATTCGCAGGCATATCTCAACCTATCTCAAATAATTATTAATAGGATCCGCTATATTTTTAACTTTTCATAAAAAAGTTAAACACATATTAATCTATTTTATACATTTAAACACAAATTTCAAAAAATTCATAGTCAAACACATATCAATGAGACTCACACAATACTATTATTCACATATCAACTCAAGGCTAGTGTTCTTTTAGAATTATTTTAAAAAAAAACGTAAATACATCTAGAATTTATATTCCGAGGTATACTGGATGTAATGGTAAGGTTAGGCAAACAGTACTGCTCAAGGCTGAAATTAGACAGATAACCAAACAGTAAGAAAACAGCAGATCAGCTACTGATCATCATGTGTTACGTTTGACTAATGATCATGCCATCTGATATCATAATTTTTTTCCTTCTTTTGACAAGCTTTCGATCTAAACATAATAAACCGTATTCAATTGGATAAAATTAATTGAAGAGAATGATGATTTGGATTTTAGTTTTTAGTTTAAAATATGAAAAGTCCAAAATTGTTCACAATTAATGAAATATGAGAATATTGTTATAATTGAGTAAATGCTTGAATGGTCAAAGTAAAAATGGGGAAACATAAAAATACATAAATACATAAATAAAAGCAAATTAAGCACAATTGGGATTGAGTAGTACTATCGATTCGAGCTCAAAATTCCTAAAGAAATAGGTGAAGATCTTCGTGTCAAATGGCTTATAAGTACTGGGAACTCCCAATCCAGTACAACACTCCCAAAATACAGCCCTCGTGTGAAGGCTTTCTTGTCTGTTCCTTAACCTAGGGCTTGGAACCCCCAAGCATTCAAGTACTCAAGTTGAAAAATGGGTCAAACTCTTCGATCTAGCCAAAATAAAAAGCATTGTAACCTCTTTCTTTGTGAAACATTTACTCCTAATTACAATGACCATGTTCCCAAGGGGGGCAAATTAAACCATATTTTAAATAATTTACAAATGAATGGTTTCTGTAATATTTTCATATATAGACTAACATATATTATAGTACTAATCATCTAAAATTGTCATGGTTTGGTTGTCTTGAGATGTTTTGAGAATTTGTGAGCATGTAATTGGAGTACTGCTGGTGCTTGGCGACTTTGGGAGGAGGTTTAGTCGACAATCGATGCATGATGGTTGATGTAATAATTGGCTTTGTGCGGTTTAATTTGGATTAATGTGAGGGATAGTTTTGGAAATGCATGTGTGAATATATATAGCAATTGGTGGTGGTTGATCATGGGTTATAATATAACAATATAGGATTTTTACATGAAATGCATCATACAATATTTACTACTACTTCATTAAATACTCGAAATATGGCCACCACTTCTACTATAGTTTATATAACAATTTTCATGCAACCTTAAATACGAAGTACTGTAATTAGCGATTGAGAATTGGGGAGAGAAATGAGAGAGGTAAGTGCCACGTGTACATGTTGTCATCTCATGATGATCAACTTTTTTAAAGGAATATTTTAGTTATTAATTTTGTTCATTAATCTCGGTACGAATTTGGACATTATATAGAGAGGTACTATATATTAATTATCACAGTTGTTTTAAATTTTTAGATTAAAGGTCAACCATTAACAACTATGTTAATAAAGTAGCCCCATTAATTATCAACTTTAAACCGTTATAATTGAAGTGATCAATACGATGCCTTGATTATAAGTTAGAATGTGATCTTTTTGGATTACTCGTGCTTTCAGTGTAGTATTTAGTCACACACTTTAGTATTAATCCAAAAGTGCGATTGAAAATATCAGTCTTATTTAGGATATGGTCCATTCCATTCACAAAAATTATAATGAGGGTAATGTTTTGATTAATTAGCTCGATACGTCCAAAGCTTATGATAAGGTGGATTGAAACTTTCTTCTTCATGTCTTGGCGGCTTTTGGTTTCTCTCCTCATGCTTGTGATCTTTTTAAGTTCAGCATCTCTACGCCTTGGTTTTCTATTAATGAATGGTACATCTTTGGGATTTGGTACATCTTTGGGATTTTTTAAAAGGAATTGTGATTTGAGACAAAGTGATCCACTTTCGCCCTATTTATTTATTATTATGCAACAGGTGCTTTCTCGTTTACTTAAAGTCATTTGAGGATGGTAAAATTGGACAATTTACTTAGGCTAGAGGCATTCCCCTTATTTCTCACCTTATGTATGCCGATGATATTATCATTTTTGCTAATGGTAGTAATAAATCCATGAGGAACTTGACCCAGGTTTTAATTCTATATGAATTTTGGACAGGTCAAGTCCTTAATAAAGAGAAGAGTACAATTTATTTTTCTAAACGAGTCCCTATTCATAGAAAAGCTTCTATTTTGCGCATTACTGATTTTTCTAAAGGGTCTTTTCCTTTTAAGTATTTGGGTGTCCTAGTTGTGGTTGAGAGACTTAAAATTAGTGTGTTTTGGTGAATTGCTTGGGAAAATCAATAAGAAAATTGTGGGTTGAAAGATGAAATTGTTTTCTGTGGGTGATCGGATTATCCTTCTTCGCCATGTTCTTTCAAGTATGGCTACTCATCTTATGGTTGTTTTACATGTCCCTCATATTGTGATCAGGCCTTTGAATAGGACTCTAAGTTCTTTCTTTGGGGGTGATTATGAAGGAAAAGGAAAGAGAAAATGGCTTTCATATAATAATATTTGTAAGCTTACTGAAAAAGGTGGTTTGGGTATTCGGAATTTTGAGGACATTCAAAGGACTTTACATATGAACCTTGCTTGGCATCTTAATAAGGGTTAGTCATTATGGGCGGACTTTTTTTAGAGTAAAGTATGCCTGTAATAATCATTTATTTCTTTGGTGTCTAATAAGGGCACTCGGTTTTGAAAATTCGTTGTCCGCTGCATCCTGGATGTTTTAAATAATTTGAAGTGGATTGTGTGAGAGGGGAATATTTCCTTTTGGTTTGATAATTGGGAAGAAGGGGGTCCTCTTAGTTCCCACTATCCTGTTTTGAACAGCCTCTGTTGAAGATTAAAGAATGTCGTGTTGAAAATGCTTGAGATATTCCCTTACTGGAAAGGCTAGTGGGTTTTCAAAAAGCTTCTGATTTGTGTCAATTCTTGGCTAGAAGGAAGGACAGGCATGATGTTTTAATCTGGTTGAAGGATAATGATGGAAACTTTTCTACCAAAAGTGCTTGGGATTTTATTTTGGTTAGGGCTCATTCCTTACCATGGGTTCATTGGATTTGGCATAACTCCATTCTTAAGAAGATTTCCATTATGATGTGGAAGACCTATAATAACTGTTTGAGTGTTGACGAGAATATCAAATCTGTTGGCATTCCTCTTGTCTCTAAGTGTAATTGTTGCTTTTTGGGTCATATTGAGGATTTGAATCATGTGCTTTGTATTGGGGATGTCGCTAGGCATATTTGGCGTATGATTGCTATTCAGTTAGGTGTGCACATGGATGTTTTCCATATTTGAAAAGAGCAAGTTAATTTTTGGTTTCGGCATGCCAGGAAATCTTCTTAGCTTCGGATTATTTTTGGACTTCTCCCATCTATTGTTTCTTGGCAGCTTTGGAATAGGTGCTGCAAAGCTCATTATGAGGATATAATTGATACGGTTGATTTTGTTTGGCATGTCATTAAATTTTGGATTTGTAAGATCATGCAATTGATAATGAAAATTTCTCGTGTTTCTCATCAGGATGTCGCTGTTTTGAATAGACTAGATATTCATGTGGTCCTTCCTAAGCCTAAGGTGTCCATGTGGTGAGGTGGTCTAGACCTCTTCAGGGCTGGGTGAAGCTGAATACTAATGGTAGTATTTGGATAATCTTGGTCCGGCTAGTGCTGGAGGTGTTATTCGTGATAGTCTTGGTTGGTTTCAATTGGCTTTATTTATTTATTTATTTATTTATTTATTTAAGTCAGGGTTCTAACAATTTTGCTGAATTGAGAAGTTTGTGGGAGGGGGTTAAGAGGTGCTATAAGTTTGGTTTCTTCCAGGTTGAGATTGAGATGGATTCTCAGCTTCTTGTTAATTAGCTTACTAAAGGTGTTTGTTGTCTTTGGTATCTTGAGGATTATTAGGATGATTTACTTGCTTATTTAGAGTGCATGGAGTATCGTGTTAGTCATGTTTATCGTGATGTGACTAATTTTTTCTTAGCATTTTCTTGCCAAGAAAGGTGCAGGGGGTTCTGATATGGATTCGTACAATGATAGTGATCATTTGCCTAGCCAGTTATGTGGTCTTCTCAGAATGGATATAATTGATCTTTCTTATTTGCGCATTTTGTAGCTTCTATCTCAGGTATGGATTTTGATTTTAGTCCATCTGACTTTCTATCATTATTTGCCTTGTGGTTTGTTCTTCTTACAGGTTTTGGTTTGTTTTGATTTTTTGTCTTCGTTTTATATTGGTCTCGTCTTTCTGTACATTTAGTTTGTAGTTTGTAGTTTGTTGTTTGTTGATTTGTTGATTTTGATGTTTGGGAGTTGGTTTTGTTTTTTTTTTTTTGCTTGTTTGTACATCTCAAGCATTTAAAGTTTGTAATTACGGTTTTCTCCCGCCATAAGTAAGAACTATCAATAAAATTAAGATACCGTCCTCTTTCAAAATATATATATATATAT
>QEOT01001996.1:187087-197155 GCA_003123785.1 Pterocarya stenoptera
TTATACCAGTCAAGTTCTTTAATCCCCTAGATGTAACTATTATCAATCACATGTCCTCACCCCTGAACAATTCCTGCACAGGAAAATGATGATGATGGTGAAGACATTAATGAGGAAGACAGCTGAGCTCTTTCTGGCTTGCTTTTCATCATATTTTTCATTTTCTCCTATGGTTCCTGGCAATGAGAAGAACAAGCTCCAGTTAGAAGTTAGAACCACCTTTCTGGTTACATGGTGGTCGAACCTCGTAACAGACTGTCCTTATTTACCAAGTCTTTTATGTTCTGCTGTTTATGCCCTAGATCTGTTTGCTTGTATTTTGTTTGCTGTTCTCAAGCAGAATTTTCTTTTCACTAATTGGAGCCCCATGTGCAAAAAGCATCCATAACGGTTGGTAGATAAGGGTGTATGAATATATAGATATAGATTAAACGTGTTTAGACCAACCGGCTAAAATTCTGCAAAAATAACATGATACCAACAAATTGGCAACAGTTTTCTGCAGGCTCTCTAGGGTAGTTCTCCCACCGCCACACTGCACGCAGAGAGCGTGGAGGCAGACCCTGATGAGAGTCTGGTTGATGCAGATTTTGGGCAAGGCAGAGTAATGGTTTGGTGTAGTGACAGGGAGTTACTCAAGAACAAGACCTCTAAAAGGGGAATCGAACAGCCTCGGAGAACAGAGCTTTGTCTTCAGAGGTTGATATTGGGCATCAAATTCTTATTTAATGATCAAATAATAAGAGTTGTAAAAAACATTGTATTGTGTATCAACCAACAATAACCATTGGAGCGCCACCCACTCTCATGTTACAGATATTGTATTGAAAGAGTTAAATTAACTTCCTACTGAGAAATAATCAAGGACCATGGCATTAGACATCGTCGAGGGCAGAATCATAAAGCGCTCCCCAAACACGTCTCCCAATCCAGCCCCTTTCAAAGATTTAAGCAAAACAGAGAGCTCCAATATTCCACGTGAGAAAGATGCACTATGAAAATCATTGTAAACCATCCAAGCCTGGAGTAATTCGAAAACAATCTTCCAATTCAAGAAATGGAGGATATAATCATACGTGCTTTGCCCAGCAAATACCTTGGACAATATGTGACAAGTTTTTATGTTTGTTTCTTCAAGCAAGATACCGATACATTTTCCTATCATTTTTATCCCTCTCCAAAAACTCCCGCTCAATGAGGGATTCAATTCGTTTCTTTATGACAACAGGGTTTGGCAGGAACCGAGCCTGCAATTGTTTTGTCACCTCAGCAACAATGTTATTATGATCCAAAGTCCTCCGTGACTTCATGATCCTCACAATTGCTGCCTCGATCTGAGGCTTCCTGTCCTCCTCCACTCTTTGTCGGGTTTCCTGATTTTCGGGTTCAGACTCCCTCTGTGCAACCACGGTACCTATTTTTACCTTATAGAGCTTGCTCGTGAACTTGTCATTGAAGAAGAAGGCATCATCCTCAGCTATGTCCTTGCTCATAGGCTCCTTTCGCAAAACATTCTTCCCCTTCACACAGGCCAGAGACTGTAGGCATCTCTTCAAGTCTGAGGTAGGTATCTCTGTGGCTTGCTCTATCTCTTTATAACTCAACCGATCGGCATTGTTGAAAAGCATCAATACACACATCTGGTAGGTAGAAACATTCAGCTCATGCTTCTGGCCCTTCCCAAAGGTTGCTTTCAAATCAGCAGTGCCCATGTTTGTTTGCCAGGACAGCCTTCGCCCAGTATGGGTCCCAAGATAATAACTCCTGAACTTCTCACATACCCCCAAGATTTCTGCTGGAAGGTTGCATGTAGCACTTGGTTGAGTAGGCCACGAACCTGTAGTGAGCACCTGGACAGCTAAAGTGGGGTTGTCCCCTAACTCAGCACCATGGCTTGCGTAGAAGCCCTGCATTGTATCCTGAGAGGTCTTCATGTCAGTAAACATACCTTCCAGTTTAGACGTAAATTGGTAGCCACACTCTGTTTTAAGCTTAACAATCAAACTTCTTTCTGCATCATCAGAGACAGTTTTCCCAGCAAGAAGCCTCTTGGCCAAATGTTGTTTGTAATACTTCTCAAACACGTCTTTCTCTTGTAGGTAACGAAAAAGCATCATGACCTTGTCCAGCACAACCTCAACATCTTCCTCACTGACACCTCTCAGTCCTTTTCGAAGCTTGTCATCCACAAACAAAGAAATGAATTCTGGGGACCGAGCATTCAAATTGATAAAGTATTCAAAAGAGGAATTCAAAGCATTCTGGAATGTCTTGTCATTGCCAAATGCCAAACTGATGATTTGGTCATATTTATCCTTTAAATCCAACAAACGTTGCACGAAGTCTACCGGATCCCTTAACCTTTCTGGATCAGTCACTAGCTGCTTACCAGTATCCCGAATGTATGAGGTCATGACATCTCGCACTATAGAGAGCCCAGCGGGCACCCTGCGAAACAAGTTATACATCCTCCCCAAGTCCTCATATTTGTCATTCACAATCATATTAACCAAGCCTGAGTTCTCCATATGAACTAATCTGTGCATGTGACTTTCAATCACCTCCTTTTCGACAACATTAGTTATCTTATCTAAACTTCTGGTATCCAAATAATGGGACACTCTCTCCATTTCTTCGTTCAGACGTCTCTCCGCCTTCTTCAAATAATCCCCACAATCACATGACTCAATAAATTGTTGAGATTCAAGACGGTAAAAATCTGCTGAAACTTCAAGAAAATGCTGCTCAAAGTCTTCTTGGTAAACAGAACAACCTAAATCCATTAGCATCTTTATAACATTCCTCATCAAACCTCTATTTATAACTTCACCATTCCTTTCTCTATACACAAGCTCAAGAAGTGTATCTCGAAGCCTAGTTTGGGTTTTGCTGGAGTGGATAACAACATCTCTCCATAAATTCAACCCAAGCTCATGAACTGGGGTTTTGTGGGTGCTTGGTATGAAAGTCCTATCCATATACATCAATATATCTCGGATCATCTGCAATGCCTTGTTATGATCTGCCCATTTCCTGTTCAGCTCTTCCAAGAATACCTCCCCCTGAGCTGCTTCAATTGATTTAGATATTTCGCTTAGATGAGAAGTCATCGTTGTCACCAGTCCAGAGTAGAGTTTCTCTCCAAACTTATGCAGCACCATATTGTAAGCATTCCTGAATGCATTCAGAATCTTAAACATCAGAAAAGGCAAGGTGTTCTTATGCAGAAAGATAGTAGCAGCATCTCCACAAAATATGTATTCTAGTGTTTCTTATTTGTTTATTTATTTTTTAAAAAAAAAAAAGTGCAGCTAAAATTGTTGGCAGCACTTAGCAAAAATGCCATGGGATAAACTCTGGCAAATCAAGCTGCAGTTTTACTTCAAATTTTCCAGAAAAAGTATTCCTTTCCGGGCTTTTTCCTTCTTAAGGTACAGTTTTATCATCCCAAGCCAGCCATAGACTGGGTGCCCCTAAAACTATTCCCCACTTCATGCCCCTTGCAGGGCACAAACCCCAGCCAACTCTTGGAGGAGACCGAGGGTGCCAGCCAAGAATATATCCCTACTTTCTCACTCATTCATTTCCAAAATTGTCTCACCTACAATTATCTAGTTTCTTTCTTCTCGTTTTGATAAGTAGCTTCAGTTATCAAAGCATTGTTTCTTGTTTGTCCCGCATCAGTCCACAAATAATGGCTGATCTTAAGAAGATTTCTTTGAGATATTATTTTGGAATGCCCATGTACGATTGGAAGGTTGGGAAAAAAGTCACGAGTGAACCTTGATACGAGAACTTTGATACATGACTACCATAACCAATTTCATATGGATATGGACAAAAATTACCAATAAAGCATCCAAAACCTTGAATATGTGATGAAGCGTCGAACTGCAACTTTCCTCTCCCACAGTGGTGCAGCTTCAAATTACAAGATAAATTATCTTTTTTGATAAGTACAAGATAAATTATCTGTAGCTTCTTTACCTTAATTGCTAGTTGAACGAACAAAATAAGGGGCACATATCCATGTCATTTACTAACTTCATAGTGCAAACACTTAAACGAAGCAGCTTTGACATTAAATCTGTTGACTCCTATTCTTGCACTCAACTAGACATTAAAAGCACCTTCATAGTCAATGATCTCAAAGTTTATATTTAGGATACAGGACTCATAGGATTGAGGAACCAGTGCCCTCCAATCAGCGAACCAGTCAAGATTTGTTCATATCTGCAATCAATCCATGACTTGAAAGTCAACGTTGCAGATTAGTTGACAAAGATCAAAGGGATCTCACAACAACCGGGCCTGTTAATTTTTCTCATGTCTCTGATTTGGCTAGAGCCAATTTGGCAATTCAAGATCAGGGGTACTGTGATACTCCATATGATAAGAGGATAAGGTAAGTGGTGTATGAGATCTCACATTGCTTGAGAATGAGAAGTTTTTGCTCTTTATAATGTTCTAATGAGGTTCCAATTGTATCATTAACTAGTCCCTTTAAAGTATAAGCCATGTGGCTCAGGCCTTCCATTAGGGCGTTACAAATGGTATCAAAGACTATCCCAACCAAAAATATGGGACTGGAGCCATGCCACCTACGACAGATAGGCTTGATGAGAACGTCGGGAATTTAAGGGAGGAGATTGTGATACCCCAAATGATAAGAGGATAAGGTAAGTGGTGTATGAGATCTCACATTGCTTGGGAATAAGAAGTTCTTACTCTTTATAATGTTCCAACGGGGTTCCAATTGTATCATTGACTAGTCTTTTTGGAGTATGGGTCATATGTCTTGGGCCTTTCATTGGGGCGTTACAAGTGTTGACTAAAGTTCCCTTGGTAAATGTAGCCACACATGATAAATCAAAACCACATATGGTTGGATGAGGTATGGTAACTAGGGAAAGAGGAATGAGACCAAAAGTTATTGGGTCCTAAAAATCTTGTGGTTGGGTTTGGACATAATACTATCAAAGTTGGAAGGGTAAAAACATACAGGGTGAGCTGGAATGAAGGTATGAAAACTAGGGAAAGAGAGATCAGACCAAGAAATATTGGGTCCTAAAACTCTGATGGCCGGGTTTATACATGATATCTATCATTATAGTTGGGTGGGAAGAAAATACCACAGATTCTCATCCTAGAAGTTGAGAAAATATCATTGAAGTCAAGTGTGGAAAAAAATCAAGAAAGAAGATTTCCATGGACAAAATATCGTGTAGATTTTTATTTATTTATTTATAAGTAAATATCATGTAGAAATTAAGTAGCAAAGGAATGGATGGAGGAAGCCCACTTACTTATCACAGGTAAACCATCAATTTAGATATAAACAAAGCACTAAAAGATATATCCATAAAACATGCACATAAAAACAGAGAGAAAGTACAACATGGTGAGAAATCTCACAGGGAACAGCAAAAAAAAGTACTACAAGGAAGCTAAAATACAGCTAGCAGCACATAAATATGCCAACTACATATCCTAAAACCTAATGTAGCCTCAGCAAGTCTTGGAATAAAAGAGTCAAAATGCAGTGTGATTACTACATAAATCTCCTACCTAAAAAAATATATAAAGCTCCAACTACCAACTGGTAAGGGTTTTGTTTTTTGAGAAGTACCAACTGGTAAGGGTTATTAGATGAGGATTATTATATACATCAAAAGGTTTTGAAATTATGAAACACATCCACGTATTTGCAGATATGAGGCCGAAATACAACACTCACGAATTCCTATCCACATGCCAGCCTTCTTTTCTATTCTGAACCACTTTCAAGCTTTAACCATCGCTCACAAACAAGAAACTCACCATCAAAAGTCAAACATCATGCGAAACTAAACATGAACATAAACAACACAATGTAGCATGAAAAGTGAGAAGGGCCTGTGCACCCCCAGGATTAGTCGGGACACTGTTTCCAGACACCCGGTGCTAAACAAAAAAAAAAAAAAACAGATGATGGGATCTTAACAAAAAATCAAAGCATGAAACAAGGGCAATCCCAGTCATCTATCCGGGTTAATCTTGAAAGATTAGAGTGGCATAATAGTCAAAGCTCAAAAACTCGCTTAATAAGTTATTGATCATCCCCAATAATTTAACTAAAAAAGTGAGCTAATATAGGAAATGAATCAGCCTATACGTTAAACTTCAAATCATAGACAAATAATACGAGATTATGCTGAATATGTGCACTTATATGAAGCAAATGCACAAAACCTATAAAGTTCTTCAAAACTGAGCCCGCTAGCATTGTGATTGTAAATCTCGTGGATCGCATGCTCTAGAATCTTCCACGTCTTCTCAGGGTATTTCGGATCCACCACGACCCGGTGCTTAAACGCCTCAATCTGAAAGTTCTTCTTCTTCTGAGCGCTCATATTCTCCGATTACAGCTCTCTCACAAGCCCTAATAGCAACACAGATATGCCGACTCTCCGTATAGCCCCAAAAAAAACCCGAATTACCCCACGGGTCGTCAATTCGAACCCACCGATCGAGACGGAAATTATACGGATCCCATAACAAGAAGAAAAAAAAATGAAGCCCAACCTTTTTGGCTCCAATCAAAAGGTGAGTATCAGGGGATTCTAGAGTGGTATACCGAAATTAGGATTGCCGAGGTTAAGCAAACGGGCAATTAGGGTTTTGTTTCGAGAGAGGAATTAGCTGAAATTTGAGACTTGAAAGGAAGATAAAAGAATCTTGAAATCTCTACCGTACGGTTTTTAAAAGGTTCAGATTAACGTTGAAGGACCGGCAGACGAAAATATGAGATTTTTTTTTTTTTTTACATTATGCATTTAAGACCAAAGAGAGAAATAATAATTAAAGAAAATGGAGAAAATAATTTAGAATGGTGAATACTACGATCAGTTTGGATTCATAATTATTTTATTTTATCTCATCTCATTTTAATTATTATAATTTTTTTAAATTATAAAATAAAAATAATACTAAAAAATATATTTTAACAATATTTTATTCAATTACTATTCAAAACATCTCATCTGAACTATCTATCCAAACCCAACCTTAAAAAGTAAACTATCAAAATAGATCATTTTGCAGTTCAAACTTCAAATAGCTGAAATTAAGATTGTTGATGTCGTGTTTCACGACTTGAGCAACTCCACACTATTAAGGGTGCTATTTGCATTGTATGGGGCAAAGGCACCTTCACCTAGGACTGTAATTGAGCCGAGCCGAGTTTTGACTTGCCGAGTTCGGCTCGATTTAAAATACTCGAGCTTGAGTTTGAGATTTTTTTTTTGTTCTCTGTTCGAGCTCGATTCGATAAGATAAACTCTTAACTCAAGCTTGAGCTCGAGCTTGTCTCACAAATGAGTTCGAGTCGAGCCGACCTCGAGCTCGATTTTTTTTTTTTTAATAAGATTTAATAATTAATAAAATAAATAAATAAAATAAAAGACCTAATATTGAATTTATAAAACTAACAAGTATACCTTTATTGAATTATAAAATTTTAAAAAATTTATAAATAATTAAAATATCTAACTAGTTTATATTTATCCAAAATAACAATATATTAGCATACATATATTATTAATATATATACTTAATATAATAGCATATATCTATTTCATATATGGTTTCCACATATTAGTATATAACATTATTAAATTTTATTGACTAATTATTATACAAATTATAAAATATACCTATAAAGTATATTCACTATATAAACATAAGTAATTAGATTACATATTATATATGTAATTATAAAAGTGGTATGCTTATATTATTAGCTAATACATATATATGTATATATACATAGATGTATGTATATATTTATCAATATATGAATGAGTTTTAATCGAGTCGAGCTAACGAGTCGATTCAAGTATAAACGAGCGAGCCTTAACGTAGTCGAGTCAAGTTTTGTTGGGTATGTGTCATTTACTAATCAAGTAAGTATCTGCTTTCACGAACGAGTTTTTTTTTTTTTTTTCATGAGTCGAGTTCGATTCGAGTTTAACCGAGTGAGTACCAAGCTAGCTATCGAGTAGACTGGTTCATTTATAGCCCTACCTTCACCCCACACCATGAGAGTGGCAAGGTTTCATATCCCGCCCCACCCCCCGCTCAACCTATTATCTAAAAAAATTTTTAGTTTAAAAATATTTTTTAGACCCAAATTATAATATAATTTAAAGAATCAATTGAAATTTATACATTTAAAAAAATATAAACTCATTAGAGTTATATTTTGGATTACCTTGATCTTCAATAAGTCCCACATTGCTTAACTATCACTACTGTATTGCTTTGGCCTCATATATAATAGTTGGCCTAGGAGGCCAAGGCAATCCATTAACTTGAAATTGAATTTAAGTTTTTAACAAATTATATATATCTATATACTAAAGCTGTACAAGAACTCTTCGAACCGACCGTCTCTGACGTAGACCGACAGTCGGATTTAGGAAGTGGCCGAAACCGGTAAAGAACTAGTTGGCGGGCGAGAGGATTTAAGAGAAAACTAACGTAGGCGGTTCGGCACCCGTTTTAACCCCTTGGAAACCGCTGAACCGGTAGATCCATTCTTCTTCTAAATATATGTATTATAAAATGGTGTCGTTTCACTTAATGAATGAAACGGCATCATTTTTATAAGTGGAAGTTTTAAAAAAAAAAATTTAGAATGACGCAATTTGTCTTAAAACCTAACGGCGCCATTTTGAATTACTTTTCATTAACCCCCCCTCTTCTTCTTTTTCCTCGCATCTTCTTCTTCTTCTGCAACTAAATCCTAAACTTCTACTCTCACTTGACAATCAACGCGACATCCCTACTCCGTCACAAAGATGCCGACGGCAAATCGAAGAACCGAACTGCATTACCTTAAGACCGATAATATTGATTTTCTCTCCTTGATCAAGCAGTTTCGGCCAGTGATGAGCTCTCAATGGGCTACCGACACCATTGGTGTACACCCATGCTATATACAATATATATTTATATAAATATTAAAAATTATCATTTTTTATATTAAAAAAAAAACAAGTGTGGAGCGGGGTAAGGGCCCTGCTAGGGTCAATCTGCCCCCCGCCTCTGCATGGGTGGTGCGGGGTAGCCCGCTCGCCCATGCGGGGGTGAGGCGGACGGGGGTGGGGTAGCAGGGGGCGAGGCCCCGCTACCCACCCCTACACGTTATTGAGTTTAAGACTTGGTTCCTGTTGAGATAGAGAATGAGGGGTTTGGGGACTGTAGTACCTTCGATGCTTAAGTTAGTGGTTAGGAAGGAGAGAAATAGATAAATATTTAATCAAGGAGAATGAGAGTTGAAGCATGAACCACTTCCTTGGCTGAGGGAGAGGATATTTATACCTGGCTGGGTTGGTTCCCGAGGTGGAGGTAACAGGTGTGCAGTCTTGTACAGGGATCGGATATCCCTGCCACTTCCTTGTCGTGCTACAAACTTATCAAACCTAATTGTGGCTGTCACTGACACCCCAGGAGGCACATCGTGGTGTGCCGAGTCCTAAGATGCTTTAAATGCATCGTGATTCCTTATCATGACGTGCTCGTATTCGTCCCATTAATGCGGCGTGATTCAGGTCAGACATGTCCATCCCTCTGACTTGTTTGGACGCTAGAGTTCAGGACATGGGATGTCCCTAAATGTCGGCCATGGTGTCAGACTATCCTGCTTTCCGTCCTTTTGTCAAAGTGCTTTGCCCAATCACTTCTCTTTCTACCCTTATGTCCCTACCCCCAAGCATTATAAGAATGACATACTTGAGAAGAATCGGAAGGTGCAAGTAGGCCAGATATTGTCTTGCTCAGATCTTCAATCTCTCCCTGCAACCTCTTTATATGATAGCAAATCTCCTCCAGAAGCTAGCCATGCAATGATGACAAAATTAAGAAACACAAATCAATTAAGTTGAGCTATGAAATGTCCTACAGGATCGATGTGGGAGCTAAGTTTATTTCTACCTTGGTTAATGTCTTGCTCGATCTGTCCACCTCTGTAGATAACGATAACAGTGCTTGAAGGTCTAGAATGAGGTCTCTAACATCATTTGTTGC
>QEOT01001998.1:0-16150 GCA_003123785.1 Pterocarya stenoptera
CAAGCGGATATATGTGGCAGTCGTGGAAATCGATGCACCACAAACACACACACCAAGGTTCGCGTTATCCAGATGTTCTGCAAATGAAACCAAATTGCTTTATTGTAGATTTCATGGCCATGGTTGTCGTTTTTGTTGACTTTCCAATGTTCGTGGCCTATAAATGAAGCTCCCAAATCTCATGAAATGTAGCTTTCTAATTCAAGCAGAAAATGATATGTATCGTAGCAAAATTCAAACAAGTTTGTCACGGTAAAGGACATGAGTCATGACAGTTGTCGATTTAAAGTTTAATAAAATTTAACGTAATAAGAAGATAAATAAGAACAAAAATGTTTACATGCAGTCACTTTTGAAAAAGTTGGCTTAGGAGGTTAGTTAAAATTTACACAATTGATGTAAAAAATATTCTATATTGAATTAGGTAAATCTAAAATAATTTAAATTTTTATTACAGTGGTTGGTCAAAAATGGAGAACTACAATTAATTTACTAAATATTAAAATACTAATTTCTCATTCCAACCAAACATTAAAATATTAGTTTATCATTTTAAGCAAAAATACTATTTGGTTTGTAATTAAGAACTTTAGATAGAGATTTAGATGAGTTTAATCAAATATTTTTTGTTATTAGCATTAACTGAATTTTGAAAATATGATTTTTTTAAAATATTAATTTAATTAAAATATAATTACTATTAACATTTAAGTGGTAAAACTACAAAATGTGATGAAAATAAATTAAATAAAAAATTATTAAAATAATAATATTTTTTTATTATATAGAGAGTGAATAGATAATTCAATGTGGGGATTTAATTTAAATGGAATAGACAAATATAAAAAAGAGTGATATTGGCTAAATTTTGAAGATGGATTTGGCCAAGCCAATGGTGATGCTCTAATGTGATGGAGTGTGTTACTTTTTTTTAATATAAAATAACTCATTTGGTCAATTACATTAATGGATTGTACAAAAAATACGTAAAAGTAACTGTATGTAGCAGAATTCAAATAAGAATCTAACACCTAAAATATGTCATTAACACATTGAAAAAATAATAATATTTGCAGTCTTAAAAAATGTGAGTAAATTTAAAAATACATAAAAATCATTATTTTTAATAATGGATCTCATTTTTTTTTTTCCAAAGAGACTATGTGTGTGACTTGTACATCTTAATATTATATACAACAATACTCTAAAAAAGAAAAATGATTTAAAAGATTCGTTAAAATGTTAGATATTTTTTCTTCAAATGGGAAATAATTTGTATAATATTAAAATATGCAAGTACAGGATATTCTCATTAAAAAATAATTAAATATAAATTCACATAAAAAAATATACTTTTTAATAATAGATTCTATTTCTTTCTAAAATAAGTGCACGAGCTTCTACATCGTTTATTTAGCACTACTCTTTCCAAATCCGTTGTGCAATAAATATTTATGAGGTCTAATAAATAGGCCCCGCATCTAGCCCTCCCCACCAACGGCTTGCAAGGGCATCCGCTCTTGCGCTATAAAGAGTCGGGGGATGGGGTCCAGGTTGGGCCCAAGCTAGCCCGGCCCATTATATATAAAAATATAATTAGATTAAATACAGGGTTAAATATAATATAAATCATAATGGCCTATATATTAAAAAAAAAAAAAACTTAAATGTAAATACCACTTTTTCTCTTCCTCTCATTTCTCTTCTCATTTTTCAATCGTTGTCCTCTTTAAGAGTGTAATCAATCCAGTTTGGTCTGATTTTAGACATATTTTAAAATCAAATTCATATATACCAATTTTAAAATTTTAAAAATAGACACCTCACAGTAAAATCGAATTCATATATACCAATTTTAAAATTTAAAAAATAGACACCTCACCGTATTACTATTGCCCTTTTCCTGTATTGCGCTTGTATTATGTACAAATTGAGAAATTTAGAAAGTAGAGTTTTTTGAAAAATAAAAACATAAAGCATTCGATTTTAGTATTTAATTAATACCATTGAAGCAAAAATAGCTATATTCCGAGTCCTGACGGTGACTTGAACCCAATGGGCCTGTGTAATCTTGACCCACGTTAGCTAGCATTTATGTTTGCTCCCGGCCTAGTATCAGTGGTTAAACGAGCTGATGTTTCCTGGTGTGATTTTGTCACATATTTTAATTGTTTTAAAAGAAAACCAGTGGCAATCGAGAAAGATGGCCCTGATCGTCGAGTTCTGAATGGGTTTCATAAAGGGAAACCCAATCAATCAATCGATTTTAGTTTTAAGAAAAATGTGGCTTAATTTGTGGATTTTGTGTTGCTTATTCTCTCTGTCTCTGTCATTTTTCATCTGAGTGTAATTCCCTAGCTGCTTTCCCTTTTTCATGGTTATAGTGTTCTCCAGCTATCAAGCGTAGGACCTCTTCTCCTCAGAATCTTCCACAAATTTGACAACTCAGGGAACTGGCTGCATGCTTTAAGGAGTTTTTAATGTTGTGCCTCTGTAATCTCCAAAAAAATGTTTACTTTGGGTGGGATTTCGAAAAGGTTTTCGTCGTAGTGTTGAAGATTTTTCACAGATTCCTTTCTTCCCTTTCATTTTTCCTTGAAGAGCAACCTAAGAATAATGGCCAAGGACTGTACATTGAGAGTTTACATACCAACATATCGAGAATCAATGGCAGTTTCAAGCATTATATTCATGTTTGAAATTTAAACCAAGTGGATGGTGGAGGGAGGGTAGAATAGTTCATAGTTCATGCACTTGTAGATCATTACAAGCTGCGTTTGAATATTAAATTGAGTTGAGTTGAGTTGAGTTGAATTCTTTATAAATAGTAGTGAGTTGAGATGGTAAAGCGAGTTTTGTTAATATGAGTTTCAATGTGCTACAGTGAGTTTAAATGTGTTTAGATATTAAAATGAATTTAGATGTATTTATAGAAATTGAGAAGTTGAAAAAGGTTGTAGGTCCACGTGTAAAGAAGTGTTGAATTGAAAAAGATTGTGAATTCCATGTGTAAAGAGGTTTTGAGTTTAGATGAATTTAAAAATTTAAGAGTTGGGTATTTTAATGTTAAACTCAACTTAAAATTAGACTAAACTGAGTTGATCTCAGCTAAGTCTATCAACCAAACGGGACGATTTTGATTTCAGCATAAGAGTTTTCCCGAGCTGAACACTTCCGGAGAATGTCTCCTATAGTTCTAGAATGAGAGAAAGATAGACACATGAAACATGAATATCCCAGAATAATTACTGAGCATTTAATATTGTCCAAGCAATTCACTCGTATAACTATGAATGATGTAGGGGTTCACTTTATTTATCCATCTTTATTCCACTCTCAAGTCTTAAGTTCGGTCGAGAACTATACGGGTAATGGTGCATGAACTTAAGTATCAAAAAGTCTATCAAGTTGGAGACTTGGTTGTTTTGACATATGCATGCCTTCTTCTGCATTGTTGCAGGCGATCAAAGGTGCCAAATTAATGAAAGCTTCTCTGTTGCATTCTCCGTCGCGAAATGCTTGTTATGGAGTGCAAACCAGTATTTACAGACATGTCTGTACTGACAACTGTAAAAATAAGAGCTAGGGGACGCATGCATGCTGATGCTGCAGCAACAATGGCCATTTCTATGGAACAGCTGAATGTTGTTTGGCCTTTTCTGGGGACTAGCACATGAAGAGAACAAAGAGGGTGGGATGTTGTGGACCTAATGAGGATAGTGGCTTGGCTTCCCTTGGCAATAATTTTGTGGCAATCTGGACCTCCATTTAAAGCATATATAAAACCTGCTTCAGACACTGGGAGGCAGAGATCAGCGATTTTGATGGACCATTTCTGTTTTGTCACGTAGCTGAGTGAGATTAGCCAGTGACATATTTGTAATTTGGACCTTTTTGTAGATGCAAATTCATGCAATACCTCTAGAATTTGTTCATGTACCCCAAAGAGAAGATCATGACCAGACAATAATTACAAACAATTTGCTTCCATTTTCCTGCATTTTCTGTCTTTGTTGAAAAGATTGAAACAGTCAATTGATGCTCCCTGTTTTTACATTTGTTAAACTTTGATGTAACTAGTGACCGGAGTATGGACTACTCCCACCTAAATTTATGTCAGATTTAACCGAAAAATAGGGCTCTTAATTGAGCTAGCTACAAAATGACGACAATGTTAGATATTGGAATTATGAGTGTGTTCAGCACTGTGACAAAAGGAACTCCTGTGGTTGCGGGGGGACTTTGATTAGAGATACCATTGCATGTGGTCAATGCATGGCTCCGAGTCTTTTGACGTATGTACCTGTGGTTTCTGGACCACCTTAACTCTATTTTTAACTCTGTTTTCAGTACATATCCATTGCTGAGAAGAAGAAAAAGAAGAAGGAGAAGAATATGACTGCTTTTTTTCCCTCTTAACGACACTCCCCTTCTCGCAGAAGGCAATCACTTTGTTATTGTCGAAGTTGTTCAGTACCACAAGAATAATATCTCCTCCTTTCATATGATTAAGCAGTCTCTCATGGAGTTATAATTATAAGCACCTTTAAGTTATCTTGACATCTCTTGAAAAAATTTATGGGCCTAACTTATTTCATAAAATTGATTCTGTAAAAGATGATTGCTCATCTTTTATAAAAATATCCAAGACCTTGTCCACAAACAATATGAGATTATTCCTCAACACCTTCCTTCAGGTATAGGCCAATATTTTTTTTCTAATCCTTGTCACGGGGTAAATAGTGTGGGCCCCCATCATCCTGTGACAAGTTTTGATATTATGAAGAAATTCATGAGCTTAACTCATCTTATAGAACTAATTTTATAAAAAATGATTGTTCATTCTTTATAAACATGTCTAAGACTTTGTCTGTAGGTAATATGAGATTATTCTTTAACATTTATGGCAGCCAAAACAAGAAAGAAAAAAGAAAAAGAAATGTTTTTGTTCGATGGGGCAGATTTAAAGCAAAACAAAATTGCAAAAAGTCTGGGATTTTGAGGGGGGAAAAAAAAAAAGAAAACTGGGCAAAATATTTTGGAGATGAAAAAGAGTCCCTTAGAACAAGTCATTGCACACTATTCTCTTGTTCAGTCATTCTTTTCTTCCCTTGAACGTCACGACTCCAGCTCGAGCCTCTTGTCCCATTTCAAAGCCAACCTTATCTTCTACTGCCTCTCCAATAATCCATAAAGTTTCTTCTTCTTCTTTTCTGTTTTTTTGGGGTTAAAGATTTGTGAGACTGAAACACCACCAACAACCAGACAAGATCAAGTTTATTTGATGTTAAAAAGTACTAAAAATATGAACTAATAGAAACCAACATTATTTTAACAAACTTCTTCTTGAAGACATCCAATAAATTAGACAATAATAATCAACATTGTCTGTTGGAAACCAATGGAGTTTTTTTCTGCCTGCCCTGCTGAATGATTGTGCAGGGGACCATTTACAGGGGAAAAAGGAAATATCATTGTAAGAAGGGGTCTTCACTCTTCCGGATATCTTTTGTCATGTAAAACAAAATGAGAAATTATATTTACAATCTTAGAGTATGCAAATTTTGTACATTCTTTTTAAAAGAATTAAATAAATATGGTATCCACGTAAATAAATCATTTTTTTAATGATAAATTTCACTTTTATTTGATGTGAGTGTACAGAATTTGCATATTTTAAAACTGTATATAACATTATTTTAATAATTTTAATGGTTAAACCGCCGTCATTAACTACCAAATCTATGAAGAAAACTTAAAAGAATCAATCTCTTTCAATAAAAACAGATTTAAATAGGGAAATATTTTGATATTTCAATAAAATAATTTAATTAAAAATATTTTAGCTGAAATGGGAAATGATATTACATATTAGGATCTTTAAATAGTTTTGGTTTACTCTCAAAGTGCCTCTTCTCAGTTATCGATCTCTGTAGTACATTGGAGGTTCAACGAAAAATGTACATTGTCTTTAATTTATTTAAAATGGATAGTATGTATTTAATATTTAATATTAAACAGAAAATGTATTGATAATTCTAATTATTAATTAAAAAAATAATTTATATTTTACACGTACTCCCAGTTGCAATTAAAATTGAGAGAATTTTGAAAAGTGAGTGGCCATGGGACGTTTGGTAGACCTTTCTACAAATAATTGATCTTTTTTTAGGTCCAGTTATACGTGCTAGTATAACGTGGAAATGTGAAGACTTTTCGACTTAAAGATGGGCTTGACGTGTCAAATTGCACACGGCAAATTTTTACGTAACTCCTGTTTAGCCAGTGAAAGAATTTAATTTAATTATTATAATTTTTTAAATTTTTATATAAAATATAATAAATAATTTAGATTTTTTTAATTTTAAAATAATAATAATATTAAAAAATAATATTTTATTTAATTTTTAATTTTTATCTAAAACTATATCATTTTGTCTCATTATCCAAACTATTCGTAAAATTGAATCATGATTTGGACTGAAAAATGACGTCTCTCATATTAATTGTCATCTGGCAAAATTTAAAGGAAATTAATTATCACGTTGTACAAACTACTCTTAGCTGTTTACTGCAATGAGGTGGTGTAGTTATTGACTTTAATTTTCTTTTTGAAAATATAAAGGATAATTCCTGAGTGATAAAAAGTACAATAATTTATTTAGGGAGATAAAAATATCATAGAGTGTGATTCATAATATTACTCTTGATCATTAATATTGTGGTGTTTGTTGGAAACGATAAGAAGAAAAAGTAAAGTGAAAAATGAAATATATCACATATGAATATAAAATTTTACGTGATTCAACAACGTGTTTATTTTTTTAGAGTTGTAGATGATTTTATTCTCTTGAAAATCAAATAAACTATGCAGTCGTGCGACATTACAATATGCAGCCATACGGAAATACAATATGTATTTGTGTGAATGTGTGTGATGAAATCCCAAATAGGGTAAATAGCGTGTAAATCCTAATTAGGGGTCAAGTCGGACCGGTTCAAGAGTTACATTAGATAAAAAAAAAATCGATCATTAGGGTAGGGTCTAGTCATTTAATCTTGGGCCTACGGCTTAGCCTGCGTTCCATGACCTATGCATAATTGAAAATTTACCAAAACAGCACAACGAGTCTTTGTCGAATCGAGTCATCAAATCGGACGATCACACAATAAAATTAGACTCCACACAAAAAGCCCAACAGAGTTTGATAATCAACATGCGACCATGCAGTACGAAACGTGAATTGAGTTTCATTATTTACCCAACTTTGAGTGTTAGTATATTTTTTTCTTAGTAGTGTTGTGATTATGGTTATACTGAGTTTGGTTTTAAAATGTGTATAAATTTTTAACACTAGTGCACGCATGTGTCAGATCTATCCATATAACTGGATCTCTTGCTTTTGAAATGGCATCAGTGTTGCTTTTTCCACGTGGACTGTGAGGTCTATCGGGGTGGTTGGTTCTTTTCTAGGTCCGAGCATGTTTGGATTACAAGAAAATGATCTCGACATATTGCTACAAGGAAAGCGTGGTCCTCCATGAAAGGTACCCATCTCCAAGTTTAATTTCGTAAAGTCATATGGGGGAGGGGACTGTTTGTTGGTCTTGTGTGGTGGCAAAATCACTTTGCTGGTTTAGGGCCGCATGCTGCGTGCAATCCCAATTCAGGCTAGGGCAAGCAATCTCGTGTGGGACCTGTGAAAAAGTTAAAATACACAATTATTATGATAAGTTTTATTTCTTTTTATAAATGAACAGTAGAAGATTTCTACATGTTAAGTTTATATTTAGTATTATTTTCTTCATTTAAATGATTAATCTAAAGAGCTTGTTTGCGCACAATCCCCATTTAGGGACTGCCCCGCGTAGTCATGGACATTATTGTCTTTAGAATCTATTTGAATTAGAATAATTTTCCCTATTCTATTTCTAGTCGAAATATAAAATTTCCTTTATGAAATCGGCTAAAAAATTACCCCCCTCTCTTCTCTCCAATCTATGTCAGACAGAGTAGTAGTGGTCGTATCCTCCACCACTGTGGGCTTTCTCATGCATTGACTTCGACCACTCTCTCATTGTCGTGTTCATTTAAAGTATTTCCAGAATTTATCTATTTTGAGCTCCGTTCGCCAGCATCAACTTGAGTTTCTCCTCCACCACTGTCGACTGCTAACCATGTAAGTAATCGTTACTCTCACCATGCTCTAGTAGACAACTCAGTGAAGGTTTGCTTAACTTCTCTTCTCTCTTTTCTCTTTATGTTTTTCCTCTTTTGCTAGACTAAATTTTGAGTTTGCTTAGATTTGAATAAAATGAGCTTCCTTAATATATTTGGAAATGACTTGAGTTCATCCCCAAAAAAAAAAAAAAAAGGTTCTAGATTGATGCAAAGTAAATCTCATCCAAAAAATGAACTCTCTCTTCATCTATGTTTTTTGGAAAAGCTGTATGGGGTATCTAGAGATCTCTTCAAGCTGAGGAATGGGATGACAGTCTCACGTTGACAAAGGCGACAACGCTCTTGAGCTGACGAAAGGGATGTAAGGGAGATGAACTTTAGGGTTTAGATGGGTCTTATGCTAAGGAAGGGGATGCACGTCGATCTTAAGCTACGTTTGGATGTTGAGTTGAGTTCTTTATGAATAATAATGAATGGAATTATGTGAGGCACATCTAAACTAAATTTAAAATGTGTTTAGGTGTTAAGATGAGTTTAGTACTTTTATGAAAAATTGAAAAAGGTTGTGGGTCACACGTATAAAGATGCTTTATGTTGAAAAAGGTTATGGATCCCACGTGTAAGAAGGTTTTGAGTTAAGATGAGTTTAGTAATTTAAGAACTGAGTGTTTGGATGTTAAACTCAACTTAAAATTAAACTCAACTCAGCTAAGTTTGAGAACTAAACGGAACCTTACTCATCTTTCATGCATGCGAGGCTTCGATGAAGCCTTTCCCACTTAATCAAATGATAAGCTTTCCCACCTAATGAAATGATGTGTTTCAACAATGTAAGAGCATTTTTATTGGCTTGGCCAAATAAGAAGGTTGGCTAAAACTTGTATAATTGATGTAAAAAACACCCTACATTGAATTGAGCAAATTTAAAATAGTTTAGATTTTTACTATAGTGGTTGGCCAAAAATGGAGAATTACAATTGATTCACTGAACATTAAAATACTAATTTCTCACTCCAAGTAAATATTAAAATATTAGTTTTTCACTCCAAGCAAAAATACTATTTAGTTTGTAATTAAGAAATTTATATGAGTTTAATCAAATATTTTTTTGTTACTAGCATTAAATGACTTTTGAAGATATGATTTTTTTAATATTAATTTAATTAGAATATAATTATTATTAACATTTAATTGGTAGAGTTACCAAATGTGATAAAAATAAATTAAATAAAAAAATTATTAAATTAATAATATTTTTTTATTATATAGAGAGTGAATGTATAATCTAATATTAGGATTGAATTTAAATTAAATAGATAAATGTAAAAAAGTATGATATTAACTAAATTTTAAAGATAAATTTAACCAATTACACGAGGATGCTCTAAGGTATGCAGGGAATGCAAACAGAATTATTCTAATCTAAATATATGGGGAGTATTTCACGGGCTGTAGATGCAAAGGATAATTTATTTATTTTATTGTTTACCCTTCTGGATTGAACAGTGCCTATCATGTAGACCATAAAGAGTGTGATGAACAGAAAAAAATTTGTCTTTTACTTGTGCAGACGGTTAAATGCTCCTATGTAGCATTACTCAAATTATTTAGTTGGAAACATTTTAGACATAAAATAATTATATAAAAGTATATTTATAAATTAATGTGATTTGATATGGTACGTCAAATTATAAAATTATTTTTATTATAAAATAGATTTAATAAATCTTATAAAACTATATTAATTAATAAATTTATTTTATATAATCTCTTTATTTACGTAACAGTTTTCGAATACAAAATATCTCTTTGGAGTTCTTATCTTTTTATCCTATCCATTTTACCTGGATAAGAGAATTGATGCGCAATTAAATGCCATGGTGAGAGATGCCAAACTTGAAAGTCGAAAGCTTTTTTGTTTCTTGTCAATTCAATGTGAGTCGTGAGATTTTGATCTACTTTGGATTCAAACCTTCTTCTAACTATAATTACATCCACCTCTTGGCTTTATATTTAACTTTAAAACAAATCACATAGAGTCCATTTATATTAAATTTTAAAATTAAATTAATCGATAACTTCTCGATCGTGTCAAAACATGCAATTTAACTTCATCAAATTCCTTATATTTTTAAAGAAAAATGATACCCACACAATTATTTTTCTAACCATATTTAAAATATAGGTATATTTATAAAAGGGTGGGACTATTCTGCCGCCCCACCTTTACCGCTGGGTGTATAGCCCAACGTTTTTTTTTTTTTTTTCACATTTTTTAACATATTTAAATATATTTAAAAAATAAAAAAATACATCAATACATTTAAAATTACTTTCTTAATTGCTAAGTAAAAAAAATAAAATAAAATAAACAAGTGGGTCAAATAAAGGTGTCAAATAGAATGAACATAGTAGTGTTTTTCTTTATAAAAACAACTTATAAACTTAACATCGTTTAATAATAATACTTACAATTTAAAATAGGACAGTAAAAATGATTCTACATGTCATTAGCCTTTTTGAAAATTTTAGTATAAAATAAAACCATTCTCCATAACCAAACTTAAAAAATTAAAAAGAAATGCCTAGAAAACATGAGTAAAGTGGCAGTAAATGATCAAGGAGACCTGCAAAACCCTATTTGAATGGGTCTTCTTGAGGGTGGATGTTTTGTTCCAAGTACGGCAAACAGCGTACTTCATGTTCTTGGGTTACCAACATGTCATGCAGGCTTTACATCTGATACATTGTAGTTTCATGAGAAGGACTCCATTTTTGTAATGATTTTAGTTTGTTCTACTAATAGTTTTTGTGCCGACGAGAAACTGCATTTTAGAGCTGTTTGCTATCACTGGGTACTTATTCAAGTCCAGGGAGATATTGTGCCATTTGGTAATGAAAAGGGCACAAATTAGTCAATATAATATTTTAAATTTGGAAATAAAATATTTTATATTTTATATTATGTACGCATTTTTGGAGACTTTCTTATTTATAGCTGTAATTATTTTTGTTCCCTTTTTCGTTGTAAGTACTGTTAATTTTATTGGGTTTTGGTATTATTCCTTGATCTTATGTAAATTCTTAGGTGAATGATTTGTAACCACGGTTTTTCTCCGTCATATGTGAGGGTTCATTATTAGACTTGGGACGTGGCTGTTATGAGGGTGGCTACCGGCTCTTCCTTAAAAAAAGAAAAAAAAGAAAATCATCTTTTGGACCATATTACAGTTTATTAACCAAGAGGACATAAAATTTGAGTTACTTCATTAGTCTCAACTTCTTCTTCTTGTATATTTTTTTTTTTACACTTCTTTGGACTCTTTTTTTTTTTTTTTTACTAGAGTTAGAAATTCTAAAGCTGACTATAAGGGTCTTCAACCCCTATTTACAATAATTTGAATTATTATAATGAAATCACTTTCATATAATTAAAGATGGATTGTACCTTCAATTTTATTAATAATTCTCACTTTCGGTAGAGGAATACCATGTACTACCATCCATGTCTAAATTTTAGCAAATCATTTAGATCCAATTTCAATTCATCCCATGCTCATCTAGGCAAAATGAAGACAAGAACAAAGTTTCAGACTAACCAAAAGCAATTATGGCATCCCAAAATCTCTAAAGACTTCCAAGGTGGAGAGGAAGCTGCTTGATTGAACCAGTGAACGAATTATGCAGAGTCAAACTCAAATAAAACATCAGTAAATCCAATCTATAAACAATATCACAAACCTTGTTTCAATGTCATTAATTCAGCAAATTAAGACATTCGACTCCTCTCCTAAATGAAGAGAAAAGCCAAAAACAAAGTCTCCACTATCATCCCTCATTGTAATCCAACCGGGGGAAGTCTCCAATGCACTAACAGGTGTTTTTTTTTTATATTTTAACTTGCATCTGATAAATTTACAAACTCAACAAAGAGCAAGAATCTTGGACTCTGGCTAGTTTGGATAGTGAGATGAGATGATATGATTTTAGATGAATTGAATAAAATATTGTTCTAATATTATTTTGGAATTTAAAAAAATTGAATTGTTTATATTATATTACTACCTGAGCCGATGACACACTCTACTGAATACACAACTATTTCTGGACAACCACAATTTCCACACCATTATATTGCTACATCAACTGAGACTGCATTAAGAAAAAGTTTGCATCCAAAAAAAAATTATTTGGAGGCAATATAAGTTGATTAATATGTTACCCATGAGAGAGAGAAAAAAAGGAAAAAACCTTGAAACAACAACATGTATTCACTTATAGAGGTGTAGAACCAGATCCGGATATTCGGGCTATAACCAAATTCAGATCTGAGTTTTAAAAATCGGACGATTATCTACTTGGATAAGCCAGAAAAAAATCCCGACAATAACTAGATGTAAATCAGGATATCTGAGTTTATTATCATTTTTTTAAAAGACTTTTTAAAACTTTTTAAAATGTTTTTATAATATATTTTTTAAAAAATTTGGATATCATGTTTAATAGCCATATTTAAAAAAAAATATTTAAACACTTTTTAAAAGTTTTTTTTTTTAACAATTCAAAAGGCTTTATTTTTATAGGCCTTTATGTTTTTTATACAAAATAAATAATAGTATATCAACACACACAATGCATGCATACTACATATTACATTGTTGTCTACATCACAATGCAAAACATCAATTTACAAAAAACAAAATAAATAATAATACATCACAACAATATCAAGATATAACACTCAATACTATCTACCTCCAATATAAACTTATCCAAACTAATTGTTTTAGTTTACTTAGTGATTACTTAGTCAGTGATAAATTAAAAACATGTATATCAAGAACCAAAAATTAAGATTAGCTCTAGTGAAGAATGCTACTCCAAGCATTAATTTATCACAAAACTAGTGAAAAATATGCCAAAAATTTCCAATAGTCTTGCATGGGACAATTACTCATGCATGCATGTTAATTAATGTTGGTATCAGGGGCGGAACTAGGATTCGGTGCTTGGGGGGGCGATTAGTAAAGTGTGTTGTATGTAAGGGTGAATAGTAACCGACATTTAAGGTAGCAAAGTGTGTCAGCGACATTTAACATTGACCATATAAGGTTGCTATCTAGAGAAAAACTAAATTATTAAAGCCACACATCTAAACTTCTCACTTGAGCTCCATCGTACTCAAGTAAACGATAAAAATTAAGATAGAAATAGTCATGTAAGATTTTTTGAAGCAAATGATAAAAATTAAGTAAACAAAGATAAACTTTTTTGTTGAATTTAAGATTGAATATTGTAAAATCTCTATAATATAGATAGAAATAGCTACATGAGATTTGTTGCATTCACTCCTAATTATTAACTTGATGATAGTATATATGTACTTACTAACAAAATTAATCCAAACAAGCTAGCTAGTGGGAGACTTAAAAGGAAAAGTGTAAATAAATAAGAAAAATGAGGTTATAAATTTACCAAATAACTTATAAAAAGAGACCAGCATATTTTATTGTCTCTTATGAGATGTAAAAAAATAAAATGAGAATGTGAGATTTTATTAATGACAAAAAATATGTGTAAGTATGAAAAAATTATTAAAAAACTAAAAGAAACCTAGACAACTAAGTACTAAATGAGATTTTTGAAAATATTTTAGGGGGGGCAAATTATCATTATATTAGGATATTTTTAAAAACACCATATAATAAAAGATATTTTTGAGAATTTTTTTGGGGGGGGGTATTCTTGAACGTAGCTCCGCCCCTGGTTGGTATATATACTTTAACGTGTCAAAATAAGTTTGTGAAAATGCATTTTCTAAAGATAGTATATTTGCATAACAAATATATTAAATCTAAGGCGACTAAGATTTTAGCAAAACCTCTCTCTTTAAGTCGTGGTTTTGGATGTTGAGATTATTAAGTTTTTATCTCATCACATCATCCCATCTCACTATTTAATATTTTTTTTTCAATCTAATTACATGCTTGGCATTTAATCTTAACAGATGTTGAGATGAAATACCTAGTTTGGATAATAAAATAAGATGAGGTGATTTGTTAAAAAGTAGTAAAATAATTTATAAATAGTTATAAATAATTTGAGTTAATATGTTTTATAAAATTTTGAGAGAGGAGAGATAAAAAATCAAATAAAAATATTATAAACTTAAAATATTATTAGAATATAATTCTTTTTATATTATCTTTATTTTGAGATTTGAAGAAGTTGATTTTTTTTTAATATATATAGGATTTGGTTTCGGATAATGGGTTGCTTAATCAGATTAGTAATTGGGTCTATATCGGATCTTGTTTCATCTTATCTGCCCAAGTCCAATCCAAATGGATATCCTCCCGGATTCACTCAAATTTCTGGGTTCCAAACTAGATCGAAAAAAAATAGGCCTGTTGCACGCCGTATTCACCGACTCAAAGACATATGCCTATACCTTTATAATACGAGTATTTTACATATGAGTTACTGTAAACACTCTATACCTATAGTTTTTTTATAGAATGTGAGTGTATTTTTTATAGGATGTGAAGGTACTTTTATAAGATGTGTAATGTAGAGTGATGAATAGTAACTAATAAGTTTTTTTTATTATTTATTATTTTTTTATTTTTATAATAATATATACATCCAAAACCCTTCTTTTTCTTTTGCCGTCACAAGTTCATCTTTATAAACGTTACCACGCGCTTATATGAAGCATGCATGGAGGCACCAACGAATTATATTTACTTAATTCTGCACAAGTTATTTTTCAAATTGTATAGAGAAGGATTCATGTTGTGTGGAGTCGATTTTTATATGGTTTTCTAAATAAGATATTTGTATGCTTTAATTTGAATTAGTTAAGGGGCCTCCGTCCTCTCTCTCGTTAAATAAAAAAGGGTACCTAATTTTTACTCGAAGGAGAGGAGGTATCGGCTTCCTCTTCATTCTTCTCATTCTCTCATTCTTTCATTTACTCATTTTGTTTATTAATTTATTTAGTTTTATTTTACTCTTTTAAAGTCGAAAAAAATAGATCTACAACTTTTTAGTAACTCCTGAAAGACACGTGCGATACAAGTAGATTCACTAATCACGTGTGGTTCTCACACACTGTCTATATGTGTTTGTGGTCCTCACGAGCCACCCTTTTCAGTAGCTCTTCTCGACATACTCGCTAGATCATTAGACTCGCCACTACCAGACTTTTCAAATTTGACCTTTATGACTAAAAAGAAATAAGTATATTGCCTTCACGTGCCGTCACATATTTTGAAATCTATCGGAGTTGGTTCAAACTATAATCTATCATTTTTCACATATATTTTATTACTTTCTTTTTTGGTTTTCTTATTGTTAATTAAAATAAAAAAAGAATTTGTCTCTCGGACTATAAAAGTTGAGTCATCTCTTTGTATGAAGGGTGATATTGAGTCTCTGTTTAGGTAGAGAGTATTATTTGTAGAGAATTTTAACAATAATAAAGATCAGACCAATCACAAAAGGAAATAATATACTGGTGGAGCTTCAAATGCATTATTTTAATTTATGATATCATATTTAATATGAGAATATCCCAGAATGTATCAGGTTATGGATCTAATTTTTTCTAATGAATGAATAATAACATTTTCTTTTTTTAAAAATGAATTAGTTAGTTTCGAGTTAGATTCAGATGAAATTCACAAATTATAATTACTTTTAAAATGTATAATGTGCAGTTCAGATTGTATTAAACCTAATTGAATTGTATGCGATTCAGATCATATTTTGAAATGTTTAATTAAGTATCAGAATGTTTAATTACAGTGCATTAATTTTGTGTTAAAAATTCGTATCTAATTAGTCAATCTTATAAAAAAAGAAAAATCGATGCATCTACAGCGACGGATGACACGAGCTAAAGTGGCGCGTCGACAACACTCTGGTTAAGAATTTACGGTAACAATAAATAAATAAATAAATAAA
>QEOT01001998.1:39964-94984 GCA_003123785.1 Pterocarya stenoptera
TTTATTTATTATGAACTAGGGTTTTTGGAAAGGCCTTGTATTTTGGCCAAGGGCTTAATTGGAAAGTTACATATTTTGGAACTAGGGTTAGAAGAGGTACTGTAGCACGGTACTGTAGCGAGTTACTGTAGCTCCGTACTGTAGCCGAGACACTGTTCATCCAGGGGTAATTTTGGAAACTAGGGTTTATTTTGGGTTAGGGTTTCAATTATGTTTTGGTTTAAGTACTCTTTGTAGCCTCATTTGAAAGGCGAGACATTATTGAATTTTAATTGTGAGTTGAGTTTACTCCTCTTGTTCTTAATTGAACTTTTGAACTTATCAAAGGCAAATCACAACCTTTGTGGCGTTTCTCCTTGTAATCTGGGTTTTTGAGACGGGTTCTTCAACGGGTCTAGATTTTAATATAATCTAGGTTCTTGAAACGGGTTCTCATCGGGTCTAGATTCTCCATCCATTGACTTGATTTTGGCTTTCTTGGGTGAGTTTTCAATTTGATTGTGGGTTCAAGGGATTCTCTCCTGCGGATTCATATCACTTAAGATTTATTGAATTGGAAGAAATTCTCCTTAAATTATGGCAGAAACACTTGCGGGAAATTCTTTATTGAAATTAGTCAAGATTTTGTTTCCTATTACAATTACAAAAATATAAAAATTGGCATGAGTTGCTGCACCATTAGGCTGAGATAGTAGATCAATCTGTAAAACTGCCTTCCGTACTTCTATTATTCTTTTTTTTTTTTTCTTCAAAAGACTAGGGAGGGGTGGCAAGTGTAGCTTTTCCCTCTGGACGTGACCATAAGAGCCTCTATTTACTGTAGTATGTTCAGTTTGAGCCATAACTACTAACTTCCGGTGGAGCAGCCTGTCACCACAACCCCACCAAGGTACTAGCATGCAAAGGCCCTCAAGACTTTGGTTCACAAGTTTTACTAGGGCAAGTCATTTCAAACTTGTGACCTTGGGCAAGGGAGGGAAGAACGATTCCCTAGCCTTTGCCAACTGGGTTACCACCTTGGTGGTAGGCTTGTGCAAGAAGCCCGATGGACCAATCAACCCGTGCGGCCCGATTGGACCCAACTCGATAAAGTCAGGTTGACATCAAAAGTCAGTTTCGACACCATTGGACCTGATGAATGTCGGTTCGTCATTTGTGATAGGTCCCAACAAATATGATAGATGCTAAACGTAAACAAATTTCTCTTCGAGTGAGAAAGTAACGCAAGGTTTGATAACGATTGATTTCTTCATTTAATTGATATCTTTCGGCTACTTTAAATAAGCCAAGCCATGTACAAGGAAACCGAAATAAAAGGAAAACTTGTTAACTAATACCTAGAACTCAACTCACGTAAAACAGAACATGTAAAACACATAAAACAGAACCTGCAACTACACGTAAAATAGAGCCTAACAAACGGAAATGAAAATGACGTAAGACTCGCAACTACTCCTTCCACTTCTGCACGTTCAGCTACGACCCAGTCCACGAAGCATGCATACGAGATCTTCCCGTAATGTCCCAGTCCATGCTACTTTCTTGCTGCACATCTAACGCACACAACGTCTTCCTCGTACATGCACGTTGTGGCCTATCAATTTGGAACCCGGCTATTAAAACTTGTTTTTAAGCTTCTCTTTCACTTCTACATCAAACCCTAGCCCTTGCCTCCTTCTTCTCCTTGCCGTTCATGCTTTGTTCCCCTTCCGTATGACTTGGTTTTGGATCAACGGAGCAAGCCAAAGACTGATAGTACAATAGCGAGATGGCGTAGATGAGGATGGCGGTGATCATCGGCGCGCAATTCCTTCCAGATGTGGCAGGACTCAAAGTGGGTGGAGGAGAGGAAGGCGATGGCCTCGAGGTGGTAGACGCGGGATTTGATGCGCTGGATGTAGAGGGAGAGGGAGAAAAGGAGGAAAGAGGGGGGGAAGGTGTAGAGGGCAAAGATGGAAAGGAAAAGTTGTTTGTTTTGGAGGAAAATCTTGAGGGAAATGGGGAGGGTGGAGAGAGGAGGAGGGAAACACCGGGGGCTGGGGTTTTGGAAGAGAACATCGTCCCTTTCTAACATAGTTTCCGTTTCCTCGGGCCTTGTATGCGAGTCATAGGTTGACTAGATCATGGTAATTTTGAGTTTTTGATGGGTTGGAGCTCTGTTCTTGGACTTTGACTCTGCTTTGCACATCTTTGACTCTGTTCTTGGATTTATTGATGTTAATATGCATACAATTGAGATATGCAGGAAGGTGTTGTCATACCACCGCATGTTACCTTTGCCATAAGACCAAATCCCGGATTGTCAGAATTTATCCGTTGAGGCCATCACTGCTCCAGACTTTTTAAAGCTTACAGAAATGATCCATGATGAAGAATGGTATGTCCTCTCTCTTCTTCTGGTTCTAATTGCTTGCTTGATGTAAGCACTAACTGAATTCTATGCTAAGTGCTAACAAAAAAATTTTAAACAAGTTGGTTGAGATTTATCCTTCTCTTCATAAATCATAACGCCACAAGCTGAATTGTGGATTGAGTTTGCAAAACCAAACGCAAGGAGTTTGTTATTCATCCCATAATCTTGTTGATCTATATAACATACGTTTTTCTAACTTACCAGTATTGTATCTCAAATTGTGGTTCAAAGTTTGTATCATAACTTTGTTTTTCATTGCAGCGCAAAGGATGAAAATGCTCTGGAACTAGATTTTACAGCACTTGACTTCACTGTTCCTCACTTAACCCTGTCTTCTTCTATTGGAAATGGGCTCAATTTTGTTGCAAAGTTCTCCTCGTATTTTATCGGTCTCACTTTTATGGATTCTCAATGCAGCCGATTTATTATTATTATTATTATTATATAAAAAAGAGTTCGACTTGACCGGAATGGTCCAGTTCGGTTGGGGGTGATGCATTTCTGGTGATCGGACCGGGTCGGGTCAGATCCAAGCCCGACTTGTTCTGGATGGGTTGCAGGCCTACTTGGTGAGTTGGTGGTATGGACTTCTTCAAAGCATTAATATAACAAAAGAAACACACAACTGCTTTGGAAAAACATAAAAAACTAATACCTGTCGGTAGATTTGGTGGCATCATTTTTGGTCCTCCTAGCAGCACCCTTTTTGTTTTCATGTAAATTGCGAAGACTAGACGATGTCGTACTTGGTCACGCGGGTTACTGTAAATAAAAAATAAAAAAAAAAGAGAAAAAATTTGGGGCCACAAAGCAAAAAAATGAATTTCTCGATCTCCTTATATTCATGTACTCTCCCTTATGGTGAAAGGTTGGTGGTTACATCATTGAGACTTGAGAGATTTATTAACTTTGGTTGGTGCAAAATAAATGTCTAGTTAGGTATTATTTTGATATGCTTTTTTACTTTATATTAATTAATATTTTCAACTGTTCTTCAAGATGATTTCATCAAAGTGCTTGTCATGACCTAGTCTTGTAGGATAAGGTAACGATCCACGCGACATTAATGTTGAAATTATTTTTTTTATTATTGATTTTGTGCAAATTTCGTGTAATCCATCTGTGTACAAACTATATATATTTTCATTCTTTTTTTGTGTAAATACTGTACTGTAATCATCCTGTCGTCTATGATTTCATTTTTCTATTTTATGCTCTAAACTCTCATTTTTGTTAATTCTGGTTTGGATTAGAAATACGATCTTGAGGTATGCTATAAATTTCGTAAAGAATTACGATCTTGAGCTCGTAATAAAGGTTGGAGCTTCTTCTATCCAGATATGCTCTTGTAGCTCTAGAGTCATCCCTTGTGAACGCGGCTGGGAAGTTACTGCCTGCTGGTATTCTTCTATATCTATTCTTGCAGTCTGGGCCACCACAGTTGGACTAGAAAAACGGTCATTGAAGATATATTTTCCTTCTCAGCCATATTTTCCTCATGGTAATAGCCATCCATTCCACATCCTCCCGCTGTGCAATGTTCTGATCATTTGTTCCCATAGCTGCATAAAGTCCTTTTTTGTGCTAGGCCATATATGAACTTAGGCATCCTATTTAGGGTGAGATATATATGGGCTAAATATGACCTGCCTACCATCTAAATTAAAATAAATTAATTTTAGTTGAGATTAAAACTTACATTTATATTGATAACTAGCGATTAGGGGTACTTCCATACATGGGCGGGCAACCACCCCTCCTGCACCTCGGCTCTGCTTGGGTGGGGAGTTAGCTTTCCCCCCCACACCTTATCCCTTCTCCCATACACTCTTTAGCCTCGTCTGTACAATAGACGGATGGAACCTGCCCCTAGCGCCATCGTTTATCCGATCTACGCATGAAGCCATATGTGAAAATTGGCAAATTTGTGGTTTGACTGCTCCTCTATTCTCAAACTAGAACGAAAAACGAATCAACTAACCAACGGAAATCCAACCAACCAACCAATGAAAATCAAACCAAACTTTGCCAATCTTGTGGCCATGGGTCTTTGACGAAGACGAAGATGATGAATATCTAACTCAATTATCAATTATCTACAAATTCATGTTTTACAAAGGATCTTCAAATTATTACGTTTATGAGGTCAAAAATTGTGACGTCCCTACTCCCACGTACAAAAAAAAGTTCTGGGAATCGTGACGTCAGGATGATGACAACACGGGTCACACATCCCAACGATATGTGCTCAAGTGTGTGCAATGTGCCACCAAAGTACCAAAGAGTCGCAGCGGATAATAATAATTAAGTCACTAAGTACCAGAATTCTTATATACAAAATAACCAAAATACAAGTATACTGAAAGTTATACAGTCATCCAAGAGAATATAATAAAACTGAATACATATGCATGGGAAACAAATCCCACAACCAAAACAGCAGCAACCACATGCCACCTTCACTAGGGAGCTGATCCCGCAAGCTCCACAACCTCACTTGCACCAAAATCTACAGTACCATAAAATGGTACCGCAGGTAAGTAATAATCCAAACGATCTCCAAGATTAAAATACATTTAATGCAACCAACATGCATGCATATGATGATATATGCACCAAACCCAAAAATATCATTTTCCTAAAAAAGATTTACACAAAAATATTTTATTGGACACTTTAGGCGGGAATCACAGGCAGGACTCTACCACCATCCCTGCTTACCACCATCCTACCCTGTGTACCGTAGGCGGAAATCGCAAGCGGGACAACACCACCATTCCTGCTTACCACCATCCCTACGCGTACACCGTAGGCGGGAATCGCAGCGGGACTCTACCACCGTCCCTGCTTACCACCATCCCTATAATTCCTTTCCACACAACACAAAAACCCAATAGAGCACTGTAGTCGGGAATCGCAGGCGGGACTCTACCACCATCCCTGTTTACCACCATCTCTACAGTCTCCTTTCCTTTTTTCCACACATGAAAACTCAGTTTTTTCAATACACATACATGATTATGCGTGCACATGCAATGCACCATTCCAACAATAAAATCCAACAACCAATCCAACAATAAATTTCAAACAACCAAATCAGATCACAACACAACCAAATCACAGACATAATAAACCAGTCAGTGCAAAAATATATTAAAACCTTAAAGATGTTCGAAAAAATACTTACAGCGCTTTAATATATTTTTCGGAGGATCACGAGAGAGCTGGAAGAGCCAAAACAGCAACACCACAGTGTAAAAACACTGTGGCCAAAAACACAGTGAACCCAAAAATTACATGGGGCCAAACGAAGACTTGGGAACGGTAGAGTATGGCCTATGGGAGGTGGGGAAGCTAATGGTAGTGGCCTTTGGCCTTGGGTGGCGGCCGAAATTGCGGTAGAAGGCCGAATAGGCAAAAACGATTTTGAGCTCGGCTGGGCTTCACCGGCGATGGATCGGGGCTGGGGTTGGGTCTAAAATGTTGCTAGAGAGCCGGTGAAGAAGTGGTGAAGAAATGGTGGCCGGAGGTGGAGCGACGGCAGCGCTGGAGCACACAAGGCCGCGCGGCTTCAAGCAGTGCGTGGCGGCTCACGGAGGCACCGGACGGTCTGAAAATGAAGAGGGTTGGTCGCCGGCAGCTAGGGAGGCGTTTGGGTTGGGAGGTGTCGTGTTAGGGACCCCGGTCAAGTCCCTAAACACTATGTCCTCCTCGGCTATGTTCTCCTTTGGTTGACCGAATTCTAGTTCCTCTCTTGCTTGGTTCATGATCAATGATGGCTAGGATGGCAATTTGGGTATGATGAGGTTAGGTGTTTAGGCTAGTATGGAGTGGATGGAAGATGGAAAAATGGCTAAGTGTTTGGGATGGCTAGGCTTGCATGGGATGCATGGGGTGCACGGCTAGGGTTAGGTGCATGTGTGGCGCCACCTAGGTGATTAGGGCTAGGGTTGGATGAGGTGGCTAGGGTTAAGGATGGAAGATGGTTTAGGGTTTAGAAGGGGGCGGCACTAGCTTGGCCGAATAGGGTTGGAGGGTTTTTAGGAAGTTTCCTAAAAACAAGGGATTGGATTGTGGTTGGATAGGTGGCCGGCCGAGGGTAAGGAAGGAGTCAACTAGGGTTTCCAAGTGTGGAAACCCTAATATGGCAAGAAGTGTTGGTCGACCAAGTCAAGCCCTACAAGGCAAGTGTTGGCCGAATTCCTCTAGGGTGAATATGGTATGTGTATTCGGCTAGGGCTAGGTGGAATGATGTGGTTCACTTATGGAAAGTTGACAAACAACTTGGGTGGCCGAAAATGTGTATGGAATGGATTGGAGAGGCCGAATTGGAGATGAACACAAGAACACACTATGAACACCAAGAACAATGGTGTACTCGGCCAAGCAAAGAACAATTCAATAATGAATCACAAATTGCACCAAGATTGAAATAAACCTCATATATTGATCAAGAACAAAAGATAAAGATAATCAACTTGGATTCAATGAATTGCACCAAGTTGATAAACAAGATAAATGGATTACTCCAATTCAATGAATTGCACCCAAAGAGCCCAAGTGTCTAGCACCGAAAATGATCTCTCAACAATGTCCTCACTCACTCAATTTGCTAAAAGATGTGAAAGAAATGACTAAGGGTCCTATTTATAAGGTTACAACTTGGAAACCCCCAATAGGTCCCTTTGCAATAAAAGAAATAATTAAATAAAATAAATAACATAAATAAGATAAAGGCATGGGCCACATGGCCGTGGCATGCATGAGCCAAGGGTCGGCTAGGTGGGTGCATGGTGGTCCACGGTCTGGGCCATGGCTAGGTGGCTCGGCATGGCTAGCTGTGGCGCATGGCATGGTGCCATGCATGGGCCAGCTGGGGGGCATGGCATGGTGCCATGTTCGGCCTGCTGGTGGCTAGCCATGTGAGCTGGCTGCAAGGCATGGGCTGGAGCCATGCGCTGGATGGCATGCCACTGACCTGCTCTGCATGGCACGGGCTGGGCCCGTGCGCTGGATGGCATGCCTGGAAGGCATGCCACTAACCTCGCTGGTGTGCGGCAGGAGGGCCATGCGGGTGTGGGCATGGCCGGTTGCATGGGCGCACGCATGGGCGTGCGCTGGCTGGGCGTACGCCTGGTGGGCGTGTGCTGGCTGGACGCATGGGGGCGCAGGGCCACGCGGGTGGCCTAATGGGCGCGCAGGGCCACGCGGGTGGCATGCGTGCGCTGGGCCGTGCGGCCTGCGTGCCGGCGCTGGGCCATGCGTGCCTGCGTGCGTGCGCAAGGCCACGCGGCGCCTGGGCATGCGCATGGGCGTGCGCATGCCTGGCCGTGCGCTGTGCTGCGCATGGCCACTAATCTCGCTGTGTCCGAGGCGTGGCGCACGCATGTGCGTGCGCATGGCCTGCATGCTGGGCGTCCCGTGCGTGTTAAGGCACGGGCCAAGGCATGCATGTGGCCGGTCCATGAGCATGCTGGGCGCCCCGTGTGTGACAAGATACGGGCCAAGGCATGCTCGTGGCATGATCAAGGGGCATGTCCCGGACATGTGCCGTGGTTTTAGAGGGCGCCTTATGTGGGGGTTTAACATGTCGGCCACGGGCGGCGCATGGCGGTGGCTGGGAGAAGAGGCCGAATCGCACGGTGGGAGGGAGAGAGAGAGGGTTGGGCTGGGGGGAAACCGAAGGAGAAGAGAGAAAAAGAAAAAAAGAAAAAGAAAAAGAGGAGGAAGAAAAAGAGATCCAGCCCTTTCAACTTGGGTTCCGAAAGTGATGCAACGAAAAGGATTTTAAAACCACTAGATAAATAAAATAATTCAAACTCAATGAAATGCTCGATTAAAATAATAAAAATATTAAAATTTAAAAACAAGCCAATTTAAATTAAAGATCAATTTAAAAAGTAAAACCATAAATAATGTTAAGAAAATCCATTAAAATGATTTTCACAACTTAAAATAATATTTCAAAACTCTTTAAATTTTAAAACAAGAGAATATATTTTTAAATAAATTAAAATAATCATTCGTAAAAAAAAAAACACTAAAATACATGGTGTTACAAAAATTGGACAAATATTTCTCTTGATATTTGCTCTACAGTTTGTTAGGGTGGAAATCCCCAGAATCACTTTTTCATTTGGGTTTGGACACTCAAGTTGCCTGCTCAAACCCTAATTATATACAGAACAATATGCACGGCTCCTAGGGTGTGGGGAGATGCTAGAGTTGCCATATTAATTGTATTATAGAGGGAACTTTAAGGAGATTCGTTGAACAATCAAGATTGATTCTCCCTTGATAAACAGCCATCCACTAGATTGTGCTCCTGTTTGAGTACTACCGAGTTTATTGTTATGGACGTATTATTTGGTTGGAAAGATTTTCGGAGCTGCTATTGATGCAGAGATCGAGTTGATGCTTGTGGTGAAATTATAGAAATGTCAGTTTTTTGAAGCTGCTAGGGTGAGAAGATCGAGTAGGAGACTCATGGCGTTGCAAGCCAAAATTAGTTACTTCAAGGGTTTTATAAGTGTTTCTAAATTGGTTGTTAGGGCTGAGCACTGACCGGATTGGAGTCGGAATGGCCAACCTCCGTCTTCGACTCCGACTTTGTCAGAGGTCAAATCCGACCTTCGACTTTGACTCTGACTCCGAGATGCACTACCTCTGCTCTAACTACGACTCCGACTTGTCAAAGCGGAGTCTTATTTTGAGTTTTTTTTTGTCTTTTTAACTTCATATTTGGCCCATTTTTTTAAAAAAAAAAAAAACTTTGTGTGGGCTTCCAAATTTCAAATTTTTCAAAAATTACAATCTAAATTAAATAATTCACTTTTGTTTATAACAAAAAATACAACTAACTAAAAATAAGTAACATAGTATCATGCTGTCAAAAATTAAAAATAAGAAATAAAAAGAAATCCAACATTTTCTAAGTGCAAACCAAATTAAATGTTCCCAACAAGGCAAAAACAACAAATTAGAAACTTTCAAATGCACCAAAATAAATTAAATTACAAACTTTAAATGCCCAACAAATGTTCCCAACTACAACAAACTTTAAACTTTCAGTTGTGCCTGAAAACAAATATGAAAACATTTGTAAGGAAAACACCCAACTTTAATTTCGATCACAAGGTCAAATAATTTGAATTGTTGCATTACTAAATAAATACGATCAAGATTTCTAAAAACTTTAATTTGAAGTTATTTTCGGAGATGAATCATTAAAAATAATAATATGGGTTTTATTATTATGTCCAGAATTACTTTTTACATGCATATAAGTGTACAAAATATGTTCAGTTGAGTACTGCTATTATTTCCAGTGAGTGAGTGTCTTTGGAAAATGTGTCACAGGGAAAAAGGGTTGCCTTACATGTACATGCAAGATGAATTGAGGTTTTCTACAAAATGTTGTCACATATATTATTATTATTATTTTTATAGAGATAGACACATCAATTTTATTATAATGAATGTTGTCAATGCAATGAGGATCATATAAATTATCCACTTCTTTTCTAGTTGTGAAATCTACTTGGATAAAAAATTGAGCATCATTTCTGCAAAGACTAAGCATGCATTATCTTATAAGAAGATTCTTCTAAATTTTTTGTTTAAGGGTCGTCTAATATTCAAGAGTCTAAGAGATTAGACGTGGAAGATTAATGATAAAAAATTATAAGAATCTTTGAGCACTTTCGAATGAAAACAAGATTTTTTTGTTGGCAGAGATTACACAAAGAAACACTAAGATGTTAAAGATAAATTACAGACTCCCTAAAATAATAACACTAATAATATAAATTAAAGATAGATTCATATATAAAAGAAATTAAATGATTGTTGGATAGTAACTTAAACCTCAATCTCTCAAATTTTCAATCATCTTCACGAAGTAAGTTGACTATACAAGTGGTTAATTCTATATTAAGATGTTAAAGTATAGGTGGTTAGTATCACAAAATGTCAAAATAAACATATATAACAACTTAAAAAAAATCTCTATATACATTACCTCAGTCTAACTTATAGCTCTCCGCATCATCAATGGTATCGGAATAATTTTGATTTAAGCATATAGGAGTGGACTTCAACTAGTTTTGCGTGCACACAAGAGCCTCTACAGTCTAGGTGCCAAAGAACTCTTAAATGGATCCAGGACACAGCCTCATGTGCTAAATGCCGACTCAGATGCAACGGTGGTGATCGGAATGACCAAGATATCTCTTACTATTAGAGCAAGAATCGGATATTTGGTAGAGTTGATTTTCCACCATATTAAAATTTCAAAATTCCTTGTAGGAATCTCAACATTATCCAACAAATACCGCTTTAGCTCCGACCTACAATCCATTAAGGATGTTAATTTCCGCTCTTTATGGTAGGTTATCAAAAAGTCCAAGGGATCATCAATTGTACAAGTACTACTACTACTCCCCATTGATGCACTACCTTCACCACTTCGAGTTAGCTTAGACCCAGTTACACGCCCACCACCAAACTCTACATATTGTTCATACAAATATTTGATATCCCTCTTGAGTGCAACAAATTCTTCACCCCTCTCATCGCCCAATGTTTTGTTGAACTAATATGCTTGAATAACCAATTTGTACCGTGAATCAAGAATGGCAGCAATAAACAACAACCAATTTATTTTTTCAAGATCACCGCAATATTTATTATACTTTGTCTTCATTCTCAAAACCATTGAACTCAAGCGTCGATTACAATTGTCATAAAAAGCATTCAAGTTGGTATGAATATTAATAAACTCTTGGAAATACAAATTTGATGCGACATATAGTGTACCAGAAATACGCAATGTGATGTTATAAAATACATGGAGAAACTTTGAAAAGTTTCTTATGGTCTCCCAATCATTAGCCCCAGGAGCTCTTAAACCCTTTTTCCCATGCCCATCCTCAGAAAAATAAACTCGTGAGTAAGGATCCTCATCAAGCAAAAGTTGGAAGGCTTTTTGATACTTCTCAGCCACGTCTAATATAAGAAAAGTCGAGTTCCATCTTATAAACACGTCAAGACACAAGAAACTAGAACATGGAACTTTTGAACTATTAATACAAGACTTGAAAGTGGCAAGTCTTTGGGAGAAGACTTCACATACTTAATCAAATTCCAGACCCTTATGATCGAGTCATCAACATCTTTCAAACCTTCACTCACAACAAGGTTTAAGATGTGTGTCGTACACTTCATGTGAATAAACTTGTGAGTTACAACACAATCCTCGCTTCCTATTTTCCTCACTCTCAACCAATTAATAGCAGAGTCGTTAAAGGTAGCATTGTCCACCGTAATTGTGAGGATTTTGTCAATGCCCCAATCAAGCATACACTCCTCCAACTCCGTCCCATTCGTTGCCCCATTGTGGTCGCTAATCTAAACAAATGAAATGATCCGCTTATGCAATTTCCAACTACTATCAATAAAGTGAGCAGTTATACATTAATATAGCTTGATTAATCATTTGTAACAAGTTTTCTGAATAGTTATTAATATCTCCAAAAACAGCATCTATCAAATTATTGAGATAATCAATATCATTTTCAAAAGGAATCAACATCTAGTCAAGAATTTTTATCTTTTCTTCAACAGTGATCGGTGCCATTCCATTGGCTAGTTCAAGCAAATAATTTGAAAAAGTTGGATCCAATCTAGCTCGCATATTCTCAGTTAATTGAATCTTACTCAGTGTGGTCCATAGGTATGAAAAAACTAAACTGGCATCAATCTGTTCTTGTCTTGTACCTTTACGAAACACAGGCAGAACTGACGAAAATCTCCTCCAAAGACAATAACTGTTCCACCGAATGTTAATTCTAAATCGTTAATATCTCACAACATTTTATCCAATGTTTCTATAGATTCTTTCTTGGACATAGGTGCTTCGTCCCATATAATTAATCTTGCAAGACGTATTAATCGTGCGAGGCCACCTTGTTTGCTAACACTGTATTTAGCATTTTTATCAAGATCCAGCAGAATCTTGAATCGTGAATGTACTGTCCGACCTTCAGGCAAAATAGATGCAGTAACACCAGATAATGTAGTTGCAATTGCAATTAATTGTTTTGATCTGATTGTTGCATGAAGTGCTTTATATAGGTATGTTTTTCTTGTGCCACCCGGATCATCAATAAAAAATGCACCAGTTGGTTTCTAAATACCTTTTGCAAGATCGCACTGTATGCATTTTGTTGTTGATGATTAAGAGTTGTTGAGGCTAAGAGATCTTCTTCTGAAATTATGATTGCTAATTCATCATTGATCACCCTAGATTCAATATGGTCATCATTAAAATAAATATCATCATCAACCAAATGAAATATGTTGATGTCTTTCCCCATAGATTCAAGTGTAGATGAAAGATTTCGTAAAAGCTTTGTTCTAATATCTGCTGAGTTTATATTATGTTGTTGAAAATTAATTGACATGTCTTGTTCAAAACACTAAAGTTCCCTTGGATTTGTTGGGTTACAATAAACAAGAATTATGCAAATAACCGTCTCAAACTGTTTGGCATTTGGTATAAAGATGTGTCTTGTAAATAGTCTTCCAAACTACTATCTGTTTCTAATGGACCATGCAAAGCAGCTGCTTTATGGAACGTTGATGCCACTACACCATTAACCATTTTAAGATGATCAAAAGATAAAAGATCTCTTATATGATTTAATAACCTCCGCAGATAATATATTTTTCCTTCAAATGGGCTTGTTGCAACAATTCGGCCAATGACAATCTTTTTTTTTTCTTGGAGTCCAAATCTTATGTTGTTGACTCCAGACAAAAGTTTCAGGAAATTCTTTATACAACAAGTTTTGCTATGTTTCATTTGTTTATTTGTTGAAAAGAATTCTATTAACATCAATTTTGTAGACAAAGCAGAAGGTACAATATTGCCCAAATCTTCATGCAGTCAAAAGGCCACCAAATGTTTATCTTCAAGATGTAGGTGCAAACTATATATAGATGGATACATTTCATTCAAAGTAAAATCATATATTCTCCACATCGCTTTAGGTGGAGTAATTCATCGAGCCGATTGGAATTGTTGGATTTTATCTACTTGAATAATTTGTTTAGAAATCAAATTAAATGAAACACGATCATAGCCTTTGTAGATATATTTATAAAGGTACTTGACAACCTTGATCGAAGAACAAATCTCTACATTGATGTGGAAATCAAAATTTGCAGTAAGATATGAATTATATGGAACAACCAACAATTATCAAAATCTTTACCTTTGACTTTAGCAATAATTCCATTATCATGATGCCTATACAGCGAAAAACAATCAACTCCAATAATTGTGTTAGACGTAAAGCTTTTTGGATAATGGTTTTTACAACTATTCTTTTTCATACATACATTGGTCTGATTTAATATTCCATAGGGCCATGCATCATATGCTTTAGAACTGTTTTGTATAAATTCCGGTTTTGATTTTGATCAGGAATTTCTGCAGACACAATCTCATCAAAAGCTTCAGGAGCATAAACAATCTCTTTGCAATATAAATAAGAAATGAGCATGTGGCAGTCCTTTTTTCTGATGCTCAATCATGTAAACATAAGCTGATACTTTACCAAACACTTGTCACTTCAGTAATTAATCTTTCAATTCTTCTAACTTTGCTCTAAAAATACGTGCAATTAAATCAGGTCGATTTTGTGCCTTTTCCTGTAGCCCCAATTCATCTAAAACTTCTTTCCAACTTAGATTACATGTTATATTTAAGAAGATGTCAGGTTTTCCAAATCTTTGGACTAACGTCATTGCTTCCATATATTTTTTTCGTATATCTCTTGGGCCTCCAATAAAAGAAGAAGGCAAAATAATACGCTTGCCGACGTTGGAAGCATCAGTTTGACCAATTGAAATACTATCAACATTTCCTCTATATACCTCATATCGAATTTCTTGCTGTTTATAATGAAAGTAATCCAATCTTGAAATTTCAATCTTAACATACATATCAACAACACATTGTTGCAACAAACAGCCAGATAACAACAGACTTGGCATTTTTCCTGATTTGTATTTTGTAACAATTGTATTGACGACATGAAACAGTTGGTTCTTTTTTTTTGTTCAAGACTGTAAAAAGTTAAAGACAGTAGATTAGGAAGTTACAAATTTAAAGATCGAATAATCAAGGATCGGAATAGGAATATTTATTCTGACCTTGTTGCTCTCTGCTAAGTAACTCATCTGCTGATATTGATTGTTGTGGGTTAATTGATGGTCGTGTTCCAATTTGTGATAATGTTGTTCTTTTTTTTTTTACTCTTTGTATGCCTTGATGCCAATCAGTATTACCGAAAGAAAATGATAATGGATATTGTAGAGGATCATAACAGCCAAAATAATATTGGACTATATGACTACCACTTGAAAGGTTGAAAACCACAATGTCTCGCCCCTTAAAAGGGCGAAGTCATCATTCTCAATTCAAATGACTGCAACTTGTGACGCAGATGGATTGAGCATTAAAAACACGTTGGTGTAAACCAACATCTGATTTGATATGAATCACATATCTTTCCAGATTGGGTGCATTGTCGAGTGTTTGGAAAAAAACTAAATATGGATTAACCTCAATGATAGTCATGAGCATAGCAATAATCAATGGATCTAGCCTTTCTGAGTCCCTAACTTGATTTTTTAATTTGTGTTAAGTGTCATAAAAATATAATTGTAGATAAGAAGGACATCCATCTAGATGAAGCAACTCATTAATATAGTGATACGTCTGTCCTTCAGTTTGAAATGTATATATTCCTCTGTTTCTTTTGCATAGATCTCTATCAAATTTAACGCCGAATGATGTAAAAGAAAATTTGTTATTATATATGCGTATGTAGGTACAAAATCTAGTAGATTCAGTTGAATTTGAAGTAAACAAATGATAAAATTGATCAGGAACATGATCGGCGACTAAAGAAATGGTGCCATTAGCACAATAGAAGCCATTTGTCTCATGATGAAATCTTTGTGCGCCACAAAATTTACAAGATGACACTATGGTAAGAAACTTGCTTCAAGTGGCACAGTTTCTAATATTTGTCTAAGGCTAGCGGATCATTAACACTGCTTTTCTACGCCAAGAAAAAAAAACATAACACTAAAGAATAAAAGGAAATTCTTCAACAGCGCAAATGATTACATCAAATGTATCATTGGCAAATATATACTGGAAAAATGAGAATGGCAGAGGCACCATCCATCATTTATAAACTTGTTCCTTACCTTGACAACGTGTTAATATTCTTGTTTCAAGATTCGGTGGTTCACGAATAGGATAGACAACCTATCGAAGAAGACAGACAGCCCATCAAATAAATATTTTGTTATGTGAAATTAAAAAAATAGAAGAACTGATGGAAAGACAAAACAAAGACAGGAGGTACAATAGACCTGTTGAATTATAACCTAATCAAATCTGTTGTATTTTGAACATTTGTAGTTGAGATCCTAAGTACTAAAGAGTTTGCGGAACTGCTTGGTTGAAAAGAATCTCGTCCCATCACAACAGGTGCATCGGCGCAATAATTTAAAGTGGGAACATTTGCATAAGAACAATATTTAGTTTGTAATGTGGACGCCACATCATTGGCCTCAATATCACTACGAGAAAGGTATTGTCTTTGATTTTGCAACAACTAAGTGTTGTTGTTATGTTCAACTTCAAGACTATCCTTTGAAATACTTAATTGGCTAGAAGTAGGCATACGAGATGAAGATTGTCCTTCATTCTAAACAAAGTCATCCTTAGATACTTTGTTTAAAGCATATCTCTCTCTTTTCCGACTGCGAATGTATTCTCTCTGTCCTTCTGATAAGGAATCAAACCAGCCCTTCTTTTTGACTGTTTTCCAAGATCTTGGCAGGTTTTTTTTTTTTTAAATTTTTTTATCAGAATATAAAGAATTTAATTGATAATTTTTAAATGTATGTTAAGTCATCTTTTAATTTATCTTACCACTTTTTATCTAGTTATTGAACGTAATTATCGCTTTAGGAATTGAAATATGTTGCAAAGTATCACACCATCATAACAAAATATCTATAAAGAAATAAGAAATGTTACAAATGGATTAATAAAATTTCACTTCGACAGAACAAAATATCTAACTAATTATAATTAAAATTGAGAATGATGCGCATAATTTTGAACTGATATAAGAAGGAAACAAATGTACACAGTACATATATGATTGCTAAATTCCAAGAAAGGGAATCCACCAACAAGAAAAAATGAAGATCAGAATTTCATAGATGCACATTTCCATAATTTTTCTGTTCTTTTAGCTTAATATGGCACCATTAATATCTTACAGTGGTGGGTTTCATGGTGCAGAAGAACGCCTTAAAGACTCAAAAAATATAATTTTGAAATACCCAAATTGAGTCCTTGTAAGTTTTCATGGAATTCCATGGCCTTGGTTTCGAGTCATCATTCCTTTTTTTTTTTTTGGTTCTAATATTTATTGTATATATAATTCTCTAAATGTTGCCATTCAAGACTAGAAATTGATATCACGCAGACCCACAACCTTTTCAACGTATCAACCTTGGGTGCTGACATGTCATTTTAATAGATTATTTTAAAACATTAACAAAAGGGAGCTGCTATACTCACCGATTTTCACCGTAAATTTTTTTTATCATTTTTTTTTCAAACATTTCCTCCGTGCCCAGTGACCACCGCCGTGAGTCCCTCTCTCCCCATCTCAGCTTTTCTCTTTCCATCTTGGCTTTTCATTGTCCGAAGTTCTCTCTTTATTTCTATCTCATTGTCTGAGTAAACTCTATTTCTATTCAAGGTCACCCTCATGTATACAACTTACTTTATTATATAATGATCGAACCTGATCTATTATGATGGGATATTTAAACTCTGTTTTATGTTCTTGTTTATTAATTTTGCTAAGAGAAGTGACTGTCTAGGGATATCCATTTGAATGAAAACTCTACAAAATATTTGTTAGTGTGGGTGTATTTGTTGAAAAAGAAATGAGAATCCATTTGTGTGCTTGGATTCTGGGTTATAGTTGAACATACATGTTGTAGTTGGCCAAAGTTGCACCTTTATGCTTGTAATTCATGGGAACTCAATACTGATCAAGTCTGGATGTCCTACCACTTCATGTGCTTCGCCTAGTCAAGTTTGATTATCTACATATTTCTTTGACTTTTGGTTTTAATATATAAAGTTTATTAACAAATTTCTTAAGCATGAAGTAACATATATATATGTATGTTTATAAGTCATAGTGATAGCCAAGGTTGCTGAATTTTGGAAGGCACCATAACACTTAATCATAAATGATCAAATTTAATAAACAAACTATAAATGCCAAGAGATTGTATATGCGAAGAGCACTTATCAAGAAAGTGTGAGGAAAAAGCAAGAAACTGCAGGCAAAATACTAACCCTTAATAAATAGCAACAACCAACTTGAGAAAAATCAAGAATAAGAAACTTAAAAGAAAAAATACAGGGTGAAAAATTATAATAATTCAATTATATATAAATTGGTTCACCACCTTAGTCAATCTAGTACCAATGACTTAGTGTTAATTAATTGAGGAGATTAGAGTGTCGATTTAACTTTTTGCTAGCTTGTGATCAATTGTGACGTAAAAAGCACAAGCATATATAGACGAAGAAAAGAGTAGTAAGAGAAAGGAGCAGAAGCAGTGATTATAATAGAGCTTGTTTTCCCACGTGTGGGATGTGTAGAATTTTTCAACTGGCATGTAGTACTCCACCTTCCCACATGGGGTCCTTTCACTCTTTGAAAAAGATGAACTGGATTTTTATCTTCTAATTTCATTTACACTAAGAGCTAAAATCCTCTATTCAAGTAGACCCACTTGAAAGCTCCAATATCAATCTCCCAAGAATGATGGCTATTCAAATATTTATGTAATGATGCAAGTCAAACAAGTTAAAACACAATCATGAAATATAATTACATGTTGACAAGTACCCTTAGAATCTTAGATCAATCTCTTGTTCTAATTTTTCCCATAATTAAACCTATTGAGTAACTCTTACTTTTTCTGGTTTCACTTCGAAGTAACCAGACAAAGTGGTCCTGATCTTGTTGAGTGATTTTTACCAATATTAATGCTCACCTTTATTAATTACTTTAGTAGAATTTCAAGATTAGACCTAAAAGTAAACACTTTCATTAAAGTAACCATCATTGGCATTGATTGCGGAGAAACCAATCAATTAATTAAGTTTTTTTATAAACAAAATGAAATGAAGTCCTTTAACGAATTAGATTATATAATGTCTGCCCTCTATTGCATCGTTAAATCTAAACTATACATGATCTCCTTAAAAGAAGTGATTTGGCAAAGGTCAAAGCACAAACATTACAACTTCCCCCTTTTTTTCATTTCATTTCACAAGCAAATAAAAATAAAAAAAACCCTACATATAGCCAAACGCAACTGACTGAAGTTCATGATCAATGTCTTGGGGAGTTTATTGTATATTGTTATTGTACAAATCAAGAAAAGACACGAAATAAAGCCTCTTCATAGCAAGCATTTATGACATTTTTCTAGGGTTGAGTAAACTTCCATTGTTCCCAAAAGAATTCTTCATGAACATATTCTTGTCATATGGAATTGTTAAGGCATTATTAGAGATATTGTTTGAATTGAATTGTGGCGTCATAGAATTGATAATTTCTAACTGAAACCAACTTTGGACATCTTGTGGGTGAAAAAGTCTTCCGTAGCACTTTACATTAGGGTTTACATTGACAGAACCATCAGAAAGTTTTGAGCTGCTTGTAATTCTTTCAAAGATGCTAGTTGAGTTTGTAGATTTAAAACCTACAACACTTTTGTTAGGGTTTCAATCATTATATATAAAAAAAGAAAATCAAAGGGTGAAAACCTACAGCTGAAGAGCAAAAATATGTGAAACAATGCCAAAAATAGGATCTTGAAGCCTATCTTGCACTTCATATGAGATTGTGACAACTGCTTCACAACGATCACTCACCGGAAGGTGAGTAAGGAGCTTCAATACATTACTTGCACCGAAAACCTTATGAATGATGGAGATATAAGTAGCTCCCTGTTCATAGCAGAAATACGAAGCAAAGACACATCCCCTAACACATTTTCATCTCAGGAATTTGCAAGCTCGACAAGGAGAACCCAAACCAGTCATCTTGATGGTCGGTTTCAGTCGAGGGTGGGTTGAAGTATCTAGAGCGAGGAGAAAAAAAACCGTAAAACATGAAACCCGTAAAACCCGAAACCCAAAAAATGCTGCAAAATCTAGAGTTGCTTGAGTGTCAACAGATGCCGTTTGGATTCACAAAGACAAAAGCTGAAGGCCTCAAGCCTCACCAAAAGCTATTGATTTTCTTTTTTCTCATTTTTTTATTTATTTAATTGTTAAGAAAATATTTTAAAATAAGTTTATATATTTTAAAAGGTGAAAAATATATATATTTATATGAAACAAAGCATTATATAAAATATACTAATAAAATTAATTTAATTGGATCCCAACAAATTTTATTTTTATTATTAGTTTTTTATATTTAATGATTTGTTTCAGATAAATATATATTTATTTTTCATCTTTTAAAATATATAAACATATTTAAAAATATTTTCTTCACAATTAAATAATTAAAATAAAATTTAAAAAAGAAAAATCAGTAACTTTTAGTGAGGCTTTATTTGAGGCCTTTAACTTTTGTCTCCGCAAATCCAGACTGCATCTGTGGGGACGTAAACAGCTCCGGATTTTGCGACATTTGTCAAGTTTTGGACTTTACGGATTGCATGTTTTATGGCATTTTCTTCTCTTTGCTCAAGGTACTTTAGCCCCCCTCCATTGAAACCAACTATCAAACATTGGGGAGGGAAACCAAAAACAGAGTAGCAGGAAATATCGAACAAAGAACAACCATTTATCTTCGGAGTTTTTGCTTGTAATCCAGCTCATTGAGCCACTTCTCCTATGAATCCATGGTTGGGATGAAGCAAAAAAGTAAAGCATAATTGGATGAAGCAAGAAGCAGATTCACATCCAACAAACAAAAAATGGAAAAGAAAAGTCCAACAAGCAGAAAAACGAAAAAAAAAAAAAATCAACACAAGTTTTGAATCGAAGAACAACAAGACAGGAAAGAATTTTCAAACTGCTCTTCAGATTGACATACCACAAAGAGAAGAGAAAGAGGATCTACACAAAAAACTAAAACATTCCTAGAAGAATGAACAAGAAACTCACATCCAAGCAATTGACAAATCCAACAAAAATGGTCCATATCGACGAACAAAAATCCAACAAGCAGATTCACATCCAAAAAAATGGAGAACAAAAACCGAACAAGCAGAAAAATGAAATAAAAAAATAAAAAATCACATGAAACGGGAAAAAAAAACCATCCTTCAGATTCTTAGTGGTGGCTATTGGGCACGGAGGAGCTGGGAGCTTTAGTGAAGGAAGAATGTGTGATGGCAGCGTGGGGTGGAGTCGTGTGTGATGCAAGGGGCTTTTGACGCTTGACAGTAGCTACATGGAGGCTGGTTGGGGGTGCGTGTGCCTTGCGGTGGCTGCTGCTCGTGGTGGTGTGGCTAGCAGTGAGGCCTAGGTGGTGTGGCCGTGGCTTTGAAGATCGAGAGGGAGAGGAAGAAGTCTAGAGAGAGAGGATCTGAGGCTGAGGCCGAGAGGAAGGAAGAATTAGGGTTTGTGTGTGAGGGTCTAAAGATAATAAAATTGAAGGGTAGACATGGAAAACAACTAAAATAGAAGGGTAAGCTTGGAATAAAAATGTAGTCGAAAATTTCCAGCAGATTGCTGGATAGCTCTTTTATTCATAGAATAAATATATATATACATAGTAGGTCGGGAGCAACGGCACGTTGCAAACAAATTTTTTTTTTTTATAAAAATAATATGATTTAAAAAAATATTAATGAATAAGTTCATGAATGAAAACAAAAAGTAAATTTTAACAAATATAGAAACAAAAAGTCTAATAATTAAAGAAAAGAGGCCATTCCTTTTGGTGCTCTGCGTTGTCGTGCTCCCTCTCCCTACCTGAGTTCTCTCCGAAAACTAAAGAAAGATGGGACTGAGTGAAAATGGGAAATATGTAGTGAGTTTTATCGTGAGATAGAAAGCAACTCACTTCATAAGTCTGAGCCAGAACCAAAGGCTAGATCTGCTCTAGGTGGTGGTTGGCAGCTCGATGGGTCTTCCTTGTGGCGAGTACATGGCGGCTGTGAGTGGAAAACGTAGGAGAGATCGAGAGAGAGCTGCTGCTACTTGAAGGAGGATTTGCATTGTGTGCAGTCTAAAATTGAATAAAACAAAGCAAGTAAGAAGGACAAAAAGGGGAAACAAACAAAAAGGGAGGGCCTCTTCTTCTTGTACTTCCAGTATATTGAAGCAGATGAATAATAAATAAATAAAAAGTTAAAAGAAAGATAAAAAACAAAAAGTCCAATATTACCATAATTTATCATCTTTTCCTTTTCCTCCGTCACTTCCTCTTTATGATCTGCCCTTTTCCTTTTTATCCCATCATAATTTATTTTGTTGTTTAAGGGACAGGGATTCGCACTCAGCCTTTTTGATTCAATGTTTGTTATATTAATATCTTCTTCCGGAGAATAATTCAAATTTGTGAGCTGGCCGCCATTCGAGCTGCTCTAATCTTTTCAAAATATGGACCACGATAATGCCAACTTTTATTTGTCGATCAACTTGATCCAATATTGCAAAGCTAGCTATATCAATCATTGTGATATATATATTTGTAGTGCAAAGTAGCTGTAACAATTATTGTGATATAAATATTATATAATATATATATCGTGCATGGGAATTAATGTTATTAACAGAAAAGAAAATTTCAATGGGAAGCATATAATTGTGTTCACTTACGATGATCATATTTATTATATTTTTTGTTTCTATATTTGCTAAAATTTACTTTTTGTTTTCATTCATTAAATTATTTAAACAAAAGACAGAATTTTGCAAATTTTTTTTTTCCCAAACAACACAAATTATCTGGAATTTTTTTTTTGGGAGGGGGGAGGAGGGGACTGATTTCTTTCACCTAGTGATGACCATTTTGGGGAATTTTCTGCTAGGGTGAGTCTCCATAACCTACCAACAGCATCAATTACAACTTTTTTTTTAATGAATTCATTGAGCCCAGGAAGAAGGCAAGGGAAAGGTTCAACCCTGTGAGAAGAGAATTCTGAGCATACCAACAAAGAACTAAAGCATACCAAGAAGAATGAACAAGAAACTCACATCCAAGCAATTGGCAAATCCAACAAAAAATGGTCCATACCAACAAACAAAAATCCAACAAGCAGATTCACATCCAAAAAAAATGGAGAACAAAAACCCAACAAGCAAAAAAATGATAAAAAAATCCACAAGAAATAAGAAAAAAAATCAAACCATCCTTCAGATTCACATCCCACAAAGTGAAAAGATCCAAAAACCATACTTGAAATTGGGCTAGGGAATTCTGAGCATGATGATGGGCATTCAGAGGGATCCAAGCTTGAAGATCTTTGGATAGGTGGTGCGGCCGTGGCTTTGAAGATCGAGAGGGATTGTAGGAAGAAGTCTAGAGAGAAATTCTGGGTTAAGTAAAAGAAAAGATGAAGAGAGAGAAAGAATAAAGGAGTTTGGTTTTGGAGAGAGAAGACGAAGGCGAATATGGAGAAAAATGCAAGAGAAGTCGAAAAAAACAAATCTCAAAACATATTTATATCAGCCCTTGTTCATGGCTGATGCGTAGTACACCTACGAGTTTAACTATTTTTTTTTTCCCTATCATAACTTAAAGTTAGTGGTTAAAAAGATACCACATACAGTGTGGGATAGCTGATGCCAAAACAGGGACTGATGCAAAGTATTTTTCTAAAAGAAATTGTTCTAAAATATAAATATCTAGTGTAGAATAATAAAATATAATTATAAAGTCTACAAATAAATATCACTTGATCTAAGTCTGCTTCCAATTGTGGTCCATATTTTGTTTGAACATAATGTTGCAATGTTTTAAATATATGGTAAATATTCTTGCATGAAATGAATTTGGAGTTTTAAACATGGTTATCAAAATAAATGAGCAAGAGCTTCCTAATAATACCCATTTGTATTTATGGAAGGCTTGGAAGCATTATCGCAGTCTACAAGATAATTGTGTAGTAAAAAAAAAATCGTGATCTGAGAACATTAATAATATAGTGTTGCGACCTGTATCAACAAAGACCACCTCCATTCTTTTTGAACACATATCTTGTTTATAAAACTTGGTTATTATGATCATGCATCGTCCTTGTCTTTGATATCATATATTTTATTGTGAATATTATTTTTTAGTGCTTATAATATTATTATTACCATTGTTTAATTGGACTATCTTAAGACGATACAAATCTTATAGTGAATATTTTGATACCATCTTCTAGCTAGCTAGCACTCGCACTCATCTCTTAAGATTTTCTTGTACCACTTTCAAATAAAATAATATTATTTTAAAATATTTATTTTAATTTTTTTTCTTTCACTCATTGATTATGAAAAAAAGATATTTGTAACGGTAAACTGTGTAATTATCGTGTAATTGTTTTAAAAAAATGAATAAAATATAATATCACATAAAAAAAATTAAATTTTTAATAATAAACTATATATATTTTTTAAAACGATTATGTGACATTTACACACTGCACGATTGGAGGAAGATACTCTTGATTATGAGGGGACTAGTCTCAAGTTAGGAAGATACTCTTGATTATGAGGGGACCAGTCTCAAGTCACCCATGCTACTTTTATCAAAGAGTTTTGTTATATACAAGTAAGTTCGCGTACTAATCTACGTATTAATCATGTTATTTTTTGACCAATCACATTAAATAAATGCGCGTATTAATATACAGAATCGCTTACAATTAAATTTTTCTTTTACCAAAAGCTAATTGGGTGCGGGAAGATGGTATTAAATTCCAAACACGCGCGTACGGCTGCTTGGCACGTGCATGATCAATATAATTCGACGATATTGTTAGCTGTGAGACATCTTTACGCAGTTATAATATTACCTTGTACATGAAACTTTTATAAAAATCTAGAGAGCAAATAATGCAGTTTTTTTTGTTAAATATTTATTTTAATTTTGATTTTGGTTTTTTGTATTTGGATTTAAAATATATATTATTTTATTGATAAGTTTAAATAAAACGTAAATAGATTGTAACTTTATCATTGCTAATTAGTGATTGCAAAGTTACACGCCATGTTATTACCAGTCAGGGCCGGTTTAATGGCCTCCAGGGCTTATCGCTAAAAGTTTGATTGTGTTTTTTTTTTTTTTTTTAAGTAAAATTAAATATTTTAATTTTAATTTTAATTTGTACATTACATTTTTTTTTTAAAATAATTCCTATCGTTTTATAAATTAAAATTATTGATTAAGATTTTATACTACACTTTTAACTAATAACCGACTTAATCTTTATTAGAAAATTTTTTATTTAGAGAAGATTTTAGCAAATCTAATTTTACAAGATGTGCTTTAGACTCTTGGGGCTCTTGGGGACATAATTGTTCTCAACTATTTTCAGATATTCTTAAATTTTACTTTTTCTCTCTTATTTTTCAAAATTTAATCAAACATCTTAACTCAAACTCTTTTATTACTATTCACAAACTATTTCATTACTATTTATAGATATCCTGATATATTATTACTATCCAAATGAGTCATAGAAGTAATTATAATCATCATTGTCAATAAAGTTATATAAATAATCTACACATTTGAAAAAAAATGGACTCTTGTCTCTACAAACTACAAATAATTATATAAAATTTTTTCTATGAACACTTGAAATTTAGATTTTACTATTTATAATTTTTACATTATATATTAAACTAATAATGACAAAAAAGAAATCTATTCTTAGAAGGAGACTACCTCAAACAATTATTATGTGGGATACTTTCAAAACTAATAATAACATAATATCTATTTGATATTCTCATTAAGTTAATTAATTTTTTAATTAGATATTTTTTCTATTTAAAAAATTATACTTAATATGTTTTTGGGGGCTTTTTCTACTAAGGGCCTTAGACAATTGGCTAAGTTGCCTAATCGAAGAGCCGGCCTTGTTACCAGTACTACTGATCCATCAACTTATGAGGGCAAAGGTTTTTCATTCGCTTTACAGCTTTCGCTTAACATGATTTCCTCCATGACCTGCATCTTCTTCTTCTTCTTCTTCTTCTACTTCTTATGCAGCTACTTTTAGGCACACAAGGAGCTAGCAAGAAATCTGCAGAGAATAAAAGGAAACATGATTTGAGTTTCTCAGTTGTTCATGTTGATGATTCCAGTATATTGAAGTAGATGATAATTCCGAGTAACAAATTCACCCACATCTGCTGAGGAGTCCTGATCGCTACTACATTTTTCTGGCTGCTCTTTTTCTTGTGTGCTTCTATCGACTTTTTCTACTACACTAAACAAAGTACTGCAGTTGCCATTTCAATAGCTTCAAACTCACTCCAGGAATTCATGAGTTTACAGTCCTTGATCAGTCATGTAAACACATAATCTAGCTATTCATCAATTGCGAGACAAAAACTAAACAGAAGAGACAATAAACTTATATTTTTATCACTCCAGGAATTCTTATATTTTTCTCTTAATTTCATTCTAAACTTCAACATTTTAAGTTGTATCATGAGAGAATTCTAAACTCAAACAATTTTGACTGTACAAATGCAAACCAAGCATAATATACAAATGCAAACCAACAAAAACAGCAACAAAAACCAAAATCAATAAATTATTAATCTATTAATCAATGCCAAACTAAAACTTGTTCAAAAGAACATATGTTGGAAGGAGTTAGGAGCATAATATTTAGTAATGAAGATATTATCTTACATCAATTAGTTTTAATTGATGCATTTCTAATTCATAAATGATGTAGCAACAACTCGGCTTCCAAACCATCAATAGCCAAAACAATTGAATCTATTTAGCCATTCTGATTCAAAACATGCCAAATGATCAACTGAGCACCTTAGCAATCATATCCTTGAGTTGGAGCAAAATTAAACAACAAGAACAACCAAGAAACGCAAACTTATAATCAATCTTGAGACAATAGTAATTTCAAAGAGTAAGAAGGAAAGAAAGCATAGCCCAAGTCACCATTCGCTTTTTTGATGTAAAATAGAGTAGAAATAAATAGTAAAGGTTGATAAAAAACCATAAATCATAATCATAAATCATAAAGGTTGCCAACATTAGATTTATCAAACCCCACCTCCAAAATCAAGTGCCTATCTCTCAATCACCATTCCCATCCGAAACACAGATTTAACAAATGCATAACTCATCTAAAATCAAACACCCATCTCATGAAAACTCACGGGAAACTGAAAACTAGCCTTAAGGATCAGAAGCTTAACATGTTAAAGAAGCAAAAACCATAAATCATAATCAACCGAAGTTGACCAAAACACTAAAACTTCATTACCGCATTATCTCCCAAACCCATGTCTAAAATAAATAAATAAACCCATGTGCCAAAACCTCATAAAGTCAACTCCCATGCCCGTCAGACTAAGAAATCAGAGAACCTGAGATCACATCTTAAGAAAACCCAAAGAGACCCAAATGTGAGACAACGGGAAAATAGGGGCAAAAAGAGCACTGAAAGATGGATAGAGAACTTACGGCACCGAGAGACGAAGAGTGTGGCGGTTATTGTTGGTGGAACTTCAGTGAGACAGCGACACAAGGAGGAGAAATCGCATGGAAAAGAAGAGGGAGAGAAGAGCGATGTCATTCAGAAAGAAAAGGAAGAAATATGAGGGAAAGAGGGAGGGAAAGAGAGGAATAATAAAATATTCACTTGATTCTTGAACAGTGTATCGCCAAACATAGCTAGTGGAGAAATTTACTGTAACTCAAAATTAAGAAATATGGCTTTGGCTAGTTCAATGTAGAGATTTTAATTCAACAAAAGGTAAAATTTGGACTTGACTTTGGCAATGACTACTTGTCTTATGTGGATTTTTTTTTTCTATTTCTTCTGTCTTCTCTGAATGCTAGCCTCTCCCTCCCTTCTATTTTGTGTTAGGAGGTGATGTTACATAATGTCAGTCATGTCCCTCCCTCATCGTCAAGTTTCGTTTTGAGTTTGAAATTCAAAAGCAAAAAACACATCGCACGGCTTTTCTCCTTCACTCCATCGCGAACCACCCATACAGCTTTTCTCCTCTGCTCCTCTGCGTGGAAACAACGTTCTCCTTCGCTCCCTCCATCGCAAACCAACCAAGCCGATACCCATAGCCCGCCTCCTCTCCCGTCGTGGGAACAAAGCCGTCCTCCGCTCCATCGCGAACCAAGCAGGCCGAACGATACCCCAGGCCGAGCCTCCTTTCCCGCCGTGGGAATGATGACATCGTCGAAGGTGAGATACCCATCCCCCATACCCATTTAGGTAAGTCTTGTAGGAGTTAAATGCCAGAGAATATGCCCTCATCTCCCTAATTCTGTAGTTTCTGAATTAATGTGGTAATGCACATTATATCGCCTTTCCTACGATGTTCACAATGATCTTTATTCTCTATGCACCTGCTTTATTTTGTTAACTTAGCTAGTTTGTACTTTCTTGCAAGACTCATAACCTTCTAGTGTTACAAAATAATGAGAGCTCTCTTTTTATGTCAGATGATGCATATAGAGAGACAATGTAATCTCTATGATGCTAAGTATCAAAAGATGGAGTTTGGTTCAAGTTAGTTCAAAATATAAAATGGATGTCTCAATTTTACATTATAGTTCAAAGCCACTAGCCCCAATTCCTATTTCTTTAATATAATGGTAGAATTGTTTATTAAATTGGGAGTTAATCTAAATATCATTTGCAAATATACAGAATAGTTATGCCCCGTTGGTTGTCAAGGAGAGAGGGGAAGAAACTTTTGTTGTAATTGGCACGTATAGAAACTAGAAAGGAACTGCACTTCTTGGTGGTGACACAATTAGGGGTTTTACTACTTTTGGTCAGGTGCTTCTCTCTTAGATTACTAATTTTAAACTCTAGTAATTCATCATTGATTGAGGAGAGTTAAACCGTGTAGCTGCTTCTTTCCTTTTATTTTTCATTCCCTTCTCTTGAACTGTTAATTCTAGCTATCAGAGGATGCTTGGCATGATAGATGTTGGGTATTAGTGTCGTCAACTGGGTACAGTTTTTCATCATTTTAAACTTTAGTAATTCATCATTTTAAACGCTGTTTTGTTTTGCAATATGGCCGGTTATGCAAGTTTTTTAGTTGGGTACATCTTGAAATTCCTGAATATGTTGTGACTATTATAGAACATCTCTAAGCAATGAACAAACAGTTGCTGGCAAATACTACTCAAAATGTTTTACCAGTTCAGCAAGCAGCATCTAAGTTCAGGTCATCAATAGAAATTGAAGCTACCCGACATCAAGTAGAAATTCAGAATGAAGCATGCAAAATCACGATTCTCTTGTGTAGATATAGGGTTGCACTTATAGTGTCGTCGTTGTTTTTCTTAGTTGTATTAATGTGGGTGGTACTTTAATTTAACCACCCCGAACCATCTTGGAAATTTTGGTAGTTTTTTGTTGAAAATATTGTATATGCTAGTGGGCTCTAATTTGACTAAATATTATGTTTAGTATTATGTGTACTCTGATCTCACAAAAATGTGTATATGATGTTGGAATCAGATTGATTAGGAAATGATACTCTTTATGTATGGTTTTCAGATTGATACATGCCTTTACTAGATTGATATGGAAACAATGCATGGGAAAAGCGAGTTGTGTCGAAACTGTGTAGCATCAAAATGGAAAAAAATCATGTAGATTTTCAAACAATTTTTGAGTCAAATATGGAATTACAACATTCAACATCTCACATACAAGTAAATAAATGCTGGAGTAGTTTTGGCTCAAATACATTCAACTTATCAGTTTCCATACATTCAACATCTCAAATACATTCAACATCTCAGTTTCCATAGGTAGCTTAGAACTAACTCATTGTGCAAAAATAATCAGAATCACTCTTGACAATATAGACATATGCGCCTGTCTTTAAATACCCCGCCCCATTACTAGTGATATTCAAGAAAAACACCTCATTTACAACAAAGTGTTAATGTACTCTCAATCCAAATTTACTGAGGAATACAATGAATGTCAACCTTAAAGGAATAACCCCATTAATATGAATGTGGGCCTACAAGAACACCAAGCGTGTACCTAAGTACACCTTCTACACATTCATCAATGAAGGAGAATTAGGATCTGGTCTGAAGTCCATCTCCCCACATCTCAAACTTATCACTGGAAGTGAGTCTTTCTACAAAATGCAGCTGGTGCTTTCTCCCTCCCACCTATACAAAGATATATCCAAGAGATAAAATCAGGAAAAAGAAATTCATTCATATGTTATGGTTACCACTAAAATCGAGAGCTTGCCTTTCCATGTTCCAAAAGGACCATAAATGTTATGGAACCTTCCAATACGGCTCTCTATTCCAAAGTCCTTGGTGTAGTTTCTATATGTGCCAATTAGAACAAAAGTGGCTTCCCCTCTCTCCTTGACAACAACATGGCATAACTATTCTGTATATTTGCAAATGATATTTAGATTGACTCCCAATTTAATAAAAAATTTCTACCATTATATTAAAGAAATAGGAATTGGAGCTAGTGGCTTTGAACTATAATGTAAAATTGAGACATCCATTTTATATTTTGAACTAACTTGAACCAAACTCCATCTTTTGAAACTTAGCATCGTAGCGATTACATTGTCATTCTATATGCATCATCCTATGATTACGTTGTCTCTTTATATGCATCATCTGACATAAAAAGAGAGCTCTCATTATTTTGTAACACTAGAAGGTTATGAGCCTTGCAAGAAAGTAGAAACTAGCTGAGTTAACAAAATAAAGCAGGTGCATAAAGAATAAAGATCATTGTGAACATCGTAGGAAAGGCGATATAATGTGCATTACCACATCAATTCAAAAATTACAAAATTAGGGAGATGAGGGCATATTCTCTAGCATTTAACTCCTATAGGACTTACCTAAATGGGTATGGGGGATGGGTATTTCAACTTCGACGGTGTCGTAATTCCCACGACGGGAAAGGAGGCTCGGCTTGGGGTATCGTTCGGCCTGCTTGCTTCGCGATGGAGCGGAGGACGGCTTTGTTCCCACGACGGGAGAGGAGGTGGGGCTTGGGTATCGGCTTGGTTGGTTTGCGATGGAGGGAGCGAATGAGAACGTTGTTTCCAAGCGAAGGAGCAGAGGAGAAAAGCTGTATGGGTGGTTCGCGATGGAGCGAAGGGGAAAAGCCATGGGATGTTTTTTGCTTTTGAATTTCAAACTCAAAACGAAACTTGAGATGAGGGAGGGACATGACTAACATTATGTAACATCACCTGACACAAAATAGAAGGGAGGGAGAGGCTGGCGTTCAAAGAAGGCAAGAGAAGTGAAAAAAAAAAAATCCATGTAGGACGAGTAGTAAACCAGTAGTGTAGTAACCGGAAGGGTATCATTACCCAAGCAGGACTTCTTCTCCGCCCTCTCTCTTTCTCGTTTTCTCTCTTCTCCATCGTAGCACTACAGAATTCTTCTTCTCCATCACTTCATTTCTTTCATCTATCTCACATCTCTTTCTCTCTCTCTCTCTCTCTCTCTATCTCTGTCTAGAACAAAAGATCTCTCTATCTAAGTAGGGTTTTGAGACATTTTGTATAGTCTGGCTCCATATCACTCGGCCAAGAAAAATCAATTTCTATCTCTCCATTTCTTTAATCTCCCTTTCTCTCTGTATTTGTTGATTCTTGAGGAATTTTTGTTGCGAATCCTTATAGATCTAAAGGTTTCTTTTCAGATCTGGAGGATTTTTTTAACCTCTAACTCTGTCTTTCTTTGTATTTTCTGATTTTTCACAATGTTCTTTTTCGAAACCCTACAAATTTGAACCTCAATCTTTAATGTTTTTTTTTTTGGTCTCTTGATGTGTGTTGATCTATTCTCCTTGATTTGTTTTGTTTCTTTCTCTGTGATCATTTCATTATTTCGCATAAATAATTTTTTTTTCGAATGCTTATAGATATTTAGATCTATAAAAATAGCTAACTCTGTCTTTCTATGTATTTCCTGATTTTTCACAATGTTCTTTTTCGAAACCTTACGAATTTGAACCTCCATCTTTAATTTTTTTTTCTTTTTGTCACTTGATGTGTGTTGATCTGTCCTCTTGGATTCTCTAAAGAATCCATCGCCACTTTTACTTCATACATATGATATTTGGCATAGATATACTCTGTTTATCCCTCTTGGTTTATTTAATATGTTTGTTTCTGCTCTTCATAGGATTGACCATAGATATACTCTGTTTTGGTATATTTGCATCAAGCTATGCCTTATTTTTTCCTTTTTGTCTGTTGATTTTTTATAAATAAAATTTTAAATAGTGTAATAAATTTTTTTAATGTGAATCCGTACTTAAATTTTCAGGGAAAATGGTGACTGTATCACTATTATTATGGAGTATGACTAGAAGGCTCAAGTATGTATTCTATGTTTTTCTTCGTCTGTTTTGCCTAAGTAGTTTATCTGAGTCTTTTTTACTCATGATTTTATTGTTTGTTTGGATGAGTTATAGAGAAAACCAGACATCAATGTTTTCTAATTCTGTTAATTAAAAATTTAAGCAAATATTTTTTTATTAATAACTAATCGGAATTTCCTGAAACAGTATGATCTTGGTCTTAAGAAATACGATCTATTTAATCAATAATCACTATAAGTAAACAAGCATGAAACAGAATTCAAAATGAAACATGTAACAAACTGCATTTTTCCAAGTTTTGAATTCAAACTTTTTTAAGTAGGAAAAATAGGTCCTTTAATCCAGTTCTTTTAAGTTATAGTCAGATTTTAAGAACCTAGTTTTTAAAATTTTGTCATCAACTTAGTAAGTACACCTGGTAAACAAAAAGTAGCAAATGAAATACACCCTTCATGACTGTAACATATAATTAATTAACTTAAATAGTGCAGCAAATAGAAAAAGATAGCATACAAACATGACAACACAGTAATATAATTTCAGAAATCAACATCATAATCTGCATTCATTCACAAACATAGAACAAATCAATAAAGTATAGGAAATATATATAGGAACTCTTATACACAATGAACATGAATGGAAGAAATATTTTCAGGAAAAAAAATATTTACCTTAGATTGTAGTTAGATGAGACTCAACAGATTTTATGTAGGTCTCCTATTCACCAACTGATAGTTGATAAACAGATCAAGAAAGAAACAAATCTCAACAACGAAAAAAATTGATAGTAAGGTAAAAAACTATCAGTAAAAGTCAGAAAAGAAAAATCTTAACAAATATCAAACATGTCAAATTATGCTAAAAGAACACAAAATCATATATAAAAAAATAAATCAAAAGATGATAAATCATATATATATATATAAGAAGCAAAATTTTTATTAGAATATGTTATTCAATGTTTTTTGGGTTATTATAAAACTCAATTTTTTCATTCAACTTTGTTTGATCTGGATTTTACTACATGGGTTATATCTGATTATATTTTCTTGGATAAGGTACGGTGAAGGGATTTCAAAGATCAATATGTTATTCTATATGTTTTTTTATTGGAATTGATTTATTGGCATGTGATTTATTTGCATGTTTTTCATATATATTGTTGATTCTATTCAAATAGAATATATTCCTTAAACACAACACTAAAGAAGTCACAAACACAGTATGAAAGTGATTCACATCCATTTGTACTTTACTTTCTCTTTTCTTATATGTGTTTGTGTGTATACATGTATTATTTTCTCATCCACTCTGTTTATCACTCTTGGTTTAGTTAATATGTTTGTTTATGCTCTTTGTAGGATTGACGATAGATATACTCTGTTTTGGTATATTTGCATTAAGCTATGCCCTATATTTTTCATTATTATAAATTACATAAATATTACATCATTATTTACATCGTTATTTAGAAATTTTATTCTTTAATCAACATGGCCTGAAATCTAATCATTAAAAAAAAAAAAACCCATAGAAAACAATAAGCATTGCAGTAAAAAGGGGGAGGGGGGAATCAGAAAAAACTAAACATAAAACATCAAATAAATGAGAAGAGAAGAAATTGACTAACCCCAGTAATTTTTAATGTGTAGCGTTTGATATTTTCTGAAAATAGTACTGGATTGAAATAATGGGAATTGAAGAGAAGGGACTGAAGGTGGTGTTGGATTGAAATGGTGGGAATTGAAGACAAACCGTTTATCTTGAGCATGAGGCATTTTAATTTTTTTACAGATGCATGAATATGGGTGACAGGAATGAATATGAAGAGTTTTTTGTTAATTTTTTCAATTTTTTTTTAAAACGCAGATTGCTTTTATAGATAACGTACGGACAATTTGACAAATCAATCAAATGCATGAATGACTTAATGACAAACTGGTTATCTCGAGCATAAGACATTTTATTTTTTTACGTATGCATGAATCTCAGTGAAATTAATGAATATGAAGAGTTTTTGGTTAATTTTTTCAATTTTTCTTTTAAACTCATATTGCTTTCATAGATAAATGTTTTATACATAACAGACAATTTAACAAAACATTAATTTTAACAGAAAACAACAAAAAACTGTTAAACCAACAATTTTTGTTAGATAGACACTTTTTATATATAAAGATATTTATATAAATATATATATATATATATATATATAGACTGCACACATAGAGCCCATACAGACTAGATGAAGGCAACATATTGAGATTAGTTGAATTAAATTGTGGATATTAATATTTTGTTAATTCTATTGAGATGTGTTTTAACCTTTTAGATTAAGATGAATTTAATTATTTTTTAGAATGAAATGTATGAAATAGATTAAGATGAGTTTAACTTTTGAGTTCTGCTACATATAATCACTTTATCATTTTTCTTATGCATTTCACTAATGAGATTGCTTAAAGTAATTATTTTTTATTAATGAAGTGAATAAAATATAAATAAAAATGACTGCATATAAAATTTTTGTTAACTTTTTATGAAAAGTACAAAAAATTGTCCCATCAATTATTAGATTGAGATGAATTGAATTTTGTTCGACATCCAAAAGAGGATTTGTTCTCTGAAATAGGAGGGTGACATGTATTGAATTTATAGCGAGAGCAAAAAAACTCGAAATGACTAATTTCGCCCGTCAATCTCTCTCCTCAAATGCTCTCTCTCTCTCCTCAAGGCCGTCAGTCTTCAAGTGTTCTCTGTCTCCTCAATCTCTCTCTGATCTCCTCAAGAGCCCGTCAGTCTGCGAATGTTCTGGAAATAGAAATTAAAAAAAAAAAAACAAGCAGAACTGATTAAAAACATCGAACTGTCAAAAAGAAAAGAAGTGTGTCAACAACCTATGTTCCATCTCCAGTATCACCAGAAACTTCCACAATGCAAATTGACCACACTTCTTGTTTTTAAAAAGAACCGGAATCGAAGTTTACCCACTGTAGGTAACACGACCGAAACAAACAACGAAACATAGCCACGACATATTGCGCATGAAAAAGGGCGAAAATCCATGAAAAACTTTACTGGAATAACGAAGAACCAGAGCCAAACAAGAGTAATCGAAGTTTGGAGAGAAGATCACCTCCGGAGATGGCGTTACACTGGTTGAGGGCGTCGAGGGCGGACTCGAAAGGGTGAAAGGCAATGAGCTGTACGACCTTCCCAAAACGGTTCAGGTCTGACATGGAATTCCGGACCGCCTCAGTGTTCTGCCTATTGGTGATCAAGGAACATAAACATGTATTTTGGCCCATTGCCTATTTTCTTACTAATTTTCTTTTAAGCCTTACATGCATTATAATGGAACGAAGAGACGTGGGTACAATCTGTAAAGGGATTTTACAAATACTGTTTTGACGCATTTAAAGGATGAGGTTTTACTTTTTATATTGTGTTAATTAAAAACTGTAATTCAAGTACATTCTCCATAAAAACCTCCTTTTTTAAACAATTTTAGAATAAAAAAATAGTGTAAGTGAGATCATTATGTCCAGTTGAAAGGTGAGTTAAAATCATGTTTAACCTTACGTATTGGCAATATGTCACTACTTTATACTTTTCAACCGCATGCCCATATGTGATCGTGTGAATTACTCTCTCTCTCTCTCTCTCTCTCTCTATGTATATAGTACTTCTGGCCTATACTTGATCTTTGGGATCATGATGGGCTATGGAAGTACCATAATTAAGTTGGGTTAGAATTATTTATTAATTGGGATTCTTGAAAATTAAATATCAGTCCTAACGCTTATAAATGATGATCATTTGATTGAAGATTTAAAATACATATAAACAATGTAATATGTAGTTTTCATATAAACAATGTAGTATTATTTTATAAACAATTTTATTTTAAAAGATTAAATAAGTAGAGCTTGAATGCTGCATCAATATTTTTTTCATAAAAAAATATTCATTACATGTAAGCTTTTATTGAAAAAAATATAATAAAAATAAAAAGGATTTTTAAAAACCGGTTTCAATCCAGGTTCCGACTCGGTTTTGAAACCCAAGTTCTGGTATGGGTATACCTGGATCCCCGGATTGAAATTCAGATGAACAGTCCTAATTCCCTTTCTCTCGAAGGGTGTAAAATACACTCTCATACAAGATCCAATTTAAGTTTTTTTACACATACATGATACATACATATATATATATATATATGGAAAGGAAATGATTAAAAAAGTGATTATTATTGAAATTGTGTATTTTTTTTCTTAATGATTAAATATGTAAAAAATTGTTTAAAATAAAATGAAAAACAAAAAACACTAGGGGCACATACACCCAGAAGTACATGTTGGGCGGCCCCTTAGCATTATCGGAAAAAGTATACCGACAAAACATTCAGAAAAAGTGTATCGAAGACTTTTTTTTTTTTTTATAAACATTTATGTGTGTTTTTGTTAGTTTTTAAAAAAATACACACACATGCTTTTAAAAAAAAAAACACATTACACTATTTAGAACCCAATTCGGTACACATTGTCGGTAGCCCTATATCACCCTTTATTTATATATATATATATATATATATATATATAAATATAGGGCGCGGCTACTATGCCGCCCCAAATTGACCGCTGGGCGTTACTGCCCAGCGTAAAATTTTTTTTTTATTTTACTTTTCAAATTTTTTTAACATATTTAAATATATTTAAAAAATAAAAAAAATACATCAATACATTTAAAATCACTTCCTTAGTCACTAAGTAAAAAAAAAAAAAAATTTTTTTGACCGAGCGGTACACTTGGGCGGTATAAGTGGGGCGGCAAACAAGCTTTTCCCATAAATATATATCAGGTTATGAATTTTGAAAGTCAACCAAGAACTCAGAGAATGCCTTATGTCCCAAAGAACCCATCAATATGCATTCTTCAGCGGTATACAAGTTACCTGTACAAAATAGAATCCGATCAAAGTCGATCACATAAATTTTTTTTTGATAAAAGTGGATCATCATCCTCCATTAAGATAGGATATACAAATATGACTTGAAAACAAGTCAATTACAGTCGTTAAGAGCTTCCCAGTATACATATATGTCTGACATGGTCTAGTCCAGACGGCAAATCTCTAAAGACCTAAGTCTTAGAGAAATACCACCTCTGTACATGACAGAGGGTACACAGCCCCCATACCCTGACTAAGCAAGGTAGGGTTCACCAAACCCCACCATCCGACAACGCGGAAGGGGGACTTCTTTTTTGGATTTTTTATTAACCTAAAGCATTACAGAATAAAAATTACAGACACATAACATTACAAAAACACTGAAGGGGGCACGTGCAACTACACAGTAGCAAAACTGCAAAAATAGTGTACAAAAAGAGCTGCTTAGGCGCATGCAGCCCATGCGCCCAACTGGACGGGGAACTGGCAGATGATCTTGGCAGTACCGGACACGCTGATTCTAAAAGCGCCGCACGTGCCGACGGCGGAGAGCTCCTCGGTGGCACGTGATTGCCACATGCCGGCAAGTCCGGGACCTTTGACCTGCGCGTGCGGGTCACTCGCCGCTCCGATTGACGTTGCATTCGGTGGACTTGAAGATCGGCGGCTGGACAACACTATGGTGTGGCGCATTTTAGCCAGTGCTCGCCGGAGATTCCTAGATCGACAATTCCCTTGGAACGGCCTGAAAAACACAAAATAAAATTACAAAAACATACTACAAAGAGGAGGAGGGAGGGGGGAGGGAGGGGGAAGGGAGCCGAGGCTCCCACCCCTCTAGCTGGGTTCGAAAAGCTTTTTTAGAGAGAGAGGGTCTGGGTTTCTAGAGAGGGTCTCAATTAGTCGATCACATAAATGATCCAAGAGACTTGGCCAAATATTTTTATCCTACGAAATTGTATTTTGCACCATTTCACCCAGCCAAATCTATCAAGTATTACAAGTTAATCCTTGAACAAAGTAAGTCAACTGTTTTCAACCCCATCACGAATAAGTTCAACCCCATTGGTCGAAAAATAGCATTGCACAAGTTTTACATTTTGATTATAATTTTCCAAAAAAAAATAGGGAACTCACTCATCCATCCTCAAGAAACTACAAGACCGTAGTTATTATGACTCTATGGAAGCCTGGTTGAAAGTCATTCTCTACCAAAATGAGACCTACAATCATTATTGGTTATAAATTTTGAAAACTCCTTCAAAAGTAAAATCCCAAGTTGGTTTTTAAGATGGTGAATTACCTAAGGCCCCATCATGGAAATCTACCCAGAGGAATTATTAGAAGCCATCAGACAATTTTTTGTTGTCCTCCAAGTTGATAAACATGATTCTCAATTTCATATTTCTCTCCTTTTCACTAACAAGTATATATAAAGTCCCATGGATATTAAAATGAGAATTTGCTAGAGAACAGGATACTCGTATAAGAAAACTTTATGTAAAATAGTGGGGATTAGTTTTAGTTTCACAAAGTTATCCTACAAGTTCATAAAGAATTCTCATCACCAACTGACCAGTCCATGTTCTTTGCAGAAAAAGCAAGAGCCCAAACAGATATGGCTTCAGCCATGACCCAAGTCAAGACAAAGGATCAAGACCTTGCAGATCTTCTAAAACAAACCCTGTAAAAAGGAGACATCTCCAGCATCCTCAGGATCATCTCAAGAAAGTCTAGAATAAGAAAATGAGTCATCAATAAAGCTTTGCTAGAGTCGCACAAGATCCCTATTCTTACCTTGGTGAAGATTTTGACCTCGAAGGAAGACAAAGTAAAACAGAAAATGTAGAAGAAAATCAAGTCGATCATCGACGCTACCCATGGAATAGTGAAATCTAACAAAACATTATTCATGATCAATGCGTCATTCCGCGATCAAATCCGCCCCTACTGTGCAGAAGATTTCAATACCAGAGAATATTGCTATAATACAATAAACTTCCAGTACTACAAGTCGAAAAATGTCAAAATAGCAAAGCAACTACTAGCACGATCATGTTGTTAAAGTCAAAAGAATAATGAGTTGAGAAGAAGAATAGCAAAAGGGCACTAGCATGTTAAAGTAAAAAAATAAAATAATTTAGCACAAGAATAGCAAAAGGCACTACAAGTGGAGGAATCCAACGAAACATTCCAAAATCCTGATCTGAGCTCTATAAAAGGGAACATATCTCTCTCTCTATATATAAAAGTGTCTATCAAAAGGATGAAATGGAAAATTGTTGGTTTAACGGAACTTCAGTAATTTAAATGTTTTCCATTAAAATCTCAGTTAAACCCCGTTTGGCCATTTTTCTGAATACAAACGGACACAGACAACTGTCCAAAACCAAACTCCTTTCTCTTCAACTTCTCCTTTTCTCTTCGTATTTGTCAATCGTATCTGCAACATTTTTTTTGGTTTTTCATGTTGTTGAATAGAGAACTCGATCGGGATTAGTCAATGGCTTTATATCTTCTATATGAGTCTGCTTCTGGGTATGCGCTGTTCCTCTCGCATGGCCTCGACGAGATACTAAGATAGGGTCACATATACAGGAGGCGACTGAAATTCCTTGTGAAAGTGGTGAATTTATTCACGAGCTTCTTCGTGGTGTGCGGCTACATTTCGTTAGGTTTTTTAAGCACTTAAAGGTATACATTTTTCTTTGATATCGAGCTTTTAATTTTGTATGCCCTTTTTTTTTGTTCAATGAAATGAACCTTTTTGTCTTCTGATAGATCGACTTTCTTTTTCCTCTTGAATTTTATAGCCTGGAGACTTGGAAAAAGCCCAACTTGGTCTGTGTCACAGTTACAGCCGTGCAAAAGTCAAGTTCAATGTAAACTGTGTTGATAGTATGGTGATACAAGCTATCTTCCTTCTCGATACTCTTGATAAGGACATCAATTCTTTCTCCATGAGAGTCAAGTATGTTCTTGAAACCTCTATAGAAACATTTTATGAACTTGAAACTACCATTCTTGTTGTCCCATACAGTCAAAACTGGGTTTCCTGTTGTGTCCTCTTGGGAGGCTTCTTTGGTATTCTCTCAAGTCATGAACTTTATTATCATGGTGGAAAGATCGGGGAGAATCTATTGGTTCGCGGAAGTCTAAAGTGGTTTTTTTTGTTCCTCTAATGCAACTAATTATCTTGTGTTATATCCCATTAATGCAGAGAGTGGTACTCAATGGCATTTTCCTGAATTGGTAAAGATTGTCAGTGACAACTATCTATATGCCAAAGTTGCAAATATATAGAGGATAAGTCCAAGTTGTCTGATGATAGTATCCCAGGCTTAATAGACGTAGTTGGAGATGAAGATAGGGCAAAGGAAATTGTTGATGCTGCCAAGGCTTCCATGGGTAGAAATCTCATATTTAAATTGCTTGTTGCCCATATATTGTCCTCTATTTCACTTGGGTTTTTCTTTCTTATTTGTTTTTTTATTTTTCTGTAGGACAGGATTTGTCCCCATTTGACTTGATTAACGTCCACCAATTTGCACAGAGGGTAATGGACCTATCTGATTATCTGGAATCATAAATTTGAAACCCGTTCATTTTCTTTCCACTACCTTGGATTTCCATCCTTGAGATATAATTACTAAAATCCATGCCTTGTCAATGTTGTGTGCATGGATGTCTTTGATTATGTTGTATTTCTTCTGATGATGCTATTTTGAATGTAAAATCTTTCTAAATCATTTTAAGTCAGCCCATCATTTGTCGTTATCTTCAGGGCATTGAAAACTAGAGGAAACACACCCAAGTATGGTATGATATTCCATTCATCTTTCATTGGTCGAGCGTCAACAAAGAACAAAGGAAGAATGGCTCGTTTTCTTGCAAACAAGTGTTCTATTGCATCACGCATCGACTGCTTTGCAGGTTTTTATTTATTTTTTCATTCAGAAATCCTGGGTAAACATTCCCCCCCCCTTTTCGAGAAATGATTTTGTTGCCTTATTTTGTGGTGCAGACAGTGGAACTACTATTTTTGGGAAGAAACTTCGCGCACAAGTTGAGGAGCAGCTCGAGTTTTATGACAAGGGTGTTGCGCCTCGCAAAAATATTGATGTGATGAAAGATGCAATTGAAAGTGTTCAAAACAAAGGTACGATAGTGTCTTAGATTTACATATATGGTCATTAAGTAATGCTAGAGAGAAGTCACTATTGTGAGTGCACACTTTGTACTCACTATGTGGCTTCTTCTCCTCCTTTCATTTTTTCCTCACTTTAAGAAATGGACGGTCTGGATGAAGCCACATGATGTGTGCAAAATGGATGCTGCAAACAGTGGCTTCTATCAATATTTTTCCATGGTCATTATATGGAGGTGGTATTATGGTTTCACTGGCAAGACAAACTTGATGTGATCTCTAGCCCATTGAAATTGTACCAGGAATTCTGGTTGCAACATTACACATGGTTGCATCATAACACATTTCTAATTGTTTGGAAACAAGTATGAAGCACCTATAAAATAAAAATTGTTTGGAAACAAGTACGAAGCATTCACTTGCATTGGAATTGTTGTTACAATACCTTCTGATCGTGGCAATTATGTTTTGGTGTTTGAAGCACGTTGTTTCAGTACATTGGCAATTATGTTCTTTTATAATATATCACAGTGTATAATTATTTATAAATTACAGAAACATTATATCATTATTTAATTAATCAAAAATATTACATTCTTATTAATAAAAAATTAGTTTTTAACAAATAAATAAATAAATAAAAACTAAGCAAACGTGCATTACACATTGCTTTCACCTAGTATGTATATATATATATATGCATTCCAACATGCACGTTTAGCATCAAGCTAAAAGAGCAGCAAATGACTCCACATTTTTGTTTTTTTTTTTTGTTTTTTTTGTTTTTTTTTTTTATTATTGGCTTGGGGTGTTTGGACAAATGTCTCTTCTAATCTTGAGAATGCACAAGTTCTAATAAGAAATCTTCAGCAAATATATTGGACAATTTAACAAGAAAAATCCATCTAATGCCTATATACACATGCATAAGTGTCAATTAGGAAAGTGTCGTAATTTTCGAATGTACCATCGAATAGTTATCTTGTTGGTTGTATTGTTTGGAGAGGGTGATCTAGCATGTGGAAAAAGTTCTTATTTTATATCAATGCCTTTTTTAGATTCTAGATATTAGATCGGAGTGCAAGTAATATATCAAAATATTATCCAAAATGTAAATCTTTTTTTCTATACAAGGGGTTTTGGGGGGGGGGGGGGGGGGGGGTTTCAAATCTTGGTTTTCCATTTGGAGAACCGGGTTATATGCTATCAGGCCATCAAGCTCTTGGCATCCAAAATGCAAATCTTTCTTCGAGTATTTGTCTGATGCAATTAACATGATTACAATGGACACATAGAGGGATTAAGTTATTTAGAGATAATTCAAACCTGAAAGATAGGCTTAATTTCATAGATAATACCTAACTAACAATATAATATATATCAGATCCTAAAGGCTTTTGTTAATCACCAATAATTATCACAGCTTATTTTAAAAGGTTAAGTCGATATATATCATATTATTTAAATCGATCGTTAGTAGGATGGGGTAATGGGGGCTTTTCTGTGTGTCTCGCCCAACCCGCATGGTATTGGAAGGGCAGGGAAAGTAGAAAACTTAAAAAAGAATGGGATGGAATCCAAGTAGGATAGTCGTCCACCTATAAATACAAAAAGAAAAATTCTAATTCATTCACAGATCATCTTCTCCTCTCCTCTTCTTCAGCCGCTTTTGAATCATCTCCTTCCGCTTCTTCTTCTTCTCCTCCCGATTCTACTTCTCCCCCTATTCACCACCTTTTTTTCTTCTCATCTTCGTCTACTTTTCTTTTTCTTCTTCTTCTTTTTCTTCTGAAAAATTAGTAGTTCAAATCCCAAATACACTTACTGAGGGGTGAAGAAGCAGGAGAGATAGAAGCAGATGTTGGAGGTGGTGCTGCAGCAGCTCAACAATCTGGCAGCAAGCTACAATCAGTTGGCAGTGGCAGCTGGAAATCAAAACATGGGAGAAAGCTCATCAAGTAATGCCTTTAAGTTTAATGGAGATCCTTTGTTTGAGGGCCATAGGGGAATTCAGGCTAGGACCCTAGACTTGATTTTCCTAGATTTGATGGTCTGGAACCTACTACATGGATTTTAAAAGCCCAACAGTTTTTCTCTTATTGTAATACCCTAGAAAATAAAAAACTACAGATTGCTTTCTTCCATATGGAAGGGAAAGCTCTCTCATGGTACTGTTGGCTTATAGAATCTAGCCCAGTCCACTCATGGGAAGAGTTTGTTGTGGCCTTAAAAATAAAGTTTAGCCCTTCAGCTTATGAAGACCCAGTGTGAGCCTTTACCAAGCTCCAACAAACTAGTACAGTGGAACAACATCAATCTGAATTTGAGATTTTATCAAATAGAATTAATGGACTTATGAAGGAGTTTCATTTTAGCACCTTTTTAAGTGAGCTAAGGGATGATCTTAGAATTTGTGTTACTATGTTTCAACCAACAACCCTCTCAGTTGCCTTTGGGTTGGCAAAACTGCATCCTCTTGTAAGTTTGTAAATAAGTGAAAGAATCCAGGGATTAGAGAACTTCTCTTGTACCTGAGACTTGTTATTTATACCATAAGTCTAGGGGGACAGATCGTGTCTGCCCCCATGGAGTCTGTGTCCTTTGTACTGTTACCATTGTTAGAGTTCTTTAATGCGGGATGACTCTACGACGGCGTCATTAATGTGGTGTGTAGCTTGGGTAGTGAGGACATTAATGCGGCATGGTTTTTCGATCTCTCTCTCCTAGCTAGTATCTTTGGTGGTCCATTGATGCCCTTCCTTTAAGAGGATCGAGGGATCCCCATACATTACGCCCTCTACTGCGTCAAGCACTCGAGAGCTGGACACTACTCGAAGGTAGGTCGATAAGACTCATCCCCTGCAGCACGGTTCCTCATGTGGGTTGGTCCATAGGAGCCTACACATGGGCCGGATTGGAGACTTTATTCGTTCTAGGCTAGGCCTTCGGTTTGAGTTCCCTTAGTTGTAATTATCAAGCTTGCTAGGCTTGAGAAGAGGAGGGAAATCCTCTTACAATTATCATTATTCAAGCCCACCTTGTTGCTGAGGCCGGGATCCTTCTACTGACATGTACACAATTCCGAAGTTCAAAGAGGTTCCCGTCATTTGGTTATCCTGGTATCGCTTCCTCTTCATTCTTGTTGGCTTGCCTTTTGATAATTTTGATGGAATATTTTCAAGCTCATTTATGTTGGGGGTGTCAGGCTGCTCTTCACATTCACATCACTTCGTGGACTACACTCCCAAAATTCGAAGTGACTCATACTTCTCCCTTCTGCCACAGAGTGTAGGAGACCAACCGTTGCCTTTCCCCTATATAAATACGGTTGGGGTTATAGTTCCCTTTCTTTTCATTATGTTGTAGCTTTCTTGTTCTTCTAACTTCTCCTTCCTTTGCATACTCTCCTATCCTTTACCACCTTACACTTCTACATTGATGGTTTTGGAGAAACCCACTCAACCCAGGGCTTCCATTGGGGGTGACGCCAATGTTGAGCTATCGTTCGTGGGTAACAATTGGCATTCAAACGCCTTTGCGGCAATGTTGGCCTCACTGGCCCTCACTTACCAGGTGCCGGAATTAATGCTCTTCGAGGTTCCTGGTCCAAATGAGGGTGTCGTCGATGCTGAGGGTCATTCTACACAAGTGGCCCTATTTCATTCCATGTTTTCGTGTGGCTTGAGGCTGCCTTTCCCTAGCCCCGTTTGCAACTTGCTAGACCGCCTTGGCTTGGCCCCCTCCTTACTACATCTGAACGCCTGGAGGCTTTTGATTTGCTACAACATTATCTGGCGACACACTCTTTGGGAAACAAACCCAGACAATGTTGACCTTACCGGCTGTGAGTTCCTCCTTACTCACAAGGTACTATAGCAGAAGGGGAACATCTACAGTTTCAAGGCAATACACGCTCTTGTTGACTTGGAGCTAAGGTATCACAAGGTGAATGATTGGGTCTACGAAGTTCTTCTTTTTGTTCGGCCAGGGGTGGGGGTTCCCAGTAGGCTAAGGGAGTCGTCCCAAGTTCTTGACTTGGACGAACTAAGGGAGGATTTCTTAGGACAAGGCGGTGCGCCCGTCGGCTACTTCCAAAGAGGCGCGGCACATTGCAGTTGTTCAAGAGTGGGTGCAGAAGAACCCCGATAGCATCTTCTCGGAAGTCTTTCTTTCTGAGGAGAGCCTAAGGGATTCTTTTGCTCCCCTTGGCCACATTCCTTTCGACAAAAGGGTGACCGTTGCCCGGCCCCAGGTTGTTCCTGCACGAAAGCGTTCTTCAGACCCTTCTCCGCCGAGTAAGGAGAAAAAACCTCGCCCAGAGGGTACCCAGGTCGACAACAACCCCCTTCTGGTGCCCTAATTCCTATACGGAGGGAGTCAGCTACCCTAAGGTCTGCCGTCCCACCGCCCTGGCGATGCTGGTGGAGGTGCTGGCAAAGGGTCCTCCAGTCACGTTCCCTTCGTGATGCCACTGTCAGTTGGTGCTGCTGAGGTGTCCCCAGATGTGGTCAAAATAGATACCCTACTACTAGGAATCTTTGCGGTCGAGGTCCCTGTGCGGGTTATCGAGGAACAACGTTCTTCTTCGTGGGTTTCTCCTCCTTTATCATCTCGTTCTATTGTCCGTAGTTATTCCTTCGGGGATGAGGCCGGGGCTTGCTTGGGAGGTTTGGATGCTGCTAATAAGGGGGCGGCAACTGCTAGTTCCAACAACCATGTAGAGATCGAGTGTTCTGCAGTAGGCAACTTCCTTTTGGATGTTGATGTCTGCTCGGGCCCAAGGAGTTCATTCAACAACCTACCTACCCAGCCAGAGCACCAAGAACAAGGTGACTCCCTTCTGGATGTTATAGTCGGCTCGGGTTCGAGGGGTCCACGCAATGAACCGCCTTCCCAAGCAGAATGCCCAATGAAGGGTGATTCCCTTACGGATGTTGTAGTCGACTCCGGTCTGAGAGGTTCATGTGAAGGTCCAACTGCTCCTCCTAACGTGGCCGCACAAACATTTGAGGCCGTGGGCTCAATAGAAGTCATCCCCCATTTGTCCCGGCTGGAAATAGGAGGGAACCTTGCGAAGGCCATCAGCTAGGTTCTCAAGTGCTTGTCAACCTCTTGTCCGACTTTTTCCACGAGGTTCAGCCATTTATTTTTGTCATTTTCCTTTCTTTCGCTATTTAGTCTTCCTCTACTAATAGTTGTATGTTGGCCCTTCTTGTTGTCAGAAAACCTCTCAGTTTGTGACTTTTATTGCGGACGGCCAAGAGGTTGTTGAGCAAGAGAACCTAAACCTTTGTTCGGTGACCCACACCACCCTTTGATGTGCTCGTGATAAGAGGGAAGAGAGGGAGTGGCTGGAGCGAGAGCTGAAGAGGGTGCAACTTGCCTTGAAGGATGAGCGCAGGAAGAATAAGAAGATAGATCGCCGTCGGAGGAAGTTCAAAAGGAAGGCAAGGGAACAGTTGGAGTAGCTTAACGCAGACCTTTGGGATGACTTATCTCAAGAATAGGAGGTTGCCACCCGCCTAGATAGACAGCTAAAGTTGGTCGGTAGTTCGTGATCAAGTGTGGGGGCATGGGTCTGCCGAGGGCCATAGGTCGATATAGGACCACCTCTTAGGGAGTCTGCAGCTGCGTTCGAGGAATTTTACGAACTTTCTACAAAGCCTTAACCTTGCCAACATTCCTGTCAACGAGGCGGCCTTTATGTTTAGTCGTGACATGGGGAGGAAAGAGATCCCTGACGCTTTCCCCGGTCCTATCGTTCCTAAGCCTGCTGCTCTAGAATCGGGTGAGCTTGCTCCTAATGTTCCTAGGATTGGTATTCCCTAGCTCCCCGGTGCTGCTGCGACTCTTTTGTTTTGTTCTTCCTTTTCTTTTCTTTTTGGTTGAATGTATGCACCTATATGTTTTTGTCCAATGACTTGTATACAAAATTAATCAATGAAAGTACTTCGCACTTTTGTTAGACCAGGCTACCCATATTGTTTTCTTCTCATGCATTCTCTCCTCTCTTTTTTTTTTTTTTTTGTGTGGCCTGCATAGCGAAATTTTGGCGCAGGAAATCATGGTATTCCTGACTACCCCGCCATCTACCCATTCATCCATTCACGTTATGCCTATTTGCCCTCGCCGGGTAGTCATCCCCTTGGGATCTCCATGCAATTTTACTTGACGATGACTTCCCAATTTCTTGTCGTACCTGTCAACTTTAGTCGTGCACAGTTGCACTTAGTTGTTTGATGCAGTACTGGATTCTTCATAACTTTGTGGCCACATGTTGAGTCTGTCGATGGCTAATAATATTACCTTTTGTTGACTGTATCCTGCTATGTTTCTTTGTGCATTCTTTTTCCATTGTTTCATTGTTTTTTCTTTTGTGGCCGGCCTGGGGGGGTTTAGATGTAAGGATTAGCCACATAGGGCTTTGCGGTCTACCCTGCCAGTGCCCGACCTACGCCTGACGATCTCGCTGACTGACGGCTTTCCTGTTCGTGCCTCTTTTGTCGGCCTTTGTCATGTAGTTGTTCTCCTGGGGCCTTAGCAACTTTATTTAACAAGGCTGACGTTCTCCGCATTCTCATTGTGCTGATTTTCTTTATTTTCCTGTCTACTTTCAAGTCAGGTTTACCCCATCTGGTTCTTTTACTTTTCCACTTTACCCCACCTTAATTTTTCATTCTTCCACTCTATCCCACTTTTGTCGTGTAGCCTTCTAGTTGGGCCAATCCAGTTCTCCACCATGGGGGCTTAGCCTGCCTCCTTGGTCCGCGTGGATATAAGCTGTCCGGGTAGTTTTGAACCGTATCCATCCTCCTCCATTAGTATTCTTTATTTGATTCCTAGTTGGAAGATAGGAATGTTGTCATTTTTTTTCTTCTTAAGGGCAAGAGTTAATTTTGCAAACCTGCGTCTTTCGACCTATATTGTGCTGTGCTTGTTGCTTTCTGTTACGCTACTACTGTCCGTGCTGCTAATGTTCATGCCTTTCACTCCTGTAATTGGGCGGTCAATAGAATCGGCTCACTCTCTGTCGGGGAGAGGTCAGGATGCCTTAGGCCGACCTACCTTTTTAAACCTCTGAGGAGGTAATTTCTTCAGGTGGATGTGAACTAGCTTGTTCTTTATTACAATGGGAGCCAGGGTAAGTATTTAGATAGCCTAAAGGCTGAACCAGCTTTCCTTTGTGGGAGGGTCCGAGTGGCCTCTGGCTCGACTTGTCCCTATTACCCAGTAGGGAGGTAACTTTTTAGGCATTCTGTAACTGGGCCCGCTCTGTTCGTTGACACCATGTAGCTTCCTATGCAATGTATTTCCTCTTTGGAGATTTTGTTTACGTCGGGTAGTCGAAAGATTAGGCCCGCACTCCATTGGAGAGAGGTCAGGATGCCTTAAGTCAAATCCGCCCCTTTGGTTCCCCAGTGAAGTAACTTTTCCGAACAGTCGTGGAGTCGGTTCGCTCTTTTGCCATGATGAAAATCGGGGTAAGTATTCAAGTTGCCTAAAGGACGAACCCTTTCTCCACCGCGGGAGGATTTGAGCGGCTTCTAGCTCGACTTGCCCCTATTATCCTGCGGGGAGGTAATTTTTTCAAGTAGTTTGAGACTAAGCCCGCTCCTACTCGTTGACATCACAGGGAAATGTAAGATTTTGAGCCAGGCTTACTGGGAGGTCCAGGTAAGTATTTGGGCTTCCTAAATGCTAGGCTTGCTCTCCTCTGCGGGAGGGTCCAAGTGGCCTCTGGCTAAACTCGTCCCTGTTATCTAGTGGGGAGGTAATTTTTTCGGGCAGTTTGTAATTGGACCCACTTCCGCCTGTTGAAGTTTACTAGGAAGGTAAAGTCTTTTACTTTGGGGTAGCCGAGGACTAACTCGCACTTCGTCACTGGAGGGATATGACAACCTTTAGGCCTACCTTTCCCTATGGTATCCCACAGGTAGGTAAGTTTGGACAGCGATATAGCCGATCCGCTCTTCACCACAACAGGAGTAGGGTAAGTTATTCGGGCCACCAGGAAGGCATGACCCGATCTCCATTGGGGGAGGGGGAGAACAGCCTTTAGCATAGTTCTCCCCTTTGATCCCGCGGGAGGCACGTTGTTCGGGCAGTTTATGATTGGATCCGCACCCACCTGTTGACGCTTGCAAGGAAGGTAAGACTTCGTCTTTGGGTCACCGAGGGCTGACCCGTACTCTGTTGCGGGAGGGACAAGGCAACACTTTGGCCTACCTTTCCCTTTGATATCCTTTAGGGGAGGTAATTTATTCAGATAGCGATGTGGCTAGTCCATTATTTGTTGTGATGGAGATCAAGGTAAGCTATTCGGGTTGCTGGGGGCGTAAGATCCACTCTTCATCGTGGGAGGGATAGAGCGACCTTCAACCTAGCCCTTCCCTTTGACCCCACTGGAGGTACATTGCCCTAGTAGTTTGGGACTAGACCTGCTCCCACTTGTTGACATCACAGGGAAGGTAAACATTAATCCGTTGATGACTTTGCCATTACAAGGCAAGTCGCAGATGAAGGCCTTCCAGGGCTCTCCAAGTGGTGCATGGCTTATTCTTTCCCAGAGGTGCCATCCGAGGTAAGCCCACTGTCCTTCTGCTTCAACTCTTGGACGTAGCATTCTCTTGCCAAGATCTGTTCACCTCGAGTTTCTCCCACTCCTTGAGGAGTTGAGAACTTCATCTTGAGGTGATAGGTTGACATGACGACTAGCAAGTTGTTGAGGGTGGGCCCTCCAATGATGGTATTGTATGACAACGGGGTTCTCACCACCAAGAAACCATGATCGGAGCCATGCAGGGGTTGCTGCCAGTGAGGATTGACAGTGTAATGGTTCCCACAAGCTGAACCATACTCCTGGAGAAGCCTTTCAATGGCATGGGAGCCAGTTGCAGCATAGCATCATCTATTCCGAGAACAGGATGCTCGTAAAACTCCCGTTGTTATTAAGGATTCTACGAGTGGTGAAGTTGGCAACCAGCATAGTCAACACTAACGCGCTATTGTGGGGGTACTGGACCCCTCCTCTTTGGCCTCCGTGAAGGAGATGACAAAGGTAGGCTCACCCTTTCGATGCTTGGCGGGATGGTACTCGGCTGAGTACACCTTGTGGTACTGGACTCGCCTGACGTGTGCTTTTTTCCTCGATAAGTAAACACCCCCACCCACAAATCCTCTTACTATGGTTCAAATTTCTCCAAGTGGAGGCCCCTTCGATGGTGGTGAGCAAGAAAGATCTTGTTGCAGCCCCCACGTTGGTGGTCGCCACTGGGGGCTGTCTTCCCTCCTGTGCCGGTCGACCCGGTCCCTGCTCTTTTCCCTCAACCTTCCCCTTCTTTCTTGCTCCAGTCTCTGGGCCGGGGGGTAGCTCTACCTTGTCTGCTCCGGATGTTCCCTTTTTCCCTTATTGGAAGAAGCAATCCTCGATGTTATGCGAGGTAGACATGTGGCATGTGTAGTAGCAGCATGCTATACCCTGGTCATCCTCTCCGCATGCGGCGGAAGTGTTGGCCTCGTGGATGGTGAATTTAGGCCGGTCAAACCGAGGTCCCGATTCCCTTGTTGGGACTTTGTCCCACCTCTTGTCTTGGGAACTCTTCTCCGGCTTCTCGTGGGGCTTTGCCTTAGCTAGGGCCTTCGCCCTTTTCTCTGCTCGCTCCAACTCCTTCCTTCTTGGTTCTATCAAGGCTGAAAAAGTGTCATCTGCATTGATGAAGTTGTCGGCCTGATCCATGAACTCCTACAACGTCACTGGAGTCCTCCTTACCAGTTAGGCCATAATTTGGGATCACGGCCAAACCCTTCCTAGAAGTGCCGCCAAAGTTATCTTTCCGTCTTGGTCGTCAGTGGTCATGCACTCCTTGTTGAACCAAATTAGGTAGGACTTTAGACTTTCGTCTTTTCCTTGTTTTATGGTGAGGAGGTACGCCACCGGGCATCGCCTCCTCCGACTCAACATGAACTGAGTTAGAAACAATCTGGCCAGCTCACCAAAACTGTCTATCGATCCTGGCGCCAGAGACCTGAACCATACGCATGCCGACCTCTTAAGGGTTAGCGGGAATGCTCTGCATTCCACCTCGCCCGGGAAGCCATGCACCATCATATGAGCCCTGAAAGTTTCCAGTTGCTTAAGAGGGTCCTTTCCTCCATCGTACATTCCCATGGCCAAGACCTTGAATGTTGGTGGTAAGGGCAATCACTTCCTCCATATAAGGTAGACCAATGCTTGTGAGCAGTTGGTCCACTGGTGACGACGTACTCACATTCCTTTCTATCTCCTCATATTTTCTTTTGAGACGACGAAGCTCGTCCTAGATATTCTTCTGCTCCTCCTCCCTATTGGGTCCAGCCCATGTGTTTCTGACCCCCATATGCTCATTATCGTCGGAATCTACTTCCTCATCCTGCACCTGTTGAGGTTTTCTGAGTTCCTCATTTTCTTTACAAAGCATTTGTACCTCGTCGGTTAACTTTGTCACCCACAACATGTTTTTCAATCATGCTTCCATGGTTTCTCCCGTGTCTCTTCTGAGCTGTCCAGAGTGGGTTGTCGCAGGCATGTGAAATACACGTAAGATCTACAAGAATCCCACAAACGACACCACTGTTAACATTGTGTTTCGTACGTCTTTGGGCCAAGCTCCAACAACTCAGGTCTTCCGAAATGAGCCTGCAAAAGATATAGGGGAAGACAACTAGAAGAGGGCGGTCTTGAAGCCGAAGAGTGTCCAATGCCAAAGTTAATAAATTTTCTTGGAGGTTTGTAAATAAGTGAAAAAGTTTAGGGATTTGAGGACTTTTCTCGTACCTCAGACTTGCTATTTATACCATAAGTCTAGAGGAATAGATCGTGTCTGCCCCAATGGAGTCCGTGCCCTTTGTGTTGTTTCCCTTGTCAGAGTTCTTTAATGCAGCGTGGCTCTACGACAGCGTCATTAAAGTAGCGTGTAGCTCGGGTAGTAGGGCCATTAATGCGGCATGGTTTTCTGATCTCCCTCTCCTAGTTAGTATCCTTAGTGGTACGTTAATGCTAGTCTTGTCAGAGGATCAATGGTTCCCCATATATTACGCCCTCTACTCGGGTAAGTACTCGAGAGCTGGACACTACTTGAGGGGTTTCCAAATTGATGAGTCTCATCCTCTGCAGCAATCTCCCTCATGCGGGTTATGTCCAGAGGAACCTACCCATGGGCCGAATTGGAGACTTTATTTGTTCTGGGTTGGGCCTTTGGTTCTAGTTCCTTTAGATATTATTCTCAGGCCCGCTGGGTTTGAGAGAGGGGCGAGGGGAAATCCCCTTACAATATGTTTTTAATAGTTTGAGGATATTGGTAGTTTTGGTGTATATAATTTTTTATAAAGAAATTTTTTTATCTCTTGAAGTTTGGTTTAGGACACAGCACAAAGAAATCAACTTTAGTTCTGGTTTGAATGATCAAAGCATCTCATTTATATTTTGTATCTCATCTAGGCTGTACGATCCTAAAGTTTTGCCTATCCAAATATTGTATTTCATCTCTATGTTTTGAAAACATCCACTTAAATAAACAGTGTAAAACTGAGAATGAACATCAAAACAGTAAATGAATAGTACAACCTGACATAAATAGTGCGTGAACAGTGCAAAATCTCAAGGATTCAGGTACTTTATAAATACCGTGGGACCCACACCCTTTTCCAAATCCCAAAAAGTCAAAACTATTTTATCTCATCTCACTATCCAAACATATATTTTTTTACAAACTATCTTATCTTAACTAAAAAATTCACTACTATTTAAAATATATCATCTCATGTCATTTGAATTCTTAAAAAAAATAGTAAGAAGATGAACAATATAACAATAAATAATGGGTGGGTCGACACCCACCGCTGGGAGCTCTCGCTAGTTCATTTTAAGTTTTTCTTTTCATATCATATTTTTAAAACTTTTAAATATTTAAAAAAAATTCACAATATTATTAAACAACACTTTCTTAATCACTGAGTTAAAAAAAAAATTAAAAAAAACCATATTGGAGTGAGATCCTCAAGCGGTATCCCTAACTTTTTCCATAAATAATCTTGAGTGCACTTAGGTCAAGATTTAACACTTGGGTCAAGATTTATAGAGAGTACTGACAAAGATAAATCTCACCAATAAAAGGCAAAAGCTACATAATCATGAAAGGGATAATATCTCACTGGCCAAGTTCTAATCATATTGACCTTCATTAGCATTAGTCTATGCATATGCATATGTAAAATTACTTCTTTTACATATCCATTTTATTATTCAAGCAAAATTTTCACATTGACTTATGCATATTTGAGACAAAATAATAATATATTATTATTAATTTTTTTCTAAAATCAATTTTTTTTATATATATTTTGCAACTAGCATCCGCTACATACATTTGAAATTAATAATACAAATGCAATAATAAAAAATAACATTTTTTATATATTATATTAAAAATATAATAAAATGAACAAATATATATAATATATTATAATAATAAAATGAATGTGCGGGTAAAGATTTATTATGTTGCTGAGGGAGGGAGAAGAGGAAAGGATTGTGAGAGAGAGAGTGGGAGGAGAGAGAAATAATTAGTAAAATAATATTTGAAGAGTGAATTGTAGATTTCCAAAGTAAGATACATATTGTTCATAGATAACTAAATATTTGGATATGCATAAGAAAATATAGAAGAATTTAAGCTCATATTATGCAAATATGACTTTTGTATATGCATAGGCCAACATGAATGCTCCTATACGGTCATCTCACACAACATAACAAAAAAGGACGCAATTATTATTGAAAGCAAAATAATCACGGGAAAAGGAAAATTCTACGACCAGACTCTCAGTCCCTTACTATTCTATTGTGATGAACTAATATTCTCTATCAAATATCAGTAATCTATTCATGGTACACTAAAATTCATGGTAACACGTGGCATATTTTGGTAAGGAGAGCCCCCAGCGGGAGCTCCCAGCAGTGGCTGTAGAGCCACCCCACCATATAGGAAAATGATTTACACACAACATATTATGCACATTATACAACAATGTTATAAAATGAGGGGTATTTTTGTAAAACATCTTATAAAAGTAACAAAATTTTATAAAAATGTCCTCATTTTATAACTTTGTTGTGTAATGTATTGTAGAATGTGTTGTGTGTGTATCATTACTCCTCCATATATATAGTGTAGGACAATGCTACATAAATAGATTGATAAAGCCAATTGATGGAATAGACCAGTCACTATGTTAGTAATTCTTTTTAAAATATTTTTTAAACATATTTAAATACTTTAAAATATATATTAATTAATAGTCACTTATTTAACCATTAAAAAAAATTTAAAAAAAAAGAGCATCCCTCGGTTTTATTAGTAGAATGTATCGGTTCGTTTAGCATTTTTTGTATATCCAGAATTCAATGATTATCAAATTTCTAGTGCCACCTCAGCATCCCAAAGTTGGATTAAGTTGAAGTACTACTATGAGTACTACAACCCAACAGCTTGTATGTGATCAAGTACTACTCAAATTTAAGAGGCCTTGTATGTAGGTGAGGGGCTCTGACTTTGACGGAGTCGGAATGCCCACCTCTAACCTCCGACTCCGACTAGAGTCTTAGATCAAAATCCCCTCCGACTCCAACTCTGATCAGAGTTGTTGGAGTCGGAGTCAAGACATCAGAGTCGCAAAGAGAAATCACCCATAGAAAACAGGAAAAAGATAAAAAAAAAAAAAAAAAAAAAAAAAAAAAAAAAAAAAAAAAAA
>QEOT01001998.1:95353-139058 GCA_003123785.1 Pterocarya stenoptera
AAAAAAAAAAAAAAAAAAAAAAAAAAAAAAAAAAAAAAAAAAAAAAAAAAAAAAACCAAATGCAAATCTAAATCTTTGATTGCTAAAATCACCCACAGAAGCAAAAATCATTCCAAATCCAATTACCAAAATCACCAACAAACAAAAACCAATCCAAATCAAATTGCAAAAACCACCCACAACAAGAAATTATATGAACAAATCAAGCTACAGAGAAACTGAGAAATAGGGGCTCTGAATCTTGAAGATCATGCAAGGGACTGACGACGAGGAAGAACATGTGCATGACGTCAAAACGCTTGGATTGAAATCTGAATCTTGACGGAGAAGATGAATCGTTCAAAATCAGCCAAGAGGAAAAGGGACGATGGAGAAGACGAAGAAGATGAAGAGCATGGCATTTGACTCAGTCCGATCAAAGAATGTGGAGGTGATGGAGTGGTGGGATGAGGGGAGGAACTAGAGGGGGAAGAGAGAAGATGGCCTCCAGACTCCAACTCCAACTCCGACTAGGGGATTCAGAGTTACACCGATTTCGACTCTAATTTTTGAAACCTCTAACTATGGAGTGTCATCAGAGCTCAGACGGAGTCGAAGTGGGCGGAGTTTTTGCCCACCCCTACTTGTATGTATAGAAAACTACGGCACTTTGAATCAATTTAAGATTACCAGCTCACTCTCCAAGTAGGAAGGGAAGCTATTACATAACAATACACAATAGAGAGCCATTTAAGGTGGATAAGTCATGATAAAACCTAAAGTGACAACTAATAAAGATGAGGTTCGAGTCGAGCTAGGTCTCACGACTGCAACAAGTGGGAATTTTCTATTTGTTATCAAACCATAATCCTCTTCCATGCTCAAATCTTCTGGCTTTATATTGTCTGGTAATGTCCATTCAAATCCATGCAGCATGTTAGCCAAAGTAGAGCTGATCATCTTTAGTCCCAAGCTATACCCAGGGCACCTCCTCCTCCCCGATCCAAATGACAATAGCTCAAAGTCATGTCCCTTAACATCAATAGCCTTTCCCAAGAATCTCTCTGGGTGGAACTCTCTAGGGGCATCCCATACTAAAGACTCTCTTCCCATACTCCATACGTTTATGAAGATCCTGGTTCCTTTACGAATATCGTAACCAGCAACTTTACAGTCTTCTAGAGCTAAGTGTGGTGCAAGCAATACAACAACTGGGTGTTTCCTCATGGTTTCTTTCATAATTGCATCAATAAAGGGCAGCTGTGGGATATCTTTCTCTTCTACCCATTTTTGTTTCCCAATTATTCTATCCAGTTCTTCATTAGCTATTTTGATAAGGTGTGGTTGCTTCAAGAGTTTAGACATTGCCCATTCCATTATGCTAGCAGAGGTATCCGTGCCTCCTGCTATGAGATCCTGATATTAATAATCAGAATCAAGATCTTTCATCAAATTTTCATCAATCAAATTTGAAACCAATTAGGAGACCAACAGTTCTGCATACTTCATGGTGGAAATAAGAATTCACTTGTAAATGCAATGATGCTTTGATATGCTAGCTACTTCAACATTTTTGTTCACTTTGTTAAGGGATTTCACCAAAATTTTAGCCAAGCAAGGAATAACATTAATTAGTATTAATGCTACGCATGATCATGTTTCTATTATCCCTCAAATGTTGCACGCCATAATTGATAGATAAAAGTAAAAATAAATAGTTCTCCAATCATGAAATATATATGAAATGATAATGAATAGCATTACTCAACATTAAAAGAAAGAAAGAGTCTAAGGTTTACCTGCACGAGCCCCTTGACGTTGTCACAAGTGAGCCTAACATCAATACTAGGATTATCAGCCATCTGCAACGATAAATCCATCATGTCCTTTGGCATAAAGTCTTTTCCCCCCATCCTTGCCTTGTGTTCATCAAGAACATGGTCATAAACTTGATCAAGTTTTTTCGTCACAGCCTTCATTCATTTCACATATCCCTGCAAGTCCAAGAAATCGAGCCATGGTATCTAGTCTCCAATGTTTAGAACCCCATTAAGCAAAAGCAACTCATTAAACATCTCTTGGAATTCTTCGAGCGTCGTCGACCCTATTGAAGTTCTGGATTCGGATTCTTTGAAATACTTCTTACCCAATGTAATCCAACTAATGACACTTAGCGTGAGGTGTGAGAGATGCTTTATCACCTTGATTGGCTTCCCAGAAAATTTGCATAGGCGTGAAACAAGAGCGCACCTTTCTTCAACATGTATGTACTCAAAGGACTCCAGGCGTTTTGAGTTAAATAGCTCAGATTGAAATATCTTCCACCCTTGTCGCAAGTATGGTCCATAAGGTAACCATGTGATGTTGGTATGATTGTCAGTGGTGTACTTCCTAGCAGCAGATTGGGGTCTAGATTGTTTTCAGAAACTCCTTTGCCATTGTGGGAGATGAGGCAATCACAACCGGGAAGGAACCAAACTTGAGTTGCATGATTGGTCCAAATTCTTGTGATAACCTGTGAAGGGATTGATGAGGGAGTGGGCCAATAAGGTTTAGATTGCCTATAATAGACCATGGCTTGGGATCTGGTGGAGGTTTTAGTAACTTGTGGGATGGAAAGGAGGGACTTTGTGAGAAAGAAAAGAGTAGAGCAGCTAGCAATAATATTGCCATGGCCAAAACAGAAACCCAAGAAGTAGTGACCTCCATTGCTAGCTAGCTAGGGTTTATTGGTATGTTGCAGTAGTACTTATTGTAAAATATAAAGAATACTGGAGAAATGTTTTGGTGCTCAATACCAAAATAGAGTGATATATTACAGTATATATAAACCTTTCTGTTACAGTAGTGTTTATCCATAGTTACATTTGAAACTACAATTTAAACTGGTATCGTGCTAGCTATGTACAATATTTGAATTTTGAATTATGCTATATATCTTCCTTATGTTATGAATAATGTTTGAAAGCTGAAGACTCGGTGTCGCATGTTGAGTCAGGAGGGGTAACTCTAACAGCCCCTGCAAGTTGATGGTAGGTGAAAGCACATGAAGTTTGTCATGAAGTACAACAAATCGAGATGCAGTGAGACCCTTTGTGAAGATGTCCGCGACTTGATCAATGGTTGGAATAAATCGGATGATAATATCTTTATTCAACACTTTTTCACGTATGAAGTGAAAGTCAATTTCAATGTGTTTAGTACGCGCATGATATACCGGATTAGAAGCAAGTGAAATAGCACTAATATTTTCACACCAAATAGTTGGTGGAGTAGGCAATGGAAGACGTAATTCTTTCAAGAGCATCCGCCTACCAATAAGCTTGATCAGTTGCATAGGAAAGAGCCTTGTACTCGGCCTCAGTATGGGAACAAGCCACTACATATTGCTTTTTGGCGCTCCATGAAATAAGACTTGAACCAAAAAAGACTACATATCCGGTGGTAGATCTATGGCTGTCGGGATCACCAGCCCAGTCAGAGTCACAATATATATTAAGTTGAGAAGTTCCCTTGCGATAAAACAGACTATGATCAACACTGCCTTTAAGATATCGTAAAACTCGTTTAACAGCAACCCAGTGGGATGTGGTTGGAGAGTGCATAAATTGGCAAAGTTGGTTCACAGAGTATGCAATATTTAGTCTAGTAAGGATACAATATTGTAGCGCACCTACTAGTTGCCAATAGGTATTGACTTCTGATTCAGATAGTGTCGAGCCACCATGACTAGAAAGTTTTGTGCCACATACAGATGGTACAGCATAAGGCTTAGCACCGATCATACCAGCACGATGAAGTAAATCCAAAATATATTTGGATTGTCGTAAATGCAAGCCAGCAGAGGTATGGTGAGCTTCCATACCTAAGAAATATCCAAGATCACCAAGATCTTTCATAGCAAAGGACTGCAGCAGCTGTTGGATAATAGAGATGATAGCAGACTTGTCTGTGCCTGTGATAAGGATATCATCTACATAAACAAGAATATAGATAGTAGCTGCTGGTGTTGACAAGATAAAGAGATATGAATCAACAATAGATGTGTAAAATCCAATATCAAGAAGAGTATGAGAAAGTCGATAATACCAAGCACGTGGTGCTTGTTTCAATCCATACAAAGTTTTGTTTAGGCGGCATACGTGATCTGGAAACTGAGGGTCAATAAAGCCACGGGGCTGTTCCATAAACACAGTTTCATCTAAATGACCATGCAAGAATTCATTAGACACGTCCAGCTGACCAATACACCAATCAAAGTTGATTGCTAAAGCCAATATTAATCGAATGGTAGAACTTTTAACAATGGGACTAAAAGTCTCAGTAAAATCAACTCCACATTTTTTATCATACCCTTTAGCAACCAACCTCACCTTGAATCGATCTATAGAACCATCTGGTCTACGTTTAATTTTGTAGACCCACATGTTCCGAACAATGTTATGGCCAGTGGGTTTAGGACATAATGTCTAGGTGCCATTTGAGAGAAGAGCATCAAACTCTTGACCCATAGCAAGGCGCCATTCAGGAGAAGGAGAGGCTTGAGAATAGCAAGTGGGTTCAGTTGGTTGGACAATACTACTAAGAGCTTGTAGAGGATGTTTAGTGGAATAAAAAAGCTGGTAGTCAGGGAAGGATTTAGGGCGAAGTGAACTAGTCCGAGATCGAGTAACCATGGTATGGCATGGGTTTGGAGGAGGTGTAGGTGCAGGTATGATAGAAGACATGGGAGGTGCAGGAACTAAAGGATATTGTGAAGAAGAAATGGGAGTAGAGGCATAATCAAAAGAGGGAAGTGATGAAGACATACCTGAGCTAGAAGCAGCAGTTGTATTTATCGTGGGAAATGCATCAGTAGGGAAAAGGACAGGCATACGGGCTGCATGTGCTAGAGGAGTAGAGATGGCATCTTGAGAGGTACCTGGAAAGACATTTTCATCGAACACTACATGACGAGTAACAATGATTTTATGGGAGATGGGATCAAAGCAACGATATCTTTTATGATGATAAGCATATCCAAGAAATATGCAAGGTTTGCTACGATACATTAATTTATGAGCATTGTATGGACGTAGCAAGGGAAAGCATAGGCAACCAAATGTACGAAAGAAAGTGTAGTTTGGTGGTGTTTGAAAGAGAAGAAAATGAGGACTTGCATTGTTAAAAGTCGGGGTGGGTAGACTGTTGATTATATAAACAGCAGTGAGAAAACATTCAACCCAAAATTTGTGAGGTAAGTTAGAGTGAGCAAGCATAGATAAACCCATTTCCACAATGTGGTGATGTTTTCTCTCCGCGAGCCCATTTTGTTGAGCTGTGTAGGGACAACTTATGCGATGAAAAATACCATGTTGGTTCAAGAATAAACGAAATTGTTGTGATGTAAATTCCCCCCACCATCTGATTGTAATTGCTTAATAGAAGAGGAGAATTGCTTTTCTACTAAAGCTTTGAATTTAACAAATGAAAGAAAAACATCTAATTTATGAAATCGGGGATACATCCAAGTGTGTCGAGAAAAATCATCTATATAAATAACATAATAACGAAACCTTCAAGAGAGACAACTGGGGAGCACCACACGTCGGTATGAATGAGTTGAAGGGGAGTGGTGGAGACTCGGACAGATGACTGGAAAGGAAGCACAGACTTTAGTGGTGTGAGATGAGCCAAGAAGAGGCAGATTATTGTTGGACACTATGCAAGAAACAGTAGAGAATGATGCATGACCAAGGTGTGAATGCCAGACATCAACAGGAGCTTTGACACCGAACATTGCAGTAAGCAAAGATGACTTGTTGATTTTAGTTTGGTAGATAGGATAGAGGCCATCTTTACTCCTTCCTTGTAGCAGAATGCGACCCGTGTGCTTGTCTTTAACATAAAAGAAAGAATCAGTTAGTATAAAGAAACAATAATTGTCTTTACAAAACTGATTTATAGATAAAAGGTTAGCCGATGCAGAGGGACAATGAAGAACACGAGACATTTTGAAAGGAGTATGAGAGGTATGTAATGTAAGAGAACCCGTATTATGGATGGCCAAACCTGTACCATTACCAACAGCAATATTCTCATTTCCTTTATAAGGTTCATGAAGAGTCAATTTCTCAAGCTCAGGAGTAAGATGGGCATTAGCACCACTGTCTGCAAACCAAGCATCATCATTAGTGAAAGAGTTGGCCTGGGCAACCATGGCCTCCAACTGTGCTGGGGGATGTCGTCCTTGGTAGGCATAATCCATCCGATAATAGCAGTCAAGAGCACGAAGACTGGACTTGCCATAAATTTGACAAGGAGATCTAGGTGGGTTGGGGTTGCGGGTGTTTTGTGTGGGGGCAGAGTTGGATGGTTTTGGAGGAGCAAATTTATGAGAAGAGTGCTTATATTTTTTGGAAAAAGAGTTTGAAGGTTGGCGAGAGAGAAAAGCCATAGGGGATTCTGGAGCAACCTGTTGATGTTGGTTGTCCAAGAGAAGCTCAAATGAGAGAAGTTAAGTAGTGAAATCAGCCAATGACAGATTTGATTCACAAGTGGCAAAAGAGTAAGAGGTGATGAAAGGATTAAAAGGAGGGTTGAGTCCAGCAATGATGTAGGAAACAAGATCATCCTCATCCATTGGACGACTGATAGCAGCCAGTTGAGCAGCAAAAGGCTTGGCCAAATTTATAAAATTAGTGCAAGATTTAGACCCTTGATGTAGAGTCTGAAGTTGGCGTTTTAGTTGAGTGATGCGAGAGCGAGAGTGAGAAGCAAATTTTAGTTCAAGAGCACGTCAGACTTCATGAGAAGTATGGAGACCATAGAGGGTAGATAAAACAGACTCAGATAAAAAGGCATTAAGCCAGCTTAGAATGAATTGATCATTTTTAACCCAAATAGGGATAAGCAGGATTAATATCAGAAGTGGAAGGTAGAAGCTTGGGAGGGCACGGATCAGATCCATCGACGATGCCCATCAAGTCATTGCTGCGAAGAACAGGAACAATAAGTTATAACCAACTAAGATAGTTGTTACCATCAAGCTTAATGGTTCTGAGTTAAGCAACATTAGGAAAAAGAAAGTGAGCGGAAGCAGAGGAGGTAGCCATTAGGATCAAGGTAAATAGGCGTTGGCGTATGGCTTAACTGATACCATGTAAAGTTTCAAGAATACTGGAGAAATGTTTTGGTGCTCAATATCAAAACAGAGTGATATATTGCAGTATATATAAACCTTTCTGTTACAGTAGTGTATATCCATAGTTACATTTGAAACTACAATTTAAACTGGTATCGTGCTAGTTATGTACAATAGTTGAATTTTGAATTATGCTAAATATCTTCCTTCTATTGTGAATAATCTTTAAGAGCTGAAGACTCGGTCTCGCATGCTGAGTCAGAAGAGGTAACTCTAACACTTGTGAAACTTCGAGTGGTTGTGCATGCCGGTTTATATAGTTTAATTTAACAATGATGATGATCCCCTGTTCGCCTAGAGATAAATTATTGATCAAATGATTAGATATTTGATTTGATTAATGTAAACATGATTAAGTGAAGAACAACATGGTACACATGGGCTCAGAAATTAAAACATTATAATTTACCTATCTGGCCTTATATAGATAAACATTAAAAGGATTGATCTTATATTAATAAACATTAATATTAAAAAAAAATAGAAGTCTAGATGCTTTATATGAAATAGAAATTTATAAGGCACTTAAAACAATTAATTAGTTGAATAGCGATCACATCATGCACTAGTACTGATCCTCGATTGTAAAAAGAAAAGACATGATGGGAAATTTATTTTACTATAGGAGGAGATATTTTGAATGGAGGAACCACCTACTTCTTTATTTATCACCACATGCATTAAAGTTCAAAAACAGTAAAACCAATAATTATATATATTGGGGCACAGCTAGCTTGCATTCATTAAATAATTAAAAACAGTAAAATCACTTGCTAAACGTGATAATTGATAAAGCCCTGTTTAACGATGGATATTGCCGGATGCATGTATGGATCATAATTTCATTTTCATTTCAGAAATTATATGACCCACATGATTTAGTTTTGAAAAATCAGCTAGAGAGGAATCATGTGCAGATCATCATATATCAATTTTCCAGGAATAATGGAATCGATCGAGAGCGGTAGTACTGAAGTCAGATCCTTACAAATCAAATGCGTTCGCAGGTCACTTGCTAAATATTAGTATAGAATAACTATGTTCTCAAAGAGATTTCATAATATAGTAAAGTTCACAAACTGGTGAAGTTATATAAACATATATATATATGTAATGCATTAATTAGATCTATTTCATGTTAGAAAGAACTTTTCAACCTCGTATATATCTCCTTATATTTAAAAAGAGCCTATCAATCAATCAATGAATGAAAAATAATCCTCTAAACCAGTAGTGGAGTAACCACAAGAGAATCATTACCCCGAGAGGAAAGTGTGAGGAGAGAGGAAAAACGAAAAGCAATAGAATTGAGTAGAAATCATTGATCAAGGTGTCGGCGTACAGAAGAAAAGAAGCCAACCCTCATCCGTCTGATCATCATCATCGCACGGCTTTTATTAAAACCTTACCTAACCTGATGAAGTCACGTGGCGTAGAGATGAGTTGCATATGTTCACTGTTTGGTCAATGCCAGAACAGAAAGTCAGTAAGATTAATGCCCAAAGGTCCCTGCTTATTACCTTTTTAGTTAATTAAAAATCTCTATGATAAGTGATTAGTGTCAGTAGGTTTAAAAAAATGTTATAAAAATAAAATTTTGACATAATTTTATAGGGTATATTAAATTAAATTAAATTATAAATTAATTTTTATGATTAAAATATTTCTTAATTTCTATTGCTTGCCTTTTCCCAATTTATAAAAACTATAAAAAAAAAATTAAGTTTTTTTAGATCCGGTTCCTCTGTTGACAATTCTAGCCAAATGGTAGATCGAGGTGCCACACCACCTCTTGGGTGCCCTTTGGTGCAGAATAATGCATGTAATGGCAGCATCCGGAAACCCCACCAACTAGGCAAAAAAAAAAAAAAAAAAAAAAATTGTTAACCTAAATAAATCATAACAATTTCTTATTATAAATTATCCATTACAAATTTTTATACTAAATAAGGAAATTAACTAAAAGCTATAAATTATTAGTTACAATTTTTTTAAATTTTCACACAACAAAATTATCTCATCTTATCATATTCTTATCTCATCTCATCATATCCTTATAATTATCTCATCTCATTATAATTAATCTTTTAAGCAATATCTTTTATTAAATGTGATAAATAATAAATACATTTAATAAATAATATATTTATTTAACAAAAATAAATAAATAANCTATAAATTATTAGTTACAATTTTTTTAAATTTTCACACAACAAAATTATCTCATCTTATCATATTCTTATCTCATCTCATCATATCCTTATAATTATCTCATCTCATTATAATTAATCTTTTAAGCAATATCTTTTATTAAATGTGATAAATAATAAATACATTTAATAAATAATATATTTATTTAACAAAAATAAATAAATAAATATAAACTAAGTAAACGTGCACTATTAGATTTTGAATTCAAAAAATCTCTAATTTTTTCTTGGAAGACAAACATACCGTGAAAGTTTCGTTATATTTTTCAAAAACAAAGATTTCTTTGCACCTTTTTTTATGTATATTGTGACATGCATTAGTTTACAGATATATTAAAAAGTGTTTCTTATTTTTATTAAATAACTTTACAGATATAATATTAAAAAATGTTTTTTAGTATTTGGAGCAAAGTTGGTATAATCTTAACTACAAACTTGTCACTATCTAAATGAAACTTCTGTTTTTCCATAAAATAAGGTTCTTTGAAGTTATTTATAAATTATTTATAAATTACAGTGACATATTATTTATAATTATTAAAAAAAAACATTGACATATTATTATGTAAATAATTATAATTATTTACATATCATAGTGTGTAATTATTTAAACATTACATAAAAATTTAATTAACCAAAAACATTAAGTCCTTAATAATAAAAAATTAATTATTAACAAATATAAACTAAACAAATCTGCATTGCAATTTACTTTCACATAGTATATATATATATACTAGTGCAGAAGCAACATGCTAAGCACGTTTGTCTAGTTTAGTGAAATGATTATTTTTAAGATAAAAAAATGCATATAGATTTCCATCAATAATTTTAAATATAAATATAATTTTTAAAATATAAATTAATTTTTATTATTTCACAATTAAATATAAATTTCCCTATGCTTTCAATTGTGGAATTGTAAATAATAGAGTTAAAAAAAATACTTAGCCATGTACATCGATGGATCTAAATTTCAGATTTAAATTAAAAAATACTTAGTGTTATTTTATTTTAAGTTCAATTACCTTCAAGATGTAGATCCAACTTATTACGAATCTCCCATGCACGTTGATCTGCTTCTCCCCCTCGGAGTTGTTTCTTCCAGCCAACCGTTGATCTCCCATGCACGTTGAAAAAAAAAACTGTAACCGTTGCCATGCATGTCGATACCCCTATTCCCTTTTCTTTCCCCCACGTTTTTTTTTTCGGTTTCAAATCTCCACAACTACTTCCCGATGCCTCTGTTTCCCCTCTGCACTGATTTTTTTTTTTATTCTTCCCTTCCCCACATCACACTCAACCTCTGTTTCCCCTACACCAAAACAGAGCACAGCCTCATTCCACCCACACGACCGAGAAGCCAACTCCACGGCCACCGTGGGTTGTCCACACTCGCTCACCAGCAACCACGGCTCCTGCACAACGGAAGCTGCCCAAGACTTGTTGCTGCCGCCAGCCACCATGCAAGGTCAACGGGCCACTTGAAACTGTTACACACCCCAAGCCATAGCACCTCCACCAACGACCACCGTCACTGTTGCTTGACAACCCACGGATGAGTAAGCCATCCTCTGTCCCTCACCACAAAACCACAAGCTTGCTCCATCCTCTATAAATCAAACCAAAACACTCTATTTTTAATACTCAGAACGGAGCACAAATTCCTTGCTTAACGGTTTCACACGGTACGATGCTACCAGCCGCCGAGTGCACCAAACGCCACCCACTATTGATCCAACCCAACCGCCCAGTCACCATGAGCCTTATCTCAAACCACCAGTCGTTGATCCAAGCGTCCCCTCGCATGGCCATTGAATTTCTGATAGAGGCTCGTAATGGACTAAGAACCTTTTAATGTGCAATGTGCAGCGTTCTCCAAACGACGTGTTTGTTGGGATTACCTATCGTCGGACTGAAATAATGGCAATGAATAGACGAGAATGCATTAACTGACGGACGGAAGAGATATGCATGGTTTTTTGATTTTTTTGTTTTTTAGATTTTTGATTGTCCAGTATTAATTGACTCTTTAAATCACTCTTCTTTCTTTCATTCCTGAGTAGCAGTTGAGTTTATCTAGCACGGCTCTCTCCTTTTTTTTTTCCCGCATAAAAAGACACTTAAAAGAAGGAAATAGAGGATAAAAAAGTAAGTTGACAATTCACACGGAAAAACTAGACGGATAGACAAATTTAAAAGCGGGTCAACTAATCGGCTTGATAGCCTCTTATATAGATAGAATATTTGGTTATCTCGAGCACGATGCATTTAATTTATTTCCGTATGCATGAATCTGATGTAAATAATGAATATGCAAAATATTTAGTTAATTTTTCCAATTTTTCTTTTTAATTCAGATTTACATAACAGAGAAGTTAAGAAAACATTATCTTTAACAAAAAATAATAAAAATCTGTTAAACCAACAATTTTCTGTTAGATACATACTTTTTATATATAGAGATAGGAAATATTATATATATATTTTTTGTGGGCGCTTTGAGATACGAGCGAGGGTCACCACGTACGTAATTAATGATGTGTCGCACCATAAATGTGAAGAGCCCTGCTACGGCTATCGAAGATGTTCACCGAATGGTGCATTTCACTTTTTTTTTTCTTTGTTTTTTACATATTTTTTTAATCATTATAAACATTTTAAAAAAATATAAAAAATTCACAATATCATTTAAAAATATTTCCTTAATCACTAAGTTAAAAAAAAAAAAAAAACTTTCGAAACATACATTCAGGACCCAAATTCGGGTCCCAAAGCATTTCTCAAATGTGAAAGTTGTGCATCTTGAGAATGTTGAGGTGCAATGTTGAAGGACGAAAACACGTCGCATCACATGGATGAGCGCCTCAGCCTTCTAGATCAACAAAAAATTTTCACAACTTTTTATTATTTATCTATACTTTAGACTCTATATTTTTTTAATTTTTTTTTAATTTTTTTATCAAATACTTTTTATATAAATAGTAAATAAAATATTTAAAATATTTAAAAAAATAAATTCAAAAAAAATATAATATATAATATATAATTCAATTCACTGCGACATGCGTACGATCATGTATAACTATATATCTATAGGCGGCCAGATAGGTAAATTAAACGTTTTAATTTCTGAGCCCATGTGCACCATTTTGTTCTTCACTTAATCATGGCTACATTAATCAAATCAATTATTTGAATAAATTTATCTCTAGGCGAACAGGAGATCATCACTAGTGTTAAATTAAACTATATAAACCTGCATGCCCAACCACTGGAACTCTCACAAGTACTACTGCAACATACCAATAAACCCTAGCTAGCTAGCAATGGAGGTCACTACTTCTTGGGTTGCTGTTTTGGCCATGGCAATATTATTGCTAGCTGCTCTACTCTTTTCTTTCTCAAAAAATCCCTCCTTTCGATCCCACAAGTTCTTAAAACCTCCACCAGGTCCCAAGCCATGGCCTATTATAGGCAATCTAAACCTTATTGGCCCACTCCCTCATCAATCCCTTCACAGGTTATCGCAAGAATATGGACCAATCATGCAGCTCAAGTTTGGTTCCTTCCCGGTTGTGGTTGCCTCATCTCCCACAATGGCAAAGGAGTTTCTGAAAACACATGATCACACCTTTGCCTCTAGACCCCAATCTGCTGCTGGGAAGTACACCACTTACAACCATACCAACATCACATGGGCACCTTATGGACCATACTTGCGACAAGGGCGGAAGATATTTCAATCTGAGCTATTTAGCTCAAAACGGCTGGAGTCCTTTGAGTACATACGTGTTGAAGAAAGGTGTGCTTTTGTTTCACGCCTATGCAAATTTTCTGGGAAGCCAATCAAGGTGATAGAGCATCTCTCGCACCTCACGCTAAGTGTCATTAGTAGGATTACATTGGGTAAGAAGTATTTCAAAGAATCCGAATCCGGAACTTCGACAGGGTCGACGCTCAAAGAATTTCAAGAGATGTTGGATGAGTTGGTTTTGCTTAATGGGGTTTTAAACATTGGAGACTGGATACCATGGCTTGATTTTTTGGACCTGCAGGGATATGTGAAACGAATGAAGGCTGTGACGGAAAAACTTGATCAAGTTTATGACCATGTTCTTGATGAACACAAGGCAAGGATGGGAAGAAAAGACTTTGTGCCAAAGGACATGGTGGATTTACTGTTGCAGATGGCTGATAATCCTAGTATTGATGTTAAGCTCACTTGTGACAACATCAAGGGGCTCGTGCAGGTAAAGTACCTTAGACTATTTCTTTCTTTTAATGTTGAGTAATGCTATTCATTATCATTTTCATATATATATATATATATATATATATATTTCATGATCGGAGAACTATTTATTTTTTCTCTTATATATCAATTATGTCGTGCAACATTTGAGGGATAATAGAAACATGATCATGCGTAGCATTAATAATACTTATTAATGTTATTCCTTGCTTGGCTAAAATTTTGGTGAAATCCCTTAACAAAGTGAACTTAAATGTTGTACTAGCTAGCGTATCAGAGCATCATTGCATTTACAAGTGGATTCTTATTTTCACTATGAATTATGCTGAACTGTTGGTGATCTCCTAATTGGTTTCGAATTAGATTGATGAAAAATCCTTATTCTGATCATTAATATCAGGATCTCATAGCAGGAGGCACGGACACCTCCGCCAGCATACTGGAATGGGCAATGTCTGAACTCTTGAAGCAACCACACCTTATCAAAATAGCTAATGAAGAGCTGGATAGAATAATTGGGAAACAAAAATGGGTAGAAGAGAAAGATATCCCACAACTTCCCTTTATTGATGCCATTATGAAAGAAACCATGAGGAAACACCCAGCTGCTGCACTGCTTGCACCACACTTAGCTCTAGAAGACTGTAAAGTTGCGGGTTACGATATTCGTAAAGGAACTAGGATTTTCATAAACGTATGGAGTATGGGAAGAGACTCTTCAGTATGGGATGCACCTAAAGAGTTCCGCCCAGAGAGATTCTTGGGAAAGGCTATTGATGTTAAGGGACATGACTTTGAGCTATTGCCATTTGGATCGGGGAGGAGGATGTGCCCTGGGTATAGCTTGGGACTAAAGATGATCAGCTCTACTTTGGCTAACATGCTGCATGGATTTGAATGGACATTACCAGACAATATGAAGCCAGAAGATCTGAGCATGGAAGAGGTTTATGGTTTGATAACACATAGAAAACTCCCACTTGTTGCAGTCGTGAAACCTCGACTCGAACCTCATCTTTATTAGTTGTCACTTAAGGTTTTATGATGACTTTTTTATTTTATTTTAAAAGAGACAAGGTTACATGTCTAATAATAACCCGACCCAATTTTATTAGATAAAACTCTCACTTATGGCAGAGGAATACCGTAGTAACAACCAAGGCACAGGATTTACAAATATTCCATAAAAACCAACCCATGTGCCAAAAAAACCAAAACTAAATAGCAAAGGCCAAAAACCAATCCCTATTCCACTAGGATACTTATTAACCAAACTATACAAAGAATAAAAAATTAATGGCCAACAACGAAAAGAAACCATTATCAAGGTCAATGTAGAAAGCAACTACATGAATCACCGCTTTTGCTCCAAATCTTCCAAAAGAAAACCATAACACGTCCACTTCTTACCTTCTTCTCAAGCAAGGCAGACCATCTTTATCCAAATATAATATCCCTTTTAACTCTTTTGGAATTGTATTCAAATAATACTCATCTGTTATCCCAGAACTTCCACCTTTAGCTAACCAGTCCGCAGCATTATTTCCTTCTCTAAACACATGAGAAAACCAAATATTAAAGCCTTGGATTAAGGAGATAATCTCCTGCCAAAAATCCTCCAAGTACCAAACCTGACATATACCTTTTTCCAGCCAATTCACAACCAAATACGACTCTAGCTCAACAATAATATTCACCACACCCAAATCCTTACATCTGCGCAATCCAAATAATACCCCCAACAATTCAGCCTTATTATTAGAACCAACACCAATATATTTAGAAAAAGCAAAAATCAGATTATCCTCATGATTTCTAAGGAATCCCCTAGCACCCGATTCGCCGGGGTTCCCCAAGCTACTGCCATCCGAGTTTAATTTAACCTAGCCCAACTCTGGTTTAACCTAAGCTACTGCTGTATAAACAAATGTTTTGGCTCTTACTAGCACCAACTGTAACTCCTATAATATTGTTTGATCATGTTTATGCAAATTTCTAGATTGCCCCAATCTCAAACCAACCCAATGAATCCAGTATTTAATCCTCCTCCACAAAACATTGAGACTATCTTTATACCCCTCCATGCGTGCCTTACATCTCCACATCTAAAGATTCCATACTAGAATGCATGGAACCATACCAATCAAATTCCCTACAATAGAAGACTTCTTTGTTCGTCGAAACCAAGCTTCCACGGTTGCCAACTATGAACGATTAGCCACATAAGGAACTCCTAGAGCACAAATGCCAGATTTCTGCCGCAACCTCACCACTATATAAAACATGGTTAAGATCTTCAAAACCACCCTGAAAACATTTTGAGACTATTGGAATTCCAATCCGTCGAATCCTCTCATCCACACTTAAGCTATTATTCATAGCTTTCCATAACACAATAGAGAATTTCTTGGGCAAAGCTAAATGCCAAATCCATTCTGACCATTGCTTTTTTGGAGCCGTAATACGAATCCAATCCCAGGCGCTAGTAGTTGAAAATCTCTCATCCCTACTACCAGTCCATATTAAAGTATTCGAGCCATTTTTAGTTCCACCTATCTAAGATAAAATATCATTTGCCACCTCTTGACCCACCAATTGAACAATCAAATCCACATCCCAACTATTCTCAATCATGCACTCCTTAATTTTTAACAATGGGAAATCAGATATCAAATAATCATTGCAAAATGGACCAAAAACCATCCATTTATCGCGCCAAAATGAAAAATTCCCTTCCTTCACTCTCCAAAGAGATTGCTCGATAGCAGTAGGTATCAATTCCATAATATTTTTCCAAAATCTAGAGCCTTTGAGAGAACTAACTAGCAAGATATGTTGATTTCTCACATACTTAAAAAACCAAGACCACAAAATCTCTTCCGAAAGCAACTTCCAAGCAAATTTGAGATGAAGAGATCTATAAACTTCTTCAATATTTCTCAGCCCTACTCCTCCCTCATCCTCTGGTTTACAAATAGTCTCCCACTTTACCCATTGCCTCTTTGGCCTTCCCTCAGCTGAACCCCAAAAAAAGGTACTCATCAATCTATTAATTTTGCCAAAAATTTGCTTGGTCACTGGTAGAACAGATAAGAGATGCACAGGTAGACTTGAGAGAACATGTTTAAGTAAAATTAAACGAGCACCAGAAGAGAGGAACCGTATCTTCCAACCTTCAATCTTTTTGGCAATTTTAGACAACAAATCCTCAAAATAGCACGATTTTAGCCTACCTGAATATATAGGAACTCCCAAATATCTCACTGGAAATTGCCCCATCGAAAGCCCAGAAGCTCTAAGAAGTTCCTGCCGTCTAGCTTCTGAGATACGGTTTGAGAAAAAAATAGAAGACTTTGCAGCATTTACTACTTGACCAAACCATTGCCCATAAATTTCTAGAACTTCTAAAATTTTGTCCACATATTTCTTTCTACCATTAGAAAAAATAACCATATCATCTACGTAGAGCAAATGCGAGATTAAAGGGCCATTCCGAGGTTGAGAATAATAGCCAATACTCCCAGCTTTAAAATTATTACGCAAAAGCCTAGAAAAAACTTCTTCCACCAAAATAAATAAATATGGGGATAAAGGATCCCCTTGACGAAAACCCCACCCACCTTTTAAAAAACCTTTGGAAGTGCCATTCATCACCACAGAAAACCAAGAAGAAGATATACATGTCGAGATCATATTACATACCTCTACTGAAAACCCAAAAGCTCTTAGAACTTGATTTAAAAAATCCTAGTTTATTGTATCATACGCCTTTGCCATATCTATTTTCATCATAACATTACCCCCCCTGCGAATTGGTTTATGAATATCATGTATTAATTCCTGTGTTATACTAATATTCTCTAAGATACTTCTCCCTGGTAAAAATGCCTCTTGTTCTTCAGAAATCAGCCGTCCCATAATATATGACAATCTATTCACAATCAACTTGGAGCATATTTTATAAACAACTGAGCATAGGCTTATAGGCCTAAATTTATCAAACGAACATGGATCTGGCACTTTAGGAATCAAAACAATAAAAGAAGATGCAAATAATCTCGGTAACTGATTACCTACAAAGAACTCCTAAATGGCGTTCTCCAAGTCCACTTTAATCAACTCCCAACAGTGACGAAAAAACCCAAAATTGAAGCCATCTGGTCCTGGACTGCTATTAATCGGAATAGCAAACAAAGCGTCTTTTATTTCCTGCTCTGTTGGACAGCGAGTAATATTTCTATTTTCTGACTCCATCACCTCTTCTGTAATTACCTCAGATAAATTAGGCATCAAAGTCCTTGTCCGACCCCTAAAAAATTTGCAAAATGAATAACAACTCATCATGAATCTCTCCGGTGTCGCCAGCAATCTACCATCCGGTAATGTCATGGAAGAAATAATGTTTTTCTTCCTTGTCTGCAAAGCTGCAAAAAAAGAGGCATTCACCTCCCCATGCTCTATCCAAGTATTTTTTATTTTTTGGCCAATGCGGACTTCCTCTCTTTTTAACCAAGTATTTAACTCAGCTTGTGAGACAATTAATTCTGTCTTTGCTTCTTGAGAATAATTCTCTTGTAACTGTGCCTCTCTTTTCTCAATATTTTCCTCTAACCGCCTAATATGCAGGTTTGTCCAGCCAAAAACATCTTGATTCCAGTTTTTAAAAGCCCGCTTCATTTTTTTCAACTTAGCCCCAAGCCTCCACAAACCATTTCCTTCCACTTCCTCATTCCAGATCTTAGAAACTAATTCCCAGAAACCCTCATGCAAAGTCCACATCTGTTGGAATCTGAAAATACTTAGGCCATATCTCGAGTTTGTATTTGTCAACTGAATAGCCATCGGAGCATGATCCGACGTTTTCCAAGAAAGATACTTCATTGACACCATCGGGCAAATATCTAACAATCTTGTATTACACAATGCCTTATCCAACCGAGCCCAACTACTAGCCAAACCTCCATGCCCGTTGCACCAAGACAATCTATTCCCCATATAAGGAATTTCTATCAAACCCCCTTGTTGAATAAATGAGGAAAACTCATCCATAACCCTTGGCAATCTCGGACATCCACCTCTTCTTTCCCCATCCTGAATAATAGTATTAAAATCACTCACTAACATCGATGGCATCTGTACAGCCCCAAGAGGTAGAAGATCCACCCATAACTGCCTTATCTCCATATAAGCACATTTAGCATAAATAGCAGAAACCATCACCAAAGAATTAACCATAAAAGTAACCTGTTGATTAGACTCATGAATAATATTAACTTGAACTTCATTAAGCCAGAAAATCTACAATTTACCTGCCGAACCACCATTAGAATATGATGCATCAAATTTGAGAAGGCCTTGCCAATAGTCAATTTTACTATCATGACGAAACGGTTCCGCCACAATAAGTATATTCGGTTTATAAATCTTCAGTAACTCACGTAGTTGTGTCTTTGACGAACCAAGACCTCGACAGTTCCAACAACAGATTTCCAATCATAAATTAAGACGCACAGGCCTACTTGGAGCCTTGGTAAAGCTGCGTAATTTCATACCAGACCGGGCATTCTTTTTCAACACTTCTGAGTTAGAAACACCATCTTTATCTTTTGCAATATGAGGTCAAACCCCCCACTCCCTCAGAATCTGAGACAGCCCCTAAACTCCCCACAACACATCTAGCCTTCTGCCCCTCCTTCAATGTCTTAGCCAATTCCTCAACATTCTCATCGAGTTCCTCCAACATAGTACCATCTGGTAAAACCTCAATAACTGGAAAACCACTTCTTACTCCAGTTCCCAAATTGTCATCCCCATCTGGAATTTCCTAACCATCTCCCCCCTCAACATCGTTCGTTTCATCAGTCACAACACTTGGCAACATCAAACCATTTACATCCTCTGCATTATACATATCATCGGGCACCAAAACACTATCAGCAGGCTTTTCTATGCCTAACAAAACACAACCCATCGATACATTTGCACCAAAGTGCTTTGTTAAACTATTATCCTTTGAAACCATTTCTACCTCCCTACACGTCTCAACAGGTAATTCATCATTAATTAGCAACCGTTCCATAATCTCCACATCAGTGCTCACCTAATGATCAATATCTTGGGAATGATTCTCAAGACCACCTTCCAGTGTCCCCGCATCCTTAGATCCAAGCAAATTCTCTGCCCCTAGTAGCAAATTCTCTACCCCCAGTTGTTCATGCTTTGCATCTCCCTTCGCCTTTTGAGGCCTCCACACAGGTCCATTTTTCATCTTTTTCCCTCTTTCCTTCCCTAACGACTTACAAGTAGTAAGATTGTGACCTTGAATATTACAATTAGAACAAAAAGCAAGGAGCGTTTCATAAACAATTTCCTGCCTAATACTGGAAGACTATCTAGGCAGTCCAATCCAAACATGAGACATTGGCTTTAAAGATACATCCATCAATACACATACTCGTGCACCATCTATGCGTGTCGCACACCTTGTTACATTATCCCAACGAAGAAGAACACCCACTGGGGACAAGCCTCGGCAGATGAATCCATACAGGCGCTAAACCAGGTTCAGTATCTTCCAAAAAATCCACAGACCATTGAAAGCTCCTGTAAATAATGTCATCAATCTCATTGCTTTCACGTGACATAGCCTTGAGAAAGTCATTTTCTATCGAGAACCGAACAAACACATTCCTCGTCTTCCTCATAGCCGAAACAACTGGCTGATATGAAAGCCCCCATTGTCCATTAATAAATACACAAATCCGATCCAAGGATGGCCTTTGTCTCAGAAACTTCATCACCATGGCAAACCGAAACGGCGCCGCCGACCTCTCTATTTCCTCTCTGGAAAATTGCACACACACCTCACCATCCATAATCGTTGGAGACAGGAACGGGACCACAACCTCAGGGATGGGCTGAGGCGTGTTCGAAACCATCTCACTGAACGAACGAGATCTCTCTGCAACTGTCGTATGCCCCTTAGAGCCCCCGACGGCAGCCATCTATGAAACCCTCAAGACCCAGAAAAACAAAACGCAAGATCGTCTATTCCTTCTATACACGCCCCACGCGCTAGATAGGAAGTCCACCTTAAATGGCTTTCTATTGTGTATTGTTCTGTAATAGCTTCCCTTCTTAGTTGGAGAGTGAGCTGGTGATCTTAAATTGATTCAAAGTGTCATCGTTTTCTATACGTACAAATGGGGTTACATTTTCTGTACGTACAAATGGGAGTGTAACCGGTCCGATTCGGTCCCGTTTTGGACAAAATTTAAGACTGAATCGGTATGACCGGTTTTGCATATTTCAAAACCGATTACACACCAGTTATCCTCCTAAACCAGTTTCCGGTCTGGTTCGGTTTTTCAAATTTTTTTTTAATGTAAGTTTGACATTTTGTTATTAAAAATCTATTTATAAAATTATTAAAAAAAATGCTTTAAAACACCAAGTTATAAACTGAAAACTGCTTTAAATCTGTTTATAATCACTAATTTCTAACTACACTGCAATAATGTAAGCCTTATTTTTATTTTTATTTATTTTTGTTGAGCCTTCATAGACTATTCAAATCCTCAACCTCAATTGATAAACATTATATATGAGACAGTCACACAAATGTTATTCAAGTAGAAAAATTACAAAACCATATCAATGTAATTTCACAAACCCAATCACAAAACCCAATCAAAGTAAATTTCGGATTCAAAAAACCTAAATATCACAAATATCATCTATCATAATTTCAAAGTAATTTCACAAACCTAATCACAAAGCCCTAATATCACAAACACAATAATAAACGCAATAACAAAAAATCCTAAATTTCTGATTCAAAAACCCTATTATCACAAAACTGAAAACCCAATCACAAAAATTCCAATATCACAAAACCCAATCACAAATATCCAATGTATGTAATTTCAAAAAAAAAAAAAAACTTACTGTTGAGGCCTAAGGGGGCAGACTCGGCAGAGAGACAAAGGTTGAGAGAGTTGAGAGAAGAGAGACGAGAGAGTGAGAGACGAGAGACTGAGCCGAGGCAGAGAGTCAGAGACGAGAGAATGAGAGGCAGAGCCGCAGAAGTTAGAAACTAAAGTTATGACTTTAAGTTTTAGTTATAGGGAAAACAGTGCCGTTTGGCATTTCCTATTGAATAAATATCCTGATTATTTTCAATGTTTTTTTTAAAATAATAATTAAAAAATTTTTGATGGTTTGGAAAATTGATAATTAATATTTGTAATATATTTGTAATACATTTAATAGACTATAGTGATTTAGTATAACTATATATATATTTGTAATACATTTAATATACTATAGTCTAATATATTAGACTATATAATAGTATTAATATTAGACTATTAGTATAGTTATATATTAATATAACTATATTAGTATAACTATAACTATAGTCTATATTAAACTATTAGTATAGTTATATATTAGTATTAGTTATAGTGATTTAGTATAACTATATTAGTATAATAATAACTATAATCTATATTAAACTATTAATATTAATTAAATAGTTATAGACTTGTATATTAGTATAGCTATATAATATATTAGACTATATAATAGTATTAATATTAGACTATTAGTATAGTTATATGTTAGTATAAATTATATATTAGTATTAGTTATAAACTTTTAGTGATTTAGTATAACTATATTAATTATAAGTATAACTATAGTCTATATTCGACTATTAGTATTGGTTATAAACTTATATATTGGTATAGCTATATAAATTATAATATATTAGACTATATAATAGTATAATAGTATTAATATTAGACTATTAGTATAGCTATATAATATATGATCAATTAAATTTTTATTTTTAAGATTAAACTTTTATTTTATAATAAAATTATCTTATATATAATTATATTAATAGCATATGATCAAAAAAATTACAAATGTTCATATTTAAGATTAACATTTTATGTTATCATTAATTAAATTTTCATTTTTAAGATTAAACTTTTATTTTTTTAATAACATTATCTTATATATAATTATATTAATAGCATGTGATCAAAAAAATTATAAATATTTATATTTAAGATTAACATTTTATGTTATAATTTATAAATTATAATATGAAATTATTTCATATATGATATATAATTATATATATTATATATAAAAATTTCACATATAATTTATTAATTATACATTATATATAAAACTTATATATAAAATATTTTTTTTATCAACCGGTCTGATCCGATCTGGAAAATCCTAAAACCAGAACCGGACCGGTTACGGCCGGTTTACACATTTCAAGAACCGGTGCCGTACCAGACCTGTACAAAACCGGTCAAACTGATCCAATCCGGACCGGTTTTCTGGGTTAAATTTACACTCCTATGTACAAATAGGGGTGGGCAAAGACTCTGCCCATTCTGACTCCGTCCGAGCTCTGATGACACTCCATAGTCAGGTTTCAAAAATCGGAATCGAAGTCAGAAGGCTATGTTGGCTCCGAATTCTAACTATTTGTACGTTATATATTATATATTGTAATACATATATTAAGTAGCCAAGTGGCCTAATGGTTAAGAAGGTGTTTTGGCAACATGAGAACCTGCGTTCGAGCCCCTCAGGCCCTAGTTTCATGTTTTGCAATTTTTTTTTAAGAAAACCTTAAACGATGTCGTTTTAATAGGGTATATATAATCATCTCTTTCAAAGAATAAATCTTAACCTACGCATTTCCTCTCTTCTCTCTTCCCCCTCCACTGCCTCCACTCATTTCGCCACTCCATCACCTCCACATCTTTGATCAGACTGAGTGAAATGCCATACTCTTCATCTTCTTCGCCTTCTCCATCGTCCCTTTTCCTCTTGGCTGGTTTCGAGCGCTTAATCTTCTCTGTCAAGACTTAGGTTTCAGTCCAAGTGTTTTGCTACTACAAGGACGTCATGCGTATGTTCTTCCTCGTCTTTGGTCCCTTGCATGTTCTTCAAGATTCAGCCACTCTTTCTTAGCTTCTCTGTAGCTTGATTTGTTCATATAATTTATTGTTGTTGGTGATTTTGCAATTTGATTTGGATTGTTTTTTGTTTGTGGGTGATTTTGGCAACAGATTTGTATTGGTTTTGCTTATGTGGGTGATTTTGGAAATCAGAGATTCAGATTCACATTTAGATTGATTTTTTCTTTCTTTCTTTTTCTATGTGGATGATTTCTCTCTTCAACTCTGACTTCGGCAAATTCAATCGGAGTTGGAGAAGTCGAAGGCTGGAGGTGGGCATTCCGACTCTGTCGGAGTTAAAGCCCACCCCTAACAAGTACATTCATGTTGAAGAAAGGTGTGCTCTTGTATCACAGCTAACAGCTATATATGCACATTGTCCTAGAAGCCAATTAGGTTGAAAGAGTATTTCACCAAACTCACTCACAAAAATGTCCTTTATTTAAAACGTACTCGTATAAAATGTTGTAAAATATATATATATCTATCATTTTTCTACATTGGACCACATGGCTCGATTTCGTGGACTTGCGAGAGTATGTAAAACGGATGAAGTTTTTTATGAGAAAAATTGATCAGTTTAACCAACATGTTTTTATGAACACAAGAAACAGAGAGGAGTGAAGGGTTTTGTACCAACATCTTAACTATCATGATTTTTACAAAAATAAAGAATGTAACGGAATCCATAGCAATTTCTTCAATTAAATCTTGATCGAATAAAATGTAAAATTCACCAGGAAATAGGTTCTCTCTCTTAGCCATTTCTCTAAAATGAAAAGTCACATACTGATGAAGGAAACTGTACGTTTCTTTTTTAATGGGTAGAGAGAGGACCTGTTTCCTTTGGTAACTGCCAATTCTTTGGTAACCGCCACTCCACTTCCTATCAAAGTAGGAGTAAAAATAGAAAACTACTTTTCTTATCGCTTATCGACCAATATTCTATAAATCTGGATTAGACAACTCATGTTATTAGGAGTCTAAAAGTCATACACATGTTATGTGGGACATTGAATATCTAACATTATCCCACTTGGCCCAAGTGACTAACCTTATTTTTGGCTCAATGAGGTCAACATTATGCGCACAAAAAACTAATTTTTTTTTTAATTTAAATTGGTCATCATAAATAAATACTATTGTCAAATGAATCGCTAGAGAGAGTCATGGTGGTTGAACATCAATAAGGCGACATAGTCCCTCATGCACCACAACACTAGCAACCCAATCAACCATGGTTCATAATTGAGAATTATCCAAAATTGGTTCAGCAAAAATATTCTTTGTCAAAGACACCCTGTTATCATTTATCCAATATCATAGATGTACAGACAAAATGGAAAACAGGAAAAATCAGAAACGCAACTGATGAGATCTCAAAATGTCAATAACATAAACAAACATTTGCAATCCAAAAACATAATGGGCATTAAGGGCTACAATCAAGACCCATCCTCCTAACATGTTCCTTAAATGTCTGTGGTGGTAACCCTTTAGTTAATGGATCTGCAACCATGAGCTTGGTATTAATATGTTCTATAGGCACCTTTTTTTTTTTGTTTAAATTTTCTCCTTAACAGCAAAATACTTTAACTCCATGTGTTTAGCACCATTAAAGTATTTTTCATTCTTGAAGAAAAACATAGTTGCAGAAATTATCACAATAAATCTTCAGCGGCTTCGCAATAGTGTCGACAATTCCAAGTCCTGAGACAAAATTTCGCAAGCATAAACCATGAACTGTGGCCTCAAAGTATGCTACAAATTCAATTTCCATTGTGGATGCAGCAATGATAGTCTGTTTTGCACTTTTCCATGAGATTGATGCTCAGCCAACAAATAAATATAACCAAAAGTTGATTTTCTACCATCAACACATCCAACAAAGTCTAAATCAGTGTAGCCAATCACCTCCAAATCAAAAGACCTCTTAATAGTGAGCTTATAATCTTGTGTTCCCCTTAAGTACCTCATCACTTTCTTTGCAGCTTTCAATTGATCCATTCCAGAATTACTTTGGTGTCTGTCTAACATACCAACTGCAAAAATGATGTCTGGCATGGTGCAAGTTTGTATATACATCAAACTTCCTATAGTAGAAGTGTAAGGAATTCTTTCCATTTGTTTACGTTCCCATTCATTTTTTGGACATTTAATGAGACTAAATTTATCCTCTTTCTAAATTGGGGCAACACTGGCTGAATAGTTCTCCATCCCAATACTTCTAAGATCGTTTCAATATATCATTTTGAAACAACCCTAACAAACCAAGTGAGCGATCCTGGAATATTTCTATTCCAATCACGTAAGTTGCCCCACCTATATCTTTCATTTCAAAATTATCAGAGAGGAATTTTTTTATTTTGTGCAATAAATCAATATCACTACTGGCAAGCAGTATGTCATCAATATAAAAAATAAAAAATATAAATTTGCTCCCACAAATCTTCAGGTATATACACTGATCAACAGTATTTTCCTCAAATCCGAAAGAAATAATAGTATCATTGAATTTAAGATACCACTGTCTAGAAACTTATTTAAGTCCATATATTGACTTATTTAATTTGCAAACCAAGTGTTCTTTTACCTTTATGGAGAAACCTTGAGGTTGGTCCATATAAACCTTTTCTTCTAAACTCTCATTCAAAAAAGAAGTTTTAACATCCATTGGTTGTAACTCTAAATCAATATGAGCTACCAAAGCCATAATGATTCTAAGTGAGTCTTTCTTGGATACAAGAGAGAATGTCTCCTTATAATCAATACCTCATTTCTAAGTGAAACCTTTGGCCACAAGTCTGGTTTTATATAGTTAGATATTGCCTTTGGAGTCATGTTTGGTCTTAAAGTCCCATTCCTGTAAATAAACCACATAATCATCGAAAATAGCAGGCCTTCATCGTCTTTGAGACCTTCATAATGTTAACTCCTGTGATTCTTCTATAATTGATTCAATGGTGATAATCTCATTGGGGAGTGATTGATCATTAATTTGTTGTTCAACATTATCAAACGACAATACAATCGTAGTAACAACAACTTCTTTAGAAGTTATGGGTAGTGGGACTTGCACCCTGACTTCTTGAATATTTGTATTTCGTAATTGATCACTCCCATTGATTTCACAATTCTCAATGAATTTGATATTACCCGTTTCAATAATTTTCGTACTATGAATAGAACAGTAAAACATATAACATTTAGATTTCATTTGATAGCCAATAAAGTAACTACGAATGGTTTTGAAATCCAATTTCTTTCTATGTGGATTATAAATCCTAGCTTCCGCTAGACAATTCCAAATGTGCAGGTGACTTAAACTTGGTTTCCTTCCTGTCCACAGTTCAAAATGAATCTTTGAAATGCTTTAGTAGGAACCCTATTCAATAAATAAACAGTAGCCTTATGGGCTTCCATTCATAATGAAATGGGTAAAGAGGAATTACTTAGCATACTCCTAACCATGTCCATCAATGTACGATTACGCCTTTTAACCACTCTATTCTGTTGAGGTGTACCTGGCATAGTGTATTGTGCACATATACCATGCTTTTCTAGGAGTTTAGCAAATGGGTCAGCGCATTGACCCAATCCGTCATATCTACCATAATATTCATCATCTCTATCTAATCTGATAATTTTCAATTTTCTATCTAATTTCCTTTCAACCTCAACAACGTATACCTCTGGGGCATCCATTGCTTGAGGCTTTTCATGCAATAAATATATATAACAATAACATGAAAAATCATCAATGAAGGTGATAAAATACTTTTCCTTACCAAAAGATGGTGAGTCAAACAGCCCACAAATTTCCGTATGGACAATTTCAAGAAGTTCACCACTTCTTGTATCACCCTTCTTTGTCTGTTTGGTATGTCTTCCCTTAATACAATCCACACACACATTGAAATCCAAAAAATCTAGGTTTGACAAAATCACATCTTTTATTAATCTGTTCATTCATTCTTTGGATATATGACCCAAACGGTTTGTGCCACAAGACAAAACAGTTTTCATTGATCAGGTTACGTTTAGTTCCAATATTATGATGCAGAGTTAGAAAGCCTTCAGCAACATGACTATTAAGATTCAGTTTATACCAACCATCACATTAACTCTCAGAAGCAACAAAAGAAGAAGTTTTAAACAAACTGAATATTTTATTATGGAATAAAAAAGAATAACCTTCGAGGTCGAATTTAGACATAAAAACCAAATTACAAGAAATAGAAAGAACATAAAGTGCTGAAACAAATCTAGATAACAATTAGTGTTTAGAAATAAACGGAATGTCCCGGTAGCAACCACTAGAACTTTGACTCCATTTCCCATGACTATGGAAATTTCATTTAGGTTTAAAGTCTGGATTGTAAGGAAGCCCTGCATCGAATTAGAAACATGAATAGTTGAACCTGAGTCAATCCACCAAGTATTAGAAGGAATTTCAGTAAGATTTGATTCAAAACATATGTAAGCTAAAAGCTTACCTTTCTTTTCAAGCCATGCCTTACTTTTGTGGCAATCTCTCTAAACATGCCCAAACTTTTTACAGAAATGGCACTTGATACCACTTTGTCCTCTCATGAGCCTCTATACTGTGAGGAGGCCTAGTGACTGTAGGTGGTCCTGCCCTTTTGCCCTTCTTAGGCTTCTTCCATTTCTTATTGGCTCCTTGAATTATAAGGTGAACTTAATAATGTCCTTGTTACTTGAGCCTTTCCTCTTTTTGAACAAGCATATTGGTCAATTAATTTACATTCCACTTATCCTTAATAGTGTTGTAATGAATTTTAAATGGCACATATTGAGGAGGCAGGGTGTTCAAAATAAATTCCACAAGAAAGAACTCATCCACATTCATCCCAAGAGCCTTTAATTTAGCAACTAGATTGACATTTCAAGGATGTGTTCATGCATCCCACGTGTACCATCAAACTTCATGGTAGTGAGTTCAGCCACCAATGTCCCAGTAAGAGAATTGTCAGTTGAACAAAAAATGTTCTTCCACAGTTTTAAAGAATTCCTTAGGAGTGTAACATTCAAGAAGTGTTGACTTAATGTTGTTTACTCATTCACATGAACATAATGCTCAATCTATTTAAATTCTTTCATTCCGCACTACTTTCCTCAGTAAAAGCAAGCGGTTTCTCAGTCTCAAGTGTCAAATCAAGATCCAGTACACCTAGGTGAGATTGGACTTGTTCAGACAAATCTGAGAAATTTGTTCCATTAAGGATCAGAACAGATGAAGCATGCAAATGAAGCTAAACATATGCTTACAACATTAATGCTTTAAGTTTAGAAAAAATAATAAACAAACAATAAGTAGTACTACTGCAACACATCTTTGGATGAAAATTACAGCATACAAAAATATATTTCTATTATGGTGATTCCCTTTCACCTATTAGAAATAATTAATAGTGTATCCACGATCCGACAAGTTCGTAACCTTTGGGTATCTGGTTCCCAAAAAGAATTAAAGATACACATTAATTATTTTATCTTAATTTATTAATCACTCGAAAAGTAGTGCTCCTTTAGTCCAAGCCAAAATATTTTCATGATTAAAAATATATATATATTCAAAAAAATTCTTGCAAAGTCATTTTCTTCATATTTGGGATATGAGTAGTACCAAACTATTTTATAAAATAGATCTCAAGTTGAAATAATAACTTCGCAAAACAATCAATCATCAATTACAACATGTAATTATTTACACAATTCATGTATGTGACAATTTCATATTTAAATAAATTATAGATCTACAATTATAATATATCAATACAATCAATGTCATGAAACATATATTCCAAGATTTTGTAAGTAACACATGTTTCATGCACTACAATTTTATACGTGTAGAACAAATTATAGGCAACATTATCAATCAAATATAAAGAATAGGCATCATGTTGAAAAATAAAATATACACTAAAAATAAATGTGATTTGATCAATAAATGCCATCGACATCATTAGAGTCCAAAACACAATAGAAGTAGTGTGTTTAGGAGAATAATCTCATGGATAAGATAAAAACAACATATACAGATCAATCAATAAAATTAAAATCCCACACATCTAGGAAGATGGTCACCATTTATGTGTGTCGATTTAGGGTTGAGGTGTGAAAGTCAAAACAGAAAAAAAAAAAAAAAAAAAAAAAAAAAAAAAAAAAAAAAAAAAAGTTAAAGAAAAGAAGAAGTTGGTATTTATATAAAGGGGAGAAGGGCTACATTGGTTAGGTCTTATTTTAATTTGGTCAGGGTAGAATGGTCTTTCGTAAATATTGTTATTGTTTTATTTGCATGTTTTATTAAAGTGGATGGGTTGGCTAGTAGAAGCAGACCAGGTCTGAATAGTCGTTAGGGTAGTGGACCATTCAGGCCACTAGTAGAACGTGTTGCAGTTAAAGGTCATGGGCCATGTTAGGCCATTAGGAAATCGTGTCCAGAAAGTGTTTATTTACCTGATTTATGTTTGTAAATTCTCAGTAATGAAATTCAATCAGAAGTTTATCCATCTAAGGAGTATTGGAGGGATTGGCGCCTCGAACTGCCATTTTCATTACATTACATATTTTCATTACACTTAACAGTGGTCTTGGAGCCGCGTTCCTATGACATGGTTGAGGGGACACGTCGGGCCATCATACTCAGTTGGTGAAGGCTATGTCGGCTTTGAAAGGGGAGTCAGTGTACTTGGGGGAAGAGCATGAGAGATAGAAGCAGATGTTGGAGGCAATGTTGTAGCTGCTCAACAATCTGGCAGCAAGCTAAGAATAGTTGGTAGTGGCAGTTGGAAATCAAAACATGGGAGAAAGATCATCAGGTAATGCGTTTAAGTTCAATGGAAATCCTTTGTTTGAGGGCCTTTGGGGAATTCAGGCTAGGACCCTTAGACTGGATTTTCCTAGATTTGATGGTTCAGAACCTACTACATGGATTTTAAAAGCCCAACAGTTTTTCTCTTATTGTAATACCCCAGAAGATCAAAAACTACAAATTGTTTTCTCCCATATGGAAGGGAAAGCTTTTTCATGATACTGTTGGCTTATGGATTCTAACACAACCTACTCTTGGCAAGGGTTTGTTGTGGCCTTACAAATCAGGTTTGGGCCTTCAGCTTACGAGGACCGAGTTGGAGCCTTTACCAAGCTCTAAAAAACTAATACAATGGAAGAGTATCAGTCTCAATTTGAGGTTTTATTAAACAAAATTAATGGACTTGCAGATGAGTTTCATATTAGCACCTTCTTAAGTGGGCCAAGGGAGAACCTTAGAATAGTGTTACTATGTTTAAACCAACAACCCTCTCGGCTGCCTTTGGGTTCGAAAAACTGCAGGAGGAAGAGGTGTGGAGGAGAAGCTCAAGTTACCAACCCAGGTGTTAAACACCCAACCAACTTACGTTAACTCAAACTCCAAAACTACCTGCACCCAAACCCATCTTGAGAGTACCTACACCACCAACCAAACTAGAAACCATGAACACCAATCCCAACTACAAACGATTTAACCCAAACAGAAAGGCAACCTTGCCACACTACAAGAAAATAGGTCATTTCTAGCAATTTTAAGATCGTCGCAAAAGAAATTGCCGCAAATAGTCCATAATTGTGACGTTTTCCATTTTGCCTTCGAATTCCAGCGCAGAGCTGGGAAATGCTGAGGGAGAATTCACTGTTCACTTTTTTTACGGTGACTTTTATACCTATTGTGATAGTTTTTGTTGTCGAAGCAAATATTTTTACTATAGCAGCATTTTCTTTCCATCGAATAGGAAAATCGCAACAAAATATGCTTTTTGTGGCAAAAATTAGCCAATTAGGAGAATTAGCCCTTTGCAGATGCAAGGAAGGAGGGAAACAGACTTGTCTTATTATTGTGATGATAAATTCCACCAAGCCATATATGTAATAGACCCAAAATCTTCCTATTAAAGGGAATGGGAGAAGAAGAAGAAGAAGAAGAAGGGGAAAGTAATGTTGAAGGAACCCTAGCTATACTACAACTTGAAGAAGCTGAGGAGGGAGAGGGAGAGGTTGGAAAACTGCTAGGCATCTCACTACATGCCATGGTAGGCTTTCTAGCTCCAAGGACCAATAGATTGATGGGAGTCATTAATCAATAGAAGGTGCTGGTGCTTATTGACACTAGGAGAACTCACAATTTTATCGAACCTTATGTAGCAAGGAAAGCAAAACTGGCAGTAGAGGAGAGCCAACCTTCCCTACCTACTTTGCTTGGGTTTATGTATGGCTGTTCCACTACAGTTACAAAACTTGCATGTTACTCTTAATCTTTATTTACTTACTTTAGGGGCTGTGAAGTTGTCTTGCGGGTTGATTGGTTGAGTCTCAAGTCTATTGTATGGGATTTTACTAATATGACCATGAAATTCAATTGTGGAGGTGCTAAAGTTACTCTGTAGGAAATACAGTTACCAGTTAAGCTCTTGGAAGAAGAAGAACACATTCAGCTGTTGAAAAATGGTGCTACTAAGGGGATCTGGTTGCAGTAGATAAAGGAAGTTCCCAAGGGTTCAAAAACAGTTGTTCCCTCTGAAGTACAACAACTTATTCAGGAATTTGGGAAGGTTTTTCATGAGCCAAAAGGGCTGCCTCCACCCTGCAGTTTCGATCATAAAATACAGCTACAAGAGGGCTGTCCCATTGTATTGGGCCTTACATATTATCAAAAGGAGGAGATCAAGCATTTAATGGCAGAAATGTTAACCAGAGGAATTATTAGAAGTAGTCAAAGTCCATATTTATCCCAAGTGTTACTTGTGAGAAAGACAAATGGTAGTTGGCGTATGTGTGTGTATTACCATACTCTTCATAAGGAAACGGTAAAATATAAGTACTTAATCCCTAACATTGATGAGTTATTAAATGAGCTTTATGGTGCAGTCATTTTCTCTAAATTGGACCTAAGGTCAGGGTATCATCAAATCAGGATAAATCCAGAAGATATTCCAAAGACGCCTTTTCGGACCCACGAGGGTCACTATGAGTTCTTGGTGTGCCATTCGACCTCACCAATGCTCCATCAACCTTTCAATGATGAATGAAGTTTTCAGGCCTTATTTACAATAGTTTGTTTTGGTATTTTTTGATGATATTTTCATTTATAGCAAAATATTGCGGGAGCATGTACAACACTTAGGCACGCACTGTGTTGGGGATCCTACAAGCTCACCAGTTTTATGCAAAGGCCTCAAAATACACTTTTGGCAGTAAGGAAGTGAATTTTTGGGACACCTAATTTCCCAAGAAGGGTAGATCCACAGAAATTTGCAGTAGTGGCCAGCTCCAAAAATTCTTAAAGCTTTACGTGGTTTTCTAGGACCTATAGGTTATTACAGGAAGTTTATACAGGGTTATGAGATGATAGCAATCCCTCTCACATCTTTGCTTAAGAAGCATGCCTTCCTATGGACAAATAAGGCCTTGCAGGCCTCTAATTAGCTTAAGGAGGCGATGATTAGTCCCCCGGTGCTACGATTACCAAATTTTACCTCTGGTTTTATTGTGGAATGTGATGTATCAAGAGATGGGTTAGGGGTAGTTTTAATGCAAGAGGGATAGCTTATAGCATTTCTCAGTCAGGCATTGAAGGGAAAGAATCTAGCCTTATCGACTTACGAAAAGGAGTTGTTGGCCCTAGTTATGGCAGTGAGGAAGTGGCGACACTACCTATTGGGCCAATCTTTCAAGGTTCGCATTGATCAGCAAGCTTTGAAATATTTATCGAAGCAATGGGTAGGGACATTAGCCCAATAGAAATGGGTTTCTAGACTAATGGGCTATAACTTCACAATTGAATACAAAAGTGGCAAATCTAATACAGTAGCAGATGCATTATCCCGATTACCCTCCATTGAAAATACCACCCTTCCACCACAGCAAACACCCAACTATCACCGTCACAACCAAACCTAATCCACCAATCAGACCAAACAACCAACCATGACAGTACAAGCAGTTAGTATGATGCAAGCAACATGGATCGAGGAGTTGAAGAAGTCTTACCCCAAAATCCCTTTTGCAGGAGCTACTCAGCCACTACCATTAGTGGACCTTGGACCCATCTCAGTACCTAAGTTTGAAATGAGCAACATTTTTCTAAAGGTAGACTCCATTTGGGACCATTGGTGTCATTACAACAGCAAATCCTGCAACAGTTTTACATTAGTCCATTAGGGGGCCACACAGGAGTACACAAGATGTATGCAAGAGTAAAAAGAGAGTTTTACTAGCCTAGCTTGCAGTGAGATGTTCGAGCCTTGATTAGGGAGTGTAATACATGCCAGAGGAACATGGCTAAAACCCTTCACCCAAGGGGATTGCTTCAACCTCTTCCTATGCTAGAAAAGAATTGGGTAGATATGGCATGAACTTCATAGAGGGGTTGCCACACTTAGGAGGTCGTACTGTGATAATGGTTGTAGTTGACAAATTGAGCAAGTATGCTCATTTCATGCCACTTTCCCATCCTTACACAACACTAACAGTAGTAAGGGTGTTCATGGACAATGTATTTCAACTGCATGGGATGCCACAAATTATAGTTAGTGACAGGGATCAAATTTTCACAAGCCTGTTTTGGACAGAATTATTCAGGATTTGTAGCACAAATCTCCTATTGAGTTCGGCCTACCATCGACATATAGATGAACAAACCGAGGTACTGAACATAAATCTAGACTGCTATTTACCTTGTTTTTCCAATGACAAGCCCAGGGATTTGGTCAAAGGGTTAGCTCCAGCAGAGTGTGTTTATAACACTTCAAGGCACATTTCAACCCCGATCTCACCCTTCGAGAATGTGTATGAACAATCTTTACAAAAATTCTTACCATATGAACCAAGTTCTACCTATGTGCAAGCAGCAGAGAAGGAGTTGTGGAGCCGTGATTTCATTGCCACTTTGGTACGGGAAATCCTACAAGAAGCACAAGCAAGGATGAAAAGGCATGCAAATAAGAAAAAGACAAATCGAGAACACCAAGAGGGTGATTGGGTTTACTTACATTTGAGGCCTTATCGTCAAATGTCCGTCGCCATGAGGAGGAATCTCAAGCTCTCGCCTTGATACTACAGGCCCTCCCAGATTCTCCATCGCGTAGGCAAGGTGGCATATTGGCTAGATCTTCCTAAGGAGTCACAGATCTATCCAACGTTCCGTGTATCATGCCTTAAACCCAAGCTGGGAGCTTGAGTTCAGGCCAGTCTACAATTGCCTCACGTAATGACCGAAGGGGAGTTAACTCCAGAACTAGCAGCCATTCTCCAACAGCATCTGGTGAGGAAGGGGTCTCGAGCAAGGGTTGAAATTCTGATCCAATGGAAGGGAGCAGCAGTTGAAGATGCAACATGGGAGGATCTTGAGGTTGTGAAATGGCGATTCCCCAATCTTGTGGGCAAGATCTTCTTAAGGGAGAGAGTTTGTTAGGTGTGCCGATTTAGGGTTGAGGTCTGAAAGTCAAAACAGAGAAAAAGTTGATATTTATGTGAAAGGGAGAAGGGCTATGTTGGTTAGGTTTTATTTTAAGTTGGTAAGGGTAGAATGGTCTTTGGCAAATATTGTTATTGTTTGATTTGTTTGTTTTATTAAAGTGGGTGGGTTGGCTAGTTGAGGCAGACCTGGTCTTAAGTGTCATTGGGGTAGTGGGCCACTCAGGCCACTAGTAGAGCTTGTTGCAGTCAAAGGTCGTGTACCATATTAGGCCATTAGGAGATCGTGTCCAGTAACTGTTTATTTACCTTGTTGTATTTATGTTCTTACATTCTCAGTAATGAATTTCAATCAGAAGTTTATCCATCTAAGGAGTATTGGAGGGATTGACGCCTCAAACTGCCATTTTCATTACATTGCATATTTTCATTACACTTAACACACCGAATGTATAAGTACGTGATAATGTAAATAAATAAAAAAAAATGAGATTTCATTTTGTGGGAAACTTCAGGAGTTGTAGAGGAAGAGAAAAAGTCAAATAATAAATCTTATCAAACATAATTGATCATGAGATCCAAATGAAATCTTGCACAAATATTTGATTCCAACAAACAGATAATAGAAAATCATGAAAGCCTTAACCATGTTCTGATACAACATGTAAATCGAATAGACGTAAAACTGAAATAGATTTCAACTTAATATTTTATGAATCCCAAGATCTTGACTATCATGATTTTCACAAAAATAAAGAACATACCCGAATCCATAACAATTTCTTCAATTCAATCTTGATCGAATAAAATGTAGAATTCACCACAAAATAGGTTTCTCTCTCTTAACCCTTTCTCTAAAATGATAAATCACAGGTTGATGATGGAAACCGTACTTTCTTTTTTAATAGATAGAGAGATGACCAGTTTCCTTTTGGTAACCGTCAATTCTTTAGTAACCGCAACTCCACTTCCCATTAAAGTATGAATAAAAATAAGAAACTACTTCTCTTATCGCTTATCAACCAATATTCTATAAATCTGGATTAGACGGCCTCATGTTATTAGGAGTCTAAAAGTCATACACGTGTTATGTGGAACATTGAATATCTAACAAAGCTCACTCACAACAACGTGAAGGGGCTAACTCAAGTATATCTTAAACCTTTATTTTATATTATATTTTAACAATCTTAATTTTCCAATTTGCCTGACTTAACTATATCTTAACTAACAACAGCTTTCGTTTAGGAAAAAAAAATCATTAATATCAGGATTTCATAGTAGGAGGCATAGATAATTTCTGACTAGAATGGAATGCATGGGCAATGTCTGAACTCTCATTAAGGTAGCCACACCTCATCAAAATGGCCAGGGTAATTGCGAAGCCTCGACTGCAACAATTGGGAACTACCAACAACTAGAAAATCCGCATTGTGACAATTAACAAACAACCAATTTCCGGCATCGCGTTTTTAACTTTTTTGTGGGTTTAAATTAGAAGCAGATTAATTCCATATACATGTAGATACTTGATCTTGCGCGCCTACAGTGGGTAACAAAATTAGCGCATCAATTATTTGATGCATACCCTGGTGCAGGTAACAATAATAACCAAAGCAAGCAGAGTTGCATGCTGAACAGAACTGTTGTGTCGGACGTTACATTCATATTGTGCGTGTTTACAAATATTTACAGAAGATCCTCTGATGCAGAGCTGTGCTTCTATGAACAGATAACAAGTTCATTCAGAGCTTGCACCCAACAGTTTGTGGACGATTTGGTGATTTTGGATAAGAACTGTTCCTTTCCCAGACAGGTGAATAAGGTTCTTTCTGTCCTCAAAACTTTTTGATCAACTACAACAACATTGGTAGGGTATTATTGGCTTGTTGGAGACAGTTATCTGTCCTATTTTTGTGCCTGTCTTGAGAACTTTCCAAAACATTTCACTTGTGAAATATTGTGCTCAAGAGAATAGAATTTCGGAATCACCAAACATAAGTTCATATCCTGTAAAGCGCATCTCCGTTCCCAACAGAGCTAGTGTTGTATAAATATCCCCAATTTTGGGGTGTGATTTATCACCTGCAACAAACACATGAAGTTCTCCTCCTATTTGAACCCAACTGCATCCAGGAACCTTCCTGAGGCCCTTTTGTTTCATTAAATCCCTCACGTATGATACCTCATCCCACCTTCCCGAAGCTGCATGTGCATTTGAAAGTGCCACATAGTTTCCAGGATTATCTGGCTCCAACTTCAATAAATGATTGGACAAATAATCTCCAAGTTCAATGTCAGGGAAATCTCTACAAGCAGCAAGTAGTGATCCTAATATATGTGCATCAGGCTTGCATGGCATTGTGAGAATAAGCCTGATAGCTTCATCAAAGTCACCGCAGCGAGAAAGAAGATTAATCACACAACTATAATGCTCCATAGTTGGCTTCATATGGAGTTTAGAGACCATATGATTGAAAAGTTCTAGACCTTCATTCACCAGCTTAGCATGGCAACAAGCTGATAAGAGACCAGTGAGGGTTATGTTATCTGGTTCTATACCTTCCACCTCTAATTGTTTAAATAGTTCTAGAGCTTCAAGAGCTTGACCATGTAATGCATAAGAACAGATCATCGCATTATAGAGAGGCAATGTTTTGTTTAAAATCATATCAAACACCCACTTTGCTTGATCCATGATCCCGCACTTAGCATACATGTCCACTAAAGATGTTGCAATATGTACTGAGAGCAAAATGTCATGCCTCGTTGCATAGCCATGAATAGCTCTTCCATAATGTAATGATGCCACATCGCTGCAAGCCGAGAGAGCAGAGACAATGCTCAGTGTATTGGGCTTAATACCTGCTTCTTGCATCTGCACAAAAACAGAAATCGCCTCATTGGCACAAGCATTGTGAACCAGACCAGAGATAAGAGTAGTCCAAGTGATCAGGTTAGGCTGAATATCAGAGGAACGCATTTGCAAGAACATGTCTTTAGCCTCATTGACCATGCCATTTCTAAGGAAACCCAAAATCACAGAATTCCATGATATGACGTTTGGTATCACACTCTCCAGCTGCATCTGATAAAACAGTTTCAAAGCCTCGCGACTCTCACCTATCTCTGCATTCGCAGCCAACATCGTGTTCCACAGTACGATATCTTTGTTGATTGTGGAGTTGAAAACTTGTCTTGCATAATCAATTCTCTCGCATTTGGCATACATATCTACAATGCTACTAGCAACAACCACATCAGATTCTAGATTGTTTCTAATACAATAACAATGTCCCTGCTTTCCAAGGTTCATATCGCTGGTATCTGCTGAAGCAGACAATAAGGACGCAAGAGTCACGGAGTCAAACCTCAAGTTATCTAACATCATAAGCTGGCACATACTAAGTGCCTTGTCAACCTGACCAAATTGTACATAACCCGATATGAGCAAATTCCATGTCACCACATCTTTCTTGGGAATCCGACCAAAAACAAGCTCCGCATCCTGAATCAAACCAACCTTGGAATAGAAGTTTATAATAGAACTCCCTAGTATCTTATCCAACCCTAATCCGCCTACTACTGCAATCGCGTGCCCTTGCTTACCCTCTTGAAGAGCACCCATATTAGCTGACGCTGAAAGAAAGCTAGACACAGTGACTCGAGTAGGTTCAATACCTTCCACTCTCATATTATAGAACATGTCGATCGCTGCCTCACTAATTCCATTTTGGACATAGCTCACAATCATCGTATTCCAAGCAACAACATTCCTGTCAAGTATAGCATCGAACACCTTCCTTGCATCCTCCAAAACCCCACATTTCCCATACATATCAACCAGACTACTTGCCACAAATACACACCCACCAAAACCCATCTTCACCACATACCCATGAACCCCTTTCCCAAACCCAATCCATCGCAGAGCCCCGCAAGCCTTCAACGCATTTGGAGCTACGAAATTATCGGGCAGAACCCCACTTTCTTGCATCTCAAGAAAACCCAATAAAGCTTCCTCACTATAACCCATCCTACAATGCAACCCAATAATAGCAGCCCAAGAAAACGCGTTCTGCACCCGTAGCCTGCGAAACAAACGGTTCCCAACCTCCGAAACATCGCATTTGGAATAGAATATCACCAACTTGGTTTCGATATACTCATTTCTGGAAAATAAATCGCCGTTCTTCACAATCCGAGCATGAATTTGCTGACCTGTGAACAGAGCTCTCTCATTCAGACACCCCTGAAGGAGCTCACCATAAATCTCAGGGCCAACTTGGAGATTCTTGAGCTCCATTGCGGAGAGGAGTTTCACAGCTTGCCGGAGTTGGCCTTCTTTGCACAGAGAGGATATGCGGAGGAAGTAAGATTCGTACGAAATTTGATGATTTTTTGCATCTTCTTGAAGCTTTGTGAGACGGGTTGGTGTGAATTTCTGAGATTTTTTGGCTACGGATGGTTTGAAAGAAGGGAACTTCGGGCTTGGAGTGGTGGTAACAGCAAGGAACGCCATGCTTGAAGAAGCACAAGCGAGGTGCGGATATCGTTGGCGATCATAGTCGCCACACAAAGCGGGAAGGGTCTTTTCGTCGGGGAGCCAGAACCTACAAAATTGTAAGTATTTTGGACACTCAGCTTGTGGTTGGGCCTTGATTTTTACGGGCCTTTGTACTTCATTTACTCAACAGTGGACCTTTGTAGCCCATTTGTCCGATTTATATAATGCCTTGATTTGTTCGTATTCATTGGATTTTGTACTCGTTCATGAAACAGAAACCAAGTAAAAATGATTTTTTTCCATGCCGTCCTGTGTAATCAAAGGATATATAAGTTTAGGAAAATGTAGCGGAGTCTCTCAAACTTATTGCTCAATCTTATCGCTAATATATTTTAATTTTTTTTTTTACTTAATAGTTAAGTAAATGACTATTAGTAAAATTATGTATTTTTTATTTTATTTTTCTTAATAATTAAGAATTTTAAAAAGTATTAAAAAATAAAAAATAAAAAATAAAAATAAGTACAAAAAAATTATAACTAGAGGTACGCTCGATAAACGCTAGGCAGCCCACTAACTTGAACCATAAGTTTAAATCCAGATGTTGAGCTTGCACAAGGAGAAGCAAAGCCACGGGCCAGCCTGAGTTTAGAAAACGGGCCAATTTTAAATACTCGGCCCAACAAAGTGTATGTCTTTTGCTAGGCCTTTTAGCACATAAATAATAGTGTATTGTCCAAAAAGGAAGAGAAAAAAACAGCATATGAATCAAACATATAGATTCGTTTTTAACAACATTATATAATATCGTTACGATTGTCTTGTATGTGGTAGAATGCAAAACGACATAACGTTTCAAATGTCCCAACCTCCATAACAAAGCAAAAATGAAATGATCAAGATCAACATTAATTTAATTATTGTTAGGTACATTTATATGTGGATAATGATTTGTACAAATCCCGTATAATCATTTTGTAAAAAAGAGGACCGCATCACAAAAATACGTGAAAAAAACTACTTATAAATGGATTTAATTTTTATAAAAAATTTACGCAAGACTTGTACACTTTAGATTTGTACTTAATATTATTCTTTATATATATATATGAGTAATGTTATATTCCATACTCATATTCTATTTTTATCTCACTATATAACATGTAGCCTATTTATCATCATTGGATCACAAAGAATTATTCAATAAAGAATCATTTAATAATGATAAATGTGTCACATCTTACATAATATAATAAGAGTGGAGATCGTAGTGTGATGTAGAATTTTCCTATATATATATATATTGATGTAACGATACGTGTGCAAATTGCACACATTCAAACTTGTCATGATCACACGTTTATGTGGGGATCGAATTTGAATAATCTTGATAGTAGTTTCATGTTCGCGTACTTTCTGTTGACACATATGGCAACAACGACACTAGCTAGCTAGGTCAACAAAAATACAATTTCTTTCAACAATTCCTGTCTTCATTATCACTCCAATTAAATGTAACTTTTTATTTTAGAGTTCATGATCTTTTGTTAAGAGGCCGACCAAAGCGATTCTGATTCCATTCTCCACTGATCTTGTGCATGCAATATTTCACGATCAGATGCTATAATATAATGATCATCTATTCTTTTCTTATCCATGGTCAACCTAGATAGCTATATATTTTCTGATCAATTCAAACAGTTAAGGATTCTGAGTAAATGTGTGGCGCATATATTTCTTTTCATTCCACACACATTTTCCCCTGAATTATCCCAACAAAAATCACACGTTTTTTAAGTGCAGATTATAGATCAGGTCGTTTAATTTTATCTTCCTTCTGGAATTTTTAGAAAAAAAGACATAGATAAAATCATTTTTTTTTTCCTAAATTAAAACCCTAGGTGGGGTATAGAAAGTATTTGAAGATGGACAAAGCATATAATTGTTATTATTATTATTATTATTATTATTATTATTATTATTATTATTATTATTATTATTATTGCATGTATACAAATAATTCAAAGCCCTGAAGCTAGCAATCATCAATTAATAATTAAGTTCTTGATGCCCAATTGACGAATCTATATCTTTAAATGAGTTAGCAACTGCATCATTGGGGATCGAATTTTATAAATATATAAGGCAGATCAAGAACAATCAATTTCTTATGATCAAGACAGCTTGGAGTTTAATATTGATGGACAAGCTTGGATTCTTATGCACAATCCATATATGCAGCCCATAAATATAGCTATCAATATTATTATTATTAGCTTTGAGAAAATTGAATTAAAGCTTTTTATAAGAATATATCACATATAGTAGTGCATGCAGCACAAAGCTAGCAGGTCATTCTTCAAAATCTGTCTTCTTTTATTCTCTTTAAATTTGTTTGTTTTTTTAATTTTTGTGTTAATCAATTCATGAACAATTCATTGGTAGATAATTGGATTCAGAAGCATCGAATCTTACATTTATCGAATCTTACATTTCTTTTCCATGCATGTTTGAAACTTTATTGGTTATTCTAGTTCTAAGTATCTAGCTAATAAAGCCTTTCTCAAAGAACATGACTACTATATATATATATATGAACTGCTAGCTGTACCTCTCTCTGTCTAAGAAAATTATATTCTATGATCATTTGTCTAAGAAAATTATATTTTTAGTTTGGGTATTAAGAATATCTCAAGTATTCTCATAATACCTTACTACTATTTATTATTTTTTATCATTTTTATCTACTTTTTATTATTATTCAATATTCTATCATTATTTTTTTATTAATATTTATAAAATACCTAAAAATATCTCATTACTTAAACGTAATCTCATTACATGCATATATCATTAAGTGAGAAAATTACCCATATTCCAGCATTTATGGATTATATGAAAAGAAAATGGATAGTATATATCGTGCAAATGGCATATTAATTTTTCAATATTCCATATCCAGGTGAGTGGAGGCCAGCAATGTAATCTTGTTTTGGCAGGAGGGTTGGATTCAAATCCTCGCTGTTTTGGATTGCGGGCGTAGCATTAATTATATAAGAGTAATGTTAATTATTGTTTTAGAAATAGGATAGCCTTTTTAAACAGGATGGGATCAATTTTAGTTAGGTCTTCGAGGGAATTATATACGTGTAAAATAATCTGTGGTCCTTAAGTGGGCTTTGATCTTCGTAATAAAGTAGGCGCAGTCTTGTAAAAGTATTCGATAGGCTGCTTTCGGATGCATGGGTACTTTTGGCCCATCTGAAAACCATGGAATTTACCACAAAAAGCTGCTGCTAAATATCGATATTAAGATGCGGTTTGCACGTAAAAATAATTAGATGAGAATGTTTTAGATACAAATTAAAAATTAAATAAAATATTATTTTATAATATTATTATTATTTTAAAATTAAAAAATATTAAATTATTTATTATATTTTATTTTAAAATTTTAAAAAATTATAATAATGAGATGAGATGAAATGAAATAAAATACTTTCACGATCCAAACGAGACTTATAATATAATAAAACAAGTGTAATTTCTCATTCCTAGCCCAATATTCCGACCGCGCGCCACTAAAAAAACCCCCCACAAACAAATAAAATTATATTTTTTGTAGGATTAATTGTTTGGGATTACAACAACAACATGAGTCTCGCGTCTAGATTCAATTTTAACAAGTTGGACCCAAATATAGTAGTATTCGTATAATACATGAACAAGTATGTCCTCTAGATCAGCCATGTCCGCTAAATATTCATTGGATATCTTGCATGTTGTTACGAAGGAAATTAATTGACATGTGTAGGTTTAAGGTGTATAAGTTTCGTGCAATATTTTTTAAAAAAGTGAGACCTAGTTGAAAAAATATATTTTTATGATGAATCATATTTTTTTTCACAGGATTTGCACTAGTTTTCATGCCCTAAAACTCGATCTAACATTACTCATAAATAAACTAATATATGAGTGAGAAACAATTCAATATTCCAAGTGTATTTATGCTTTGACATAGTTTAAATGTTGATTTGTTGTACATGCATACGGGATTTCTCTCAAATCTTAAAAAAAAAAAAAAAAAAAAAAAAAAAAAAAAAA
>QEOT01001998.1:139082-190194 GCA_003123785.1 Pterocarya stenoptera
AAAAAAAAAAAAAAAAAAAAAAGAGGTAATAGATTCTTCATTTTAGACATTTTCATTCTAATTATCTTTTATAATATGCAAAATTAAAAGAGACTTTATATATATATAATTATATAATATATATAAAGTCAAAATACGATTTATATATATATATATAAATTTTAAAAATAAATGTTTGGTCCGACATAAATTTTATATATATAAAAATTGACAAAATATGATTTATAATATTGTAAAAAGATTTCTTAGTGTAAAGTAGATCATATGATGTGTTAATACATTAAATCATATTAATTTATAAATTTTTTTGCTTAAATTTTCTATATGAATCTACTATTCCTCTTTTTAAAGATATTCTCGTTAAAAAAGTTATTGTTTTGGTTGGACCAAAAACTTCAGAAATATCAGAGAGAAAAAAAAAAAAAAAAACAGGGTGGCACTCCGGTAAGACTATCAGGTCGGTCTCTCGATCTGTGCGCATAGTCCAGACATTCACTTATCAGTTATCACCATGATCATGCATGCAGTTGCTGTAGGGTTAATAGAGAGCACCCACAAGGCCAGGCCAGCAAAGTGCAGCGCTTGGATCTATTTTTCGAATTTTAAAAAGATAATCAGCATGCAAGAGGGGAACGCACCTACCTCGGTTTCGGCTCCTCACAATACAGAGAGATGGAGCATTGAAGATGGAGGGTGGTGGTGGTGGGAATATTCCTCCAGTTTTTAAGCCAGACAAAAAGGATATTCAGAAGGACGATAGGGAGAATATTAGGACGCGTGTCGCCACGAGAATCTCTGATCTTCCATTTGATCCTTGGCTTTTTCTTTCTTCTTTTTCTTATCTTCTTCTTCTTCCACCAAAACATGAATACAAATTTACAAAAGATGAGAGAGAGAAAGAGAGAGAGAGAGAGAGAATCTGAAGTACTGCACAAAAAAGGTGTGGGTTGGAGGCTTGTAGGAGAAGACTGGATTTAAGAAAGCGACCAACCATCATTATTAATATTGTTCTCTCTTTCTCTCTCTCTCTCTGCTCAGGGAATTCGATGCAGCCTCTTGAAGACTTTGCCTTTAACTTTCATGCAAAAGGTATTTCGTACTGCCAAATTTAAAGAGATTTCATCAACCAGATGCATATGGGTCGGGCCAAGTCTTCCATAATCTGCTTGGCCGGGTCATCCACCATGAATTTCCATCAACATGATCATCAGACTACTGCTGCTTCTACCTCTAGCTAGCTAGCATATATAACATGAATATTTGCCCTAATTAATTATAAGGTGGTTCTAGCTAGCTGGTGCGTACGTGCATGTTTGCTGCATGCATGCATGTGTATTCCAATTAATTTGGATGCATATATTAATATATACATGCTTAATTGTAAGATATATATCTCCTGGGACAGTACTTAAACTGTAAGCCAAGTTTTGATAAGTGTCTCGATCGAATGTCATTGTTCAAAGAGTTTGAGAATTTCACTCAACAAAATAATGATCTCTTGTGGTCCGATAATTATTCCAGTGCATGCGTGTAATTAATGGACGTACGATACCTTAAGGCCTCGTTTGTTTTTAGATATGAGATGAGATGAGATTAAAGTTGAAAAGTTGAAAAAAATATTATTAGAATATATTTTTTAATATTATATTTGTTTTGAGATTTGAAAGTATTAAATTATTTATTTTATTTTGTATGGGGATTTGAGAAAGTTGTAATAATGAGATGAGAGATTTTCAAAGTTTTCAAAGTTTTGAATTTTGATCTTGAAAACAAACAAGGAAGTCAATTTTTTTTAAATAAAGGCTAATGATCACTATTATATATATGCTTGTATGTTATATGTTTGTATATATATATATATGCAGTATCCCACACGTCGGTCAAGATCAGTGACTAGACTATATTAAGCTAAATTTATAAAAGTTATAAAAGAGTCGTGCTACACTATGAAATATGAAATATGAGGATAAAAGTATAAAATCACATATTTTTAAGTGATGTGCAGCAGTCATGTGGGACTTATGTCTAGAATTTTTCGTTATAAAACACCTTGCATGGCTAATAAATAATAGATAATGATAGGTTTACGACCTCCTACCACCCATATACTACTACTCGATCCATTTATTTATTTATTTTTATTATTTTTTTTACGTAATAGTTAAGGAAGTGACAGCTAGCTATTAGTGAAGTTGTATATTTTTTTAATTTTTTTTTATGATTAAGGATGTTAAGAAAATACTAAAATAAAATAATAAAATAATAAAAGTTTCAAATATACTATAGAGTAGTATATGGGTGGTATGAGGTAGTAAGCCTATCATTAATTATGTCCATAAATAATAATAATCTTCTTCAAATTAAATAATTTATGAATTATTTCAATTGAACAAATTAAATGTAAAGACATGCACTATACTATGATCTATTTCATTTGAAATTGAGAAGATCATGATTTTCCTCAATTACAACATGATTAACCTTCAATTAATATGTAGCATCATTAATTTGATCAAACAATAACTTTATATATATAAAAATAATCACATACTTGAACCACTAAGTACCCTTCATATATGTGTGTGTGTGTGTGTAGGGGGGGGGGGGGGGGGGGGGGGGGGGGGGGGTGGTGGTGTTTTGTGAAGTACAATGCATCATTATCTTGAACGCCATGCTTTCACCGTCGACTACTATATATACGTGTTAATCTTGACAATGAGCTAATTAATTAAGTTCATGTTAAATCAAGCTCTTTATTCATGTTTGTCCTCGATCCGTATATTTTATATATATAAATATATATATTTATATATATTTATATATCTTGATCTAATTTCATCTTAATTTGAAATGGAAATCAATATCTTCAATTTTTAAATCTCAATGCCGTAATAATCCTACATAATATCTTTTAAGCATGCAAATAAAATTTTCTTAATTATTAGTAATCAAAACTATGAAACTCGATGTCAGCTGATCATGATACGTACATTGTTAACGATATTTTTGCTGAATAAAAAGCACACGTAATAATCCAGATTATTAATTTTGATTCATTTTTAAAAATAAGCTGCTTAATTTTTCCCTCATAATTAAATCGTTTGATATCATGATTTATATAATTTTTAATTTCTATGCATATAATATAGGCCAGAATATTAATTCCGCTCTCAGAGTTTTTTTTAAAACCTTCCGACTTATCATCCATATGTAGATAATATAATAATTACATGCAATAAACATGGAACAATTGCCACTTCCTAGCTAACTGGCTATTATCTATATTCTTCCATATGTACAAATTTGCATGCAAACATCCCATTTTTAAAAGAACTTTGATATTCATCATTCTACGCATCATAAATTATCTTGTTTGTTTCAGCAAATAAGATGAGTTGAGATAAAAGTTAAATATATTTTTTTAATATTATTTTTATTTTGAGATTTGAAAAAATTAAATTATTATTTTATTTTATATAAGAATTTAAAAATATTATAATGATTAGATTAGATGAGATGAGATAAATTATAAAAAATTGTGAAAACAAACGTTGTTTTTATTTATCAGAGTCGAACGTACATCAAGCTAGCTGTTTCGTTATCCTTTTGACCATCTCCTCGTGGATATGATAATATATATATGTATGTATGTATGTATGTATGCATCTATGTATGTATATGTATGTATGTATGTGTGTGTTGATGTATAAAAAATCGCACAGCAGGCTGGAATGGGAGAAATAGTCATTCTTGGTCCGCTATGACAATTCGGGCCTCGATCGATATGGCTTGGAGCCCTCAGTAGTGATCCGGTGCAACTGTACGGTGTTAGTGCATACATCCATGTCTGTGAAAGGAAAATAAATGTAGAGAAAGTAAAGAGGGATGAACACATAGATTTACGTAATTCGACATATTGTCTACGTCCACGGGGCGTTTGGAGAGGAGAAATTCACTATAACATATTTGTTTACAGGCTCTCATAGCCTTTCATTTCTCATTGTATAATAGAGATCTTGAATATATTTGCTATAGAAGACCCCCTCACTGGAGCTCCCCTTCGAGAGGTTGAAGAAGAAGTCGAAGTCTCTAAGTCGTATGGCCACTTGCTTTTTATCTAGCTCTCTTCTCGCGTGCGCCTCAATAGTGGTGAGGGACGTCCGTTTTGCGTGTATAACCACCTCTCTCTTTACCACTTTCTCCTGACACTACCCCCTTACCTCCTGGCACTATCTCCCTTGCCTCCTGACACATTTTTCTCCCTTACCTTCATGTTATTCCTCTTGTCTCCTAGTGATAGCCTAGTGGGTTGGGCTTGGTCTTAGGCCTAGATATTTTTTCTCTTACAGTTGTCCATGATTCTTAAGATCAACTCACTCAGAAAAAAGGCCTTGAAAATCTTAAAGATAAAATATGCGATGAAGATAGGCCACTAAAATCCATAAAGAAATAAATTTCTAGAGTTGGTCCCTTTATGTTTCACTCACATTAAGCAATAAAGATTTCTGAACTAGAGATTAGGCGGGAGGTGTACTTGTTAGCGTAAGATGCGAGTGCAGAGCTTGGATGGGGCGGCAAATGTGCTCGACCGTGTAAAATGTGAGCGAGTCAGATGTGGTGGGATATGTGCTCAACCGCGTAATATGTGAGCACGGAGCTCGAATGTGGCGGGAGATGTGCTCGACCGCTTAAAATGCAAGTGTGGAGCTCAAATGTGGCAAGAGGTGTACTCAACCTCTTAAGATGCATAGTCCGGGAAGGGAGATTTGGTCGACCACGTAAAATGCGAGCACGAAGCTCGTCTTGGTGAGTTAAAAGGGAGGCTGGCACAACCGCATTAGTTGCGAGCATGGAGCTTATCTGGGCGGGATAAGCGGGAGGCTGTGTCGACCATGTAAAGTGCGAGGGTTAGGCAGTCAAGCGACTTGCCTAACTGTTGGTCACCTGGGAGGCTGGGTGGTCCCTACCTTTCCGTTTGTTGACTCGTTGTCAAAGATAGCTCAGGAAAGGCGGTTGTGGCACAAGTGTAAACACTCGGCATTTGGTAAAAGAGATATCGTCTCAAGAGTAATGTCGGGCAGTCGAAAGACTGGATTCGTACTTCGCCGTGAGGCAAGACTGGCCGCCCTAAGGCTAGACCCATCTATTGACCCTCGACAGGAAGGTAAGTAGGAGATGTTTAATAGTGCTGAATTGTCTTGCTAGAGTGTCGCAAAGGTCTGAGGTGATTGTTATTGCACGAGTGTAACACTCAATGTTTGCTGGGAAAAGACTATGCTGGCGTTGTTGCTTAGGGGAGAGTCAAGTGACTAATCTTGTTGCACGAAAGTCAGCAAGTCAACGGACTTGCATCCTAGAGGCCGTCTGGGCAAGTCCTTAGAGTGGTGCCCGGCCTAAACTTCGAGGAAAATCAAGGGACTCGGCTTGTAACACGAAGGTTGGCATGTCAAAGGACTTGTGTCCGAGGGGCCATCTAGGCAAGTCTTGGGACTGGTGCCGAGCCAAACTTTCTGGCGAATCAAGGGACTCGACTTGTAGGACGAAAGACAGCAAGCCAAGGGACTTATGTCCAAGGGGCTGTCTGGGCAAGTCCTGGGACTGGTGCTCGGCCCAACTTCGTGGTGAATCAAGGGACTCGGCTTATAGTACGAAGGTCAACAAGTTAATGGACTAGTGTCCAAGTGGCTATTTGGGCAAGTCCTAGGACTAATACCCTGCCTAAACTTCGTGGTGAGTCTAGGGACTCGGCCTAAATTTCGCGACGAGTCAAGGGACTTATGCCCAATTGGTCACGTGAGCAAGCCCTAAGGCTTATAGCCCGACCAATGCATCATGGCGAGGTAGCATGAAGGGTGGCTGTCAGACTAGTCATGTTGGCGAGGCTTAGGGCTCTAGCTCGACCAATGCATCGTGGCGAGTCAAAAGACCCGGCTTGGCTAGAGTGAGGATCGACAAGTTAAGGGACTTGTGTACAATCGTTGTATCGCGGCGAGTTAATGGATTCAGCTTGGCGGCACGAAGGTTGGCAAGTCAAAGGACTTGTGTCTGACTGGTTGTGTGGGCGAGCCCTAGGGCTCTAGCCCAACCAATGTATCGTGGCGAGTCAAAGGACTTGGCTTGGCTGGTTCGAGAAGTGACAAGTTAAGGGACTTGTATCTGACTGTTGTGTCGCAGCAAGTCAAAGGACTCAATTTTACTAAAGCGAGGGTCGACAAGATAAGGGACTCGACTTTGCTGGAGTGAGGGTTGACAAGTTGAGGGACTTGTGTCTGACTGTTGTGTGACTTGGACTCAGCTTTGCCGATAAAGACACTTGTCCATGTTGAAAAAAGTCAACTCAGTCAGCGTAAATGACTCAAATCACAAAGTGGGGTGGCAAACTTGAATTGCTCTACAGGAGCACAGCGAAGGTTGGAGATGTGCCAGTGAGGCCTATAGGCTATGTTTCAGCATTGAAGAAGATTTAGGTGCTTGCGATGCCAGGCAATTTATTCGAAGAGTTTTGGTTGTTGTAGTCAATTATTGCTTGACTAAAATCGGTCGAGCAGACTTGGGCGAGCAAGTTGGTGGAGCATGTAGAGCAAGCAAGTTGGTAGAGCACATTACATGGCCATGCAACGTGCACTGGATGCAGGGTTGTTCCTTGTTCTCCATCGTGTGTACCATAGGTAAGTCAAACACTGGGTTGTCCTTGTTCTCCATCATGTGTACAGTACATGGCTCGTGTATGGTGCACATTCCACATGCATAACACATGCTTAAACACTGGTTGTTAACTGTCAGGAAGTTTCCCACCGAGTGAAGTGACCGTGCCAGCCATGCATATGGCTTGGGAGCTCTCGAAAGCACGGGTTGCGCATGTGCTGGTCGTGCATGCGATGCCTAAGGAAAGTGGTTCCCCCTCTGTTACATGCCCGTGTGTGTGCCAGTAACATGGTCTAGACATACAAGACTGAGAAACAGGGTTGCCTGACTACATGGCCGGTAACTTCCAACTCGAAACAAGGTGAATATAACCGAGAAGTGCACTGGGGGAACGGCTAGGTGAGAAACTCTGACTGAGCAACTAGACACCGAGAAAGGCACTGGGCAAGCAACTCTGACCGAGCTACTAGATGCCGGGAAAGGCATTGGGCGAGCAACTCTAACCGAGATGGGTGATCGAGTGCATGGCACGATGGTGTCCGAGCAACTTGCTCTGGCTGAGCAGTTGCTCTGAGATGGCGCTCATGCCGAGTAGTAATTCTGGTCGAGAGGTTGTTATGAAATGGTGAAATCGTGATGCAGAAGGGTGAGACAGTTGTGGGGAGATGCAGATGGGTGCCCGCCACTATGTGGCCGAGGAGCTTGTGATTGGGTAGCTTGTTTGGCGACCAGTTGCCCACGTGCCTTTACATGGAGCCAAGATGAGTATGTCTGAGTAGCTATGACAGTTGCCAAGAGACTAGTTTCGTGGTGTTCACACGTGGTGGAGGAACTTGCATTGGCAAAGGAGGTGAGGTAAAAAAACTTCGTATCTGAGTAAGTGAGGCCGAGACGCATGAGTCCAAGCAAAGAGGGTCGTGATACAACTGGTCTGAGCAATTTCGTTGAGGAGCTCAATGGCTGAGGAGAGTTGTGACAGTGCTAACCTAGATATTTCTGTCTGTGTTATTTGTAGTCAGGAACCTATAGGGTGGCTGAGGTGAGGGGTGGCCGAGCAAAGTGGTGACCAAGCAGCTCCAAGCTCAAGCCGAGATGCCTCTGTCCGTGATGTCGATGGTCCGGATGCATGGTAGAGACGCAAGTTTGCTAGCCCATGCATGGCCGAGCAACTTTGATCTAGATGCATCCGTTCGTGTTAACTTACAGCCAAGGAAGGCACAACCGAGCAGTAGAAAACTGAGGGCCGCATTTTGGCAACAAGAAATGCCGGTGGTGGTGATGTCGTGCCTGTAAGTCGTGCTAAGTGATGCTTGTCTTAGGTGCACGGTGGGAGGGTTGCCCAATTGCCCGACCGTAGGGCTTGCTAGGCTATGGGGGTGCATGGGCCGACGTTCACCTATTGCCCATTGTGCACGACCTTCACCACCAATGATGACCATAGCTGCAGCAGAGAATGTCAGCGACCCTTTTGGTGGCCGACCGTTCCCTCTGGCGGGCCCATGGAGTGAGCCCAAGATGTTAGTGGGGACGTGCACTCACTAGGTTGTGTGCACATGGCCACTGTGGGTGGGGGCTACTTAGGTCGCTAAAGAGGACACGTTGACCCACCTAGGGGCCATTAAAGTCCCTGATGTGCCACAATGGCATCGGGCCGAGTGGTTTTTACCACATGCGTGCCCCTGCACGTGGTTTGCATGGCGGAGCCATCTTCGTGCATCGGGGGGAAGGGGGCGGTCAGGGACCACCCTGGAGGAGACTGACGATTCCAACGATCCATATGGTGGCTGCCGTCATCGCCCCTCGATTGTGCCACAACTGGGCTGTGGCACTTCTGGGTGCACAACATGCACCTGTCATGTTGCCATACATCACACTGTGCGTGCCATGCTTGGCACGTGTAGTGCCTTGATACTGAGCACAATGTCAGATATTATGTGCATATGTTGAGTGCATTTAAATGCACAGTGGTCACCCATGCCCCTCTCTATTTTCACCGTGCACTCAAAGTGCACTTACAGCTCAAGCAGTTGAGTAACTTGTGTTCTTGCCTTCACAAGCCAGGTTCATAAAAAGAAAGCACTTTAAGTGTGCAGTGCACTTAATCACCTAGGCGAGGAGAGGTATACTTGCCCAATTTTTTTGTAATAGTGCAATTCATAAAAAATAATAATGGAGAAGTCGAGAATACTTATCTAAAGAAGAATTTTATCTACTCACTCAGAGATTATTTGGCGTGCTGGAAAATCGTCCTTCTCCCACTTCTAGTGTAGAAAGTAAATCAAATTTTACAGACAACGCCAACTATTGATACGTAAAAAATCACACAATAAGCCGATAAGGGAGAAATAGTCATTCTCGACCCGCTATGACGATTCAGGTCTCGATAGGTATAGTTTGGAGCTCTCGGCAATAATCTGGTGCGACTGTACAGTGTCGGTGCGTACATTAATGGTAGTGAAAGGAAAATAAATGTAGAGAAAGTAAAAAGATATGAACACACAAATTTACGTGGTTTGACATATTGCCTACGTGCATAGAGTGTTTAAGGAGGGAAAATTCACTATAACATTTTTGTTTACAGTCTCTCATAACCTCTCATTTTTCACTATACAATGGAGATCTTGAATATATTTGTTGAAAAATACCTCTTTGCTAGAGCTCCCTTTCGAGAGGTTGAAGAAGAAGTCAAAATCCCCAAGTCGTTTGGCCGCTTGCTTTTTATTTGACCCTATTCTCGCATGCGCCTTGGTAGTGGTGAGGGACGTCCACTTTGCGTATCTGACCACCTTTCCATTTTTCACTTTCTCTTGACACTGCCCCCTTTACCTCCTGACACACTCTTGCCTCTTGATAGCCTCTTGACACACTATTCACCCTTATCTTCCTGCTTTTCCTCTTATCTCCTAGTGGTGGCCTGGTGGGTTGGGCCAGGTCTTGAGTCTGGATATTTTGTAACTTATAGTATATATGTTTGTATATTATATATATCTCAAACAAAGAATGGCTCATATCAGCATTTTGGTGGAGCAAAAATCGAGACCAAGGTCGAATGTAATCATGGTAGTTGAACAAAACATCAGTGTCTGCCTTTGGTATCTCCTGAACCAAATGGCTCCATACAATATGGCTTTCCTCCTATTGCTCCATCTCGACGCAAACATAATTTTATAAAAAATTCAAAACCTCACAGGGAATTCAGGAGAAAAACCCGTGATGAGTTTTATAAAAAACCTCATAAAAAACCTTTTACCAAAACAAAGTTTTCTTCAAAAAGGAAACCCAATTTTGTAAAAGGCAATTGCTATAATTGTGGAAAATCTGGACATTTTGCTGATAAGTGTCCCCAGAAACCCAACAAATTCAAGAAAAAGCTTAACCAGCTGAATATTGATGTTGTTGATCAAGAAGAACTGTTTCGACTCCTAGAAACACATTCTACTTCATCTTCTGATGTCCCTGATATAAGCTCTAGTGATTCAGAATATCACTCAGCAGCTAAATCAGATGATTCTGCTAATATTGATCTCTTGTTACTGGTAACTCAGAAACAGATCCAACAAAAGAATATCTAGATCCAGCAAAAGAATTTCGTCTTAAAGCTGGGGTACTAGCCTGATCAAAACGAATCTTAACAGTTCCGTCTAAATATTGTTGAATATAATCAATATTAGAATTTAAAGAAATATTTCTTGGAGGAGGCGGACATTCATTTTCCAAGATCCATTCTTTTGGGAGGATTATATCACTCCAGTGAATGGTTTTTAGAACTTGAACATTCGCATTCTGGGTTGAACTCTGGATAAGCAGAGTTTTACCAGGTGTAGATTTTAACATCATTTTTGGAGTTAAACTCGTTTTTAAAAGACGATAATAAATCCGGTAAACAAGAGCGAGGGGTTTAGAGCCCTCTAGCATGTCATAACCAAGACTTTGGATATTTAAGGTTAAAACCTTGATGATATGAGGGTCATCAAGAGCAATCAAAATATCAGGAAAACAGTCAGAGTGGACAGGGCCATTAAACAAGGAGGATTGAATAATCCCAAGAGCACTAGTTGCAAAGTTTCGAAAACGAGTATCTCTTAAACATAGTAAAATAGAGGCTGGTATGCCAAACCTAGTTAAAGGTTTGACAGCAACCTGAACAGAGCCTATGTGTAAAAACTTGTATCCTTTTGCCAAGGAGTCTTGAATAAGCTTCTTGGTAAAAAGATAGTATTTTTCATCAGGTTTTGAAATAGAATAGGTTTGTTCAACAATAGTTAAGAGATTCGAGACATCTCTGTAACTGTTTTTTATCAAATATTTGATCAGAAAATTTCTCAGCAAAATCAATGGCCCGATTGGTGGGTCTGATTTTACCTTCAAAAATATCATAACCAAGGAAACGTATCTTAGTTTGGAACAATTTGACCTTGGGAGCAGAAACAACAAGACCATTATATTTGATGATACTGAGAAACGTTTCAAGATGTTTCCAATGCTCATCAATGGATTTTGAAAACATTAAGATATCATCAATGTCAACAATAGAAAAAGTTGAGAATGAATTAAAGATATCGTTCATGATATTCTGAAATTCACTCGGAGCATTTTTTAACCCAAAGGGCATAACATTCCATTCGAAGTGACCGAATGGGGTAGCAAAAGCAGTTTTATAGCGGTCTCACTCACTAATCTAGATTTGCCAGAATCCTGACTTAAGGTCAAATTTTGAATAAAGAACAGAATCACAAAGTTTTTGGATAAGGTTATTTTTGTTAGGAATAGGGTACCTAATCCATTCTAAGACCTTGTTCAGAGGTTTGTAATTGATGACTAAACGGGGGGTTCCTCGCTCAATCTCAGCATTTTTCTAAACATAGAAGGCAGCACATGACCAGGAGGACTTGCTATGCCTAATGATATTCTTATTGAGGAGATCATGAATTTCTTTTTTGCAAATCTCTAAGGTCTCGCTATTCATTTGAATGGCGTTGGTGTTAGTGGGAATATTTTTCTCATTAAAACCTTTAACATAAGGAAGAGAAACAATATATTTCTTCCTATGCCAGAAAGCATTGGGAAGATCAAAACAAACTTCAAAAAACATCTCCACTAAGGCCAACGCCATTCAAATGAATAGCGAGACCTTAGAGATTTGTAAAACAGAAATTCATGATTTCCTCAATAAGAATATCATTAGGCATAGCAAGTCCCCCTGGTCATGTGCTGCATTCTATGTTTAGAAAAATGCTGAGATTAAGCGAGGAACCCCCCGTTTAGTCATCAATTACAAACCCCCAAGGTCTTAGAATGGATTAGGTACCCTATTTCTAACAAAAATGACCTTATCCAAAGACTTTGTGATTCTGTTATTTATTCAAAGTTTGACCTTAAGTCAGGATTCTGGCAAATCCAGATTAGTGAGTCAGACCGCTATAAAACTACTTTTGCTACCCCATTCGGCCACTTTGAATGGAATGTTATGCCCTTTGGGTTAAAAAATGCTCCGAGTGAATTTCAGAATATCATGAACGATATCTTTAATTCATTCTCAACTTTTTCTATTGTTTACATTGATGATATCTTAATCTTTTCAAAATCCATTAATGAGCATTAGAAACATCTTGAAACGTTTCTCAGTATCATCAAATATAATGGTCTTGTTGTTTCTACTCCCAAGGTCAAATTGTTCCAAACCAAGATACGTTTCCTTGGTTATGATATTTTTGAAGTTAAAATCAGACCCATCAATCGGGCCATTGATTTTGCTGAGAAATTTTCTGATCAAATACTTGATAAAAAACAGTTACAGAGATTCCTCGGATCTCTTAACTACGTTGCTGAATTCTACCAAGACTTGAGGAAACAATGTCGTCCTTTATATAAACGGTTACAACAAAATCATCTACCTTGGTCGAATAATCATACTGCTTTAATACAAAAAATCAAGGCACATGTTAAAACTCTTCCGTGTCTTGGTATTTCTGATTTTGATCTATTTAAAATTGTTGAAACTGATGCCTCTGATATTGGTTACGGTGGCCTTCTGAAACAATGTGTTTCACCAGGTTCATCTGAACAAATTGTTCGCTTCCATNCTCTACCTTGGTCGAATAATCATACTGCTTTAATACAAAAAATCAAGGCACATGTTAAAACTCTTCCGTGTCTTGGTATTTCTGATTCTGATCTATTTAAAATTGTTGAAACTGATGCCTCTGATATTGGTTACGGTGGCCTTCTGAAACAATGTGTTTCACCAGGTTCATCTGAACAAATTGTTCGCTTCCATTTCGGAACCTGAACTCCTGCACAATATAATTACAGTACTATTAAAAAAGAAATTCTTTCTATAGTACTATACATATCAAAATTTCAATCTGATTTACTTAATAAAAAATTTCTATTAAGAATTGACTGCCAGTCAGCCAAATATGTTTTGGAAAATGATGTTCAAAACATTGTATCAAAACAAATTTTTGCACGTTGGCAAGCTATTTTAAATGTTTTTTATTTTGATATAGAGTATATTTCCGGTTCTGAAAATTCAATACCTGATTTTCTTACCCGTGAATTTTTGCAGACCCCAAACCATGAAAAAGAAAAAGGGACCAAGACCTAAACAGTCTACCCTTGCCTCCATGCCTTTTGCACCTGCTCTACCCCCATTCCTAATCAACGATTGATTAAGAATGAGTCTGCTACCCCTCTTGATATTGCCAACAGGTTTACAACCTTAGGCAAAATTGCTCAAACAAGTTCTTTTGCCAAGACCTTGGTTACTGACTTTGATCCATACGCCAAGGCCATAGCCTCGGTGTCCTCTGTTATCCCTTACTCTTACAATAAGAATAAGGCCCCATACATTGCAAAAAACTATTCCTACAACCTATTACATATTGAGCCAAATAGGACCAAACAAGCTGATCCTTTTAAACTGGCCACCTCCTATTTTTCCCCTGGTTTTCATTGGATTCCTGAAGATCCAACAAAAAACCTCCAATTCTACACTACCATTTTGATCCAAACAAAATCGTTATTTATCAAACCCATATATGATAAAAACGATTCAACAAAATTGATATAACATAGTGCATCTATCCTCTCTCTCATTTCAGAAAAACAATGGGGTACAAACCCATTTTCTTCCAAGAGATTGGCAGACAAGCAATAAAGAACTGAAGAAGAAGAGAAAGAAGGGAAAGAGATAACTGAAGAAGAAGAGAAGGAAGGGAAAGTGCTGGACTAGATAACTGGAGTTCGATGACCAGATAACTGAAGATAGATGACCAGATAACTGGAGATGGATGATGCACAGTTATTAAGCACAGGCGGCAGAGCCAGCCTTATGCATGTATGAGTATGAACAAATATGAGGCGGCGTAGCCGACCGATGCATGATATGGATATGCAAAAATAAAATATAATTGAATGTAAACAAACTTGTATTCAAAATATTATAACAAATTACAATTTTGAATCACAAGCTAACAAGGGGTAACAAGATCACAAGAATAGATGGAGGGATAGAAGGAGGGAGTACCTTTAGAGAGAAGAGAGAATGGGTTACAAGTGATCTGAATGGGTAATGCCTCAGACTGAGGCCAGTCTTCCTTTTTATAGATGAAGGGAGTACTGTTACAACAGTGAATATGAAACAGTTAAATGAAAACAGTAAACTCAAAAAGCCGGTCATGAACAGTAAAAGTGAACAGTTCTTCTTTTTGTATTCGTCTTCTTGATACGATGTCGTATCTCTTTCAGTGGAGATGTTGACATCTGGCAATCTTGATCAAAACTCATTTCATTGGGAGCATTGATTTGTTCTTTGGTCTTCTCTTTCAGTGGAGAAGTCAAAGGTGGTCTTCATCATCAGACAATTTAGGAGTGTCGTACTCTTTGTCATGTCCAAAATAGTCTCCTATCGAGGCCTCTGAAGAAGCATCGGAGCGGGCAAAGTCTTCTTGTGTGAGAGATTTTGCAATCAGTTTTAATAAATCCTTATTATTAAGGCTAGGAATGATTTCTTTTTTCTTGGTCTTAGAGGATTTATTAGAATTGGTTGAAACAGTAGCTTTTCCTTTATCTTTTTTCTTAGACGAAGAAGAAGCAGTAGGTTGTTGGCTATGGGGAGCCTCAATAGCAGCATAAGGGTTTTCAGGGAACTCGATCCTGTCTTGTAGGTCAAGAGCAAGCTGGGGAAAATCTTTTAGAACATTTTTTGAAATAGTTGGGGATAGTTGGAACTTATCCCACCATTTTGTATAACATTGTCGGACTAATATGTCACCATATCTTGCATAGGTCCATTTCAGAATCCAAGGTAGTTTATACCTAAAACAGAAGTGGATATCATAGGAAAATTTTTGTTGGTGATAGTCCAATCTTGGAGTAGCATCATCAGTGAAGGACTTGTATATAGTGACAAGTTCTTCAGGGAGATTTTCAGGGATCAGTCCAAACTGTTCCCACCAATGGAGGAATCAGAGTGGAAAAAATCCATTGAATTTTTTATCAAAATTAAAAAATCAAGAATGGTTCATATCAGCATTTTGGTGGAGCAAAAATCGAGACCAAACTCGAATGTAATCATGGTAGTTGAACAAAACATCAGTGTCTACCTTTGGTATCTCTTTCCCTTCCTCCACTAAGATTGTAAAGAAAAGGTCTCAATTTTTGGTTTCTGCCTTATGTATGTTTGTATATTATATATATCTCAAACATACATATATAAATGCATAAGATTTTTTTTTTCTTACCTCCTCAATGATCAATTTACATTTGTATGCTCTCTTAAGCTTAGGTTTGGATAGTGAGTTGAGATAAAAATTAAATAAAATATTGTTAAAATATTATTTTTTTAATATTATTATTGTTTTAAAATTTGAAAAACTTGAATTGTTTATTATATTTTATATGAAATTTTTTAAAAAAATGTAATAATTTGATTAGATGAGTTAGGGGATTTGTTAATCCAAAGCGGGCCTGAAGTTCATGATTGGCTACCTCCAAATTATTCGGATTTATGCAAATAATTAATTACTAGCTAGGTACCTTCAAGCATGTATTTGTATTCAGCTTCTTATAATAATAATAAAAAAAAAAAGAGTTGGGCTACCGCTACTCTGCCGCCCAGAGTTGCCCGCTCTACTTGACCATTAGTTGTTTTTTAATTTTTTTTTTCTATTCATATTTTTTTAATAGATTTAAATTTTTTTAAAAAATACACTAATATACTTAAAATCACTTCTTTAATCATTAAGTAAAACTAAAATAAAATAAAATTTTTCGGAGCGGTCAAGTTGAGCGTCAACACTAAGCGGGCAAAGTACGTAGCTTTTTCCAACAAAAAATTCCTAGGTTGTCATAGCTAAAACCCTAGCTAAGAACAACTAATCATCTAGAGCTCCGGTACTCTGTTAGTATGAACTTCGAATTTCTTTGATATGTACCAAATATTACATGAGAATGATCACCAGCCTTTTTATGATTCTTAATAAATATATAGTCACGGAAGAAACGATCAGTTTTTGATACCTACATATGTATGAATCATGCGGCTGCGTTGATTTTAAGCAAATATATCAAACTCTCCACGAGATTCATAGCTAAATTACTTAAGTTATAGCTTCCTTATTCAACAACAAAGGAATTCTACTTTATCTGTTATTTAATGGTGCGTGTAACTAATTTATAATATTGTATCTATATATATATATATTCATGTATTTTGGAAATATGTATGGCGATCGAGCGAGCTCTACGTACGTACCGGCCTTTCGTGTCATTAATCATGCTAAAAACGCACACGCACAAACATGAATATGGAGAAGATCATCTAGTACCGGGTAGTCATAAAAGTTTTCTTTCATAATTTGGAGAAAAACCCAACTTAATAGTCTTTTTGTGGTGCGGTGGCATGGTGGCAAAATCATACATATAACCTTATATATATATATATAATATATAATATTTAGAACAAGAGCAATTAATATATATATGTCAATTAGGTGGGCACATCTGATGATCTCCCTAGCCACACTACAATAAAAACGGCCTTTTTCGATCAATTTATCGCGATCAAAAAACTATTCGCAACTAAAATTGATTGTGAATAGTCTTTTGGTCGCGATAAATTAGTCGAAAAATGCCGTTTTTGTTATAGTGCCAGCTCGCTCCTCAAATTTAAAATTCCTATATTCTGACCCGGATCCGAATTGTCTATAAGGAGGTTCAGAACGCCATCAAAATTCCTCAAGATTTATAAAGAATCTTCTTACCTTCCCACCCACTTCATTAAAGTTAGTAGCAGAAGAAGATTCCCCTCCTCAGGCTCCTTTATCATTCTTTTGGGGGATGGTTTTTTTTCCTCCCTTTGAACTTTGTGGGCTGTGTTCCCTTAATTTAGAGTCGTAGAATTGGAACTAAGATATTCCCTCCTTAGGGCTAAATATTAATATTCTTTATGATGAATGTCTCATTTTTTAGATTAGATATTCCCTCTTCTCTCTATGCACTCAATTTTAGAGCAATTATGCCACTTTTGAACCCCAAAAAGAAAGTTGCATATATAGTGGATTGATACTAAGCCCCATTTGAATATGTCCTCCCTCTCTCTCTAGCTCACCCTTCTCATGAATTCGATGGTTAAAGATTATATTATTGACAGTATATGCTCCTTTCAAAGTCTTTCTGTGTAAGTTAATCATACTAGAATCATTTAACTCATTTTATAAGGAAGATATTAGAATACCTTGGTCAGGACACCCACAAGTACCACTTTGACCGTACACGTGTCCAACATGATCTACCACCTCCTCATGTTGATGTTAAGGAGATTTTTCTAGGTTAAGTTTTTTACAGGATAAGTAAAGAGAACTGGTACAGAGACAAACAAATTACATAAAAGTAAATCCACAAACTGATGTTATTTCATGAGATCTGTTAGATCTACTTTACAATAAAAATAATTTCAAATTTGATGTACCACATAAAGCCATGTTAGTTTGTGAGTTTATTTTTGTGTAATCCCTTTGTAGCTAAAGTATTTCCCATAAGCAAATCATGGCCATACAATCCATGCACAACTTTTGACCACTTTCTATTGTATATGGGGCTGCCATAGTTTCAATTTCTCAATACCGAAAAGCTAACATGCATCTATATATATTGTTGTTCTGTGTGCGTATAGGGTAATTATAATTGGAAGCCATTTGATTTATGGCGCCTGTATATCACCAGCAGCTTAACTCGTGCATTGAGAGGAACCCAAATTGCAACTTGACCTTGCAAACAATATTATTGGTGTTGGATAGAACCCTCAATTTCAAAGATTTGAGTAAAAAATAAATATAGGCTCGCAGATAGAAAAAAAGGGCAAAAGATGAAGATAAAGATAAAAATAAAAATAAAAAAAAAGGGGAGAGAGAGAGAGAGAGAGAGAGAATAGTAACAAGAAGAATCATCTTTATGCTGGTGATTTTAAATTCGTACAAAGGTTCTAAAACCAGGTCCTAAGCACATGACCCTCTAGTCTCAGACTCCCTTGATTCCCCTTCTGATCTCAGAGAGCATCTCTCTCAATTTTTTTTTAGCTTTTCTTTTTAACCTTTGTTCTTTGCAAGAAGTTACCAATATCCCTCTTGCTTTATCCCCTGCTTTTTCTTTTCCTCTCTCTCTCTCACGCGCACACACACACAAAACCCTGCTTTATTCCATTTGAACTCGCCCCTAAAAAGAGGACAATCCTCCCTCGATCCTCCTTGTGTTCACAAACATCGCCCACCTCCCTCCCTCTCTCTCTCTCTCTCTCTCTCTCTCTCTCTGTGAAACCCAGAAAGGAAGAAGCCAAACACCAACTTTTGTTCTTGTTTGTTCCCACATACTCTCTTCCTATCTGTGCATGAATATTACTACTACAGTTTTGGTCGAGCAGCGGCAGTACTCTTTCTGTTTTACGTAACTTTCGTAAATTAATGGCGTCGCCTTCGGAACTTAGCCTGGACTGCAAGCCCCACAGCTACTCTATGCTACTAAAATCTTTCGGCGACCAAATTGATCAGACACAGAAGATCGAAGACTTCCTTTCTCGCCTAGAGGAAGAACGCCTCAAGATCGATGCTTTCAAGCGCGAGCTTCCCCTTTGCATGCAACTTCTCACCAATGGTAGCATATATATTTCAGCTTTCTTCTTCGTGCACATTGGCAAGCTTAAAATAGCGTATTCAAGAGCTTATATATAGATGTGGAATCATATAACTTAAGAATCAAACTGACTAGAAAAAATGATTTTACTAAATACGATGTAATAACGTTGGATATTCACGTTCTCCACCGTGATGTCTTAATTAGCTTCCAACGTCCTTTTTTCTTTATCGATCTTTGTTTCATTTTAAGAGAGTTCAAAGTAGCCTGTCATTCAACACATTTTGTAAAGATTTAGCAAGCATACGATTTCCAACCTCAAATAAATAAATAAATAAATAAGACCAGGCACAAGAACAAGACAAACAAGAAAGAAGAATGAAAAGTAGAGCCTCGTAGTTTACCAAAGGATAAAAATAATAATAATAACATCAAATATATGGAACTCTAGTTATACTGAAATGTTGAAAATTGAATATTTATAACCTGTTGCTTATTATACGCATGCCATTTTTTAATTTTCTAATTTCTTAACTTGATTTTATTTTTTCAGCTGTGGAGGCTCATAGGCAGCAGCTGCAGGCCTACAGAGGGAACCAAGGTCCGAGGCCAGTTCTTGAAGAATTTATACCCCTCAAACAATCAACATCTGAAAGCTCAGAGAAATCATCAAACAATTCTGATAAGGCAAACTGGATGACATCCGCTCAATTATGGAGCCAAGCAAGTGACGGAACCAAATCTCAATCCGCAATTAATATAATATCCCCGAAAGAACCCGATATCGGCTTCAGTGTTAGTCCAAAACTAGCTTTCGATGGTAAACAGAGAAATGGAGGAGCATTCCATCCTTTCTCGAAAGAAAGGAACCCGTGCCCGAGTCCCACTTTACGTGATCTTCCTGATTTGGCTCTTGCCTCTGCTGACCAGAAAGAGTTGGAGGATAAAAAGTGTTTGGAGACAGAAAACGGGATTTCTTGTCCTAGGAGAGATCAGAATAATATTATAGGTAAGGGTGGTAATGGAGGGGTGGTGGTTGAGCAAGGGAAAGGACCTGGTGGCAATTCATCAGATGGGCAAACAACCACTGCTCCTAACACTTCTCAGAGTCATAGGAAAGCAAGGAGGTGTTGGTCGCCAGATTTACATCGGAGATTCGTGAATGCTCTTCAGATGCTTGGTGGTTCTCAAGGTAAGATGGTCATATATATGATATCATGAATTTAAGATATTGAAGTATGATTTTAAGATATTAATTATAATAAGATATCATGATTTACCAGATATGATATATCCAAATTATCATGATCATAATCAAACAATCATTGTCATCATGATCAATATCTGAACCATTATATCATTATTTAGTATTGTCATAACAAAATCTTTGACCAATATTTTTTGGGTCATGGAAACAGTAGCCACCCCAAAACAAATCAGGGAGCTGATGAAAGTTGACGGTTTGACCAATGATGAAGTTAAAAGCCACCTGCAGGTATCTCTCTCTCTCTCTCTCTCTCTCTCTCATGCATAGAAATGCAGGGCAGGCATGAAAGAGCCGAATTTGTACTATTTTAACCTACTCTGATAACGTACCACACTGCATATTAATGCATATTCTGTACAATGGTGATGTACAGATCAACTGATATATGATATTCATTTCTCCTTTCTCTTTTTGTTCCTAGAAATATAGGCTTCACACTAGACGACCCAGTGCAAGCCCACAAGCATCCGGAGCCCCAGCTCCCCAGCTAGTAGTCCTAGGTGGCATATGGGTCCCACCAGAGTATGCCACGGCCGCAGCAGCTCATACGGGAGCCTCGGCTCTCTATGGAACCCATCCTGGCTCGCATGCACCCCCACACTACTGTGGCCCAGCAGTTCCACAAGAATTCTATGCTGCACCGCCACCGCCACATCCGCCTCACCACCAGCTGCACCACCACGCTCTCCACCACCAGGTCCACGTCTACAAGGCCACGACACAGACGAACAGCTCGCCAGAATCCGACATCAGAGGGACTGGGGACCGGTCGGAGAGCATTGAAGACGGAAAGTCAGAGAGCAGCAGCTGGAATAAGGGTGAGAGTGGTGAGAATGGAGGGGAGAGAAAAGGGCTCGCTGCAATGAGAGAAGATGGTGAGGAAAGCAATGGAAGTGGGATCACTCTCAAGTTCTAAGGCTTATGGTAGAAAGCTTTAGGGTTAGGGCTAGCTTTAGGGTAACTCTTGCATGTTTCTATTGTATTGTTGCATGTTAAAAAGATAAGAAAATTCTAAGTGGGAGGGTAAAAAAGGCATAAAGAAAAAGTGAGTGTTTGTTTTGTTATCCTGGTACGTTTTGATATCTTAATTGGAAAATATTGAAGATTGAATTATATGGGCTTTGGCGTTTTCTGGTATTTCTGCCTTTTCCACAGACCGATTTGCCTTACGTTTTACAGAAAATGACGGTTGTGACTACACCCAACCTTGCCTATCAGATCTGGTTCCCGAGCATATTAAAACAAGAAAAATACTTTAGTCACATAGTGATTATACAAAAGTAATCCTACAAATTAATATGGCTTAATGTAGTTTATCAAATTATAAAGTTACTTTTATTATAAAGAGATCTGACGGATTATATAAAATCACATCAGTTTGTAGAATTACTTTTATGTAATGTCTTTGTAGTTGTAACACTCTTCTTAAAACAAGAAAAATTCAATTTGAAGGTCCTTACTTCACATATCATTCTAGAATTTGATTTAAAAAATAAACTTTAAAATTTGAATCATGCATGATCAAATCATACCGTGTGGATGATATATATGTGATATATATAAAGGCATTCAAATAACACTATTCTTAAAACAATATGCTTCCTTATGCGCTCATAAATACATGGCCATGATAGGTTACGACTTTGTTATGGAGGATAACAATCCAATCATGGGTTACTTGGATTTAGATACCCTAAACTTCTTGATCGAACTCTAAGATCCAGACGAACTTTAAGGTCTAGAATGAGAGAAAACTAAATACATAAAATGAACGATTTATTATTATCCGAATAGTAATGTGACCGACTCTGTATGTCTATTTTTCTTCTAATTTAGATCTTAGAATTCGGTCAAAAACTCTAAAAAAATCTCTATCTGAGTTGCTTTCCTCTCGACTCAATTTCGGGTCCATATGCATAAAATTAAAAGCTGGCTTATAGTTTCTTCGTTAAAGAAAAATGAACATATGTATGTATATTCCATATCAGAAAAACTTTTTGCAATTTGTAAAGTAAATATTAGTCTAGCAAATTGTGCAGATCTATCTAGGATGGTGGGACACGCACATCCCGGGCACCTGCCCGAGAAAGGGGTCACCCGGGCCCTGATCTTCTACTTTCAATTTCCAGTCAGAAATCTGGGTTGCAGAGTTATTGTGCTCTAAGGTTATACGTAAAACATGCAATGAAAGCTGGATTTAGCCCATTTTATGGGAACTTAAAAACTAGGGTTACAGGGGAAGAGTCACCGAAAGCATTTGCCTGATTTCTTTCCACCCTGTGCCTCTCTCAGCTTTCTAAAAAAAACACAACCAAAGCTTTCATAGCTGCCTTTTCTTTTTATAGTTTAATTTAGACAGCATATTAATTTTGACCATTGCATGTTTAAAGCGTATATGGGGGGGCTGGGCATCCACACCAGTTACAGATCTCAAGGTTTTAACTTTAAAGACCTAAAGTGAATATACTCCATTATTCAAAAGAAACATGAGAGAAGTTAGCATTCTTCAGTTCAGGGTAGCTAACAATAATCTGGATCTGGCAGTGTTGGCACGGCTTTTGGCCACCCTGTCACAGTCAATTGGTCACTCAGTAATAAAAGGAAACAAAAGAACTCAGCTTTCCCATTAAAATGCAGACAATGTAAAAGAACATAATGTTTGAAAACAAAAAATAGAAAGCTTGATAACAAGGTTAAGTGATAATATGAACATCGTTAAATCGTAAAAGCTACCAAAAGGCAAACCCCATACCGCTATCACCAAAAGCATAACTGACTCTAGCATCCGTAATAAAAGGAATCACACTCAAGAGCTAGAACTTTAACATTACATAATGCATTGCCATTTGTTAGGATTCCATCCCTCAAGTCAACATCATCGCCGACATCAGTTTCAAACATTGGTGTATCAACATGAGTCTGCAGGTGAAAGTTTGAGTTAATACTATGTGCGCAACCGTAAATCCTCCATCATGACATTATGCATTGCCATCCCTCAAGCCAACATCATCAGCATCAGTTTCCAGCTTTGCTGTATCAACAAGAGCCTGCAGGTGAAAGTTTGAGTTAACTATGTGCCACCATATATTCTCCATTATGACTTCATGATTCTAAATGAATATGCTTTTCTTTTTCATATGGCAGATAACAAGGTAGGGGGTGGTTAGGAGGTGAAGATGGCACTCAAACTCCATTGGAGACTTGAACCTCTGTTTAGACAAATGCCAATACACTCACCCTACCTTACCAGGTCAAAAACAACTACAGAAGGGCAAGCCTTTTCACTAATTATTATTAATGACCATATCCTAAGCTGAGCAGTCAAAGGTTAGTTTGGGTAGTGGAGCATTATGAGAATACTTCACTACTATTCATTATTTTATTATTACTTTTCACCTACTTTTCACTACTATTCAATATTCTATTATTATTTTTTCACTACTATATACAGAATATCTGAGATCACTTTACTATCCAAATGCAACCTTAAGAGCATCATGTATGATCTACTATAATCCACTACCACTAATGAAAGTTGTAATTCACACAATAATGCTCTACCTATACATGCTGCAGATATTAATTTTATTATATAAACTTCTTATAAAACGTGTTTATATGCTTAGATCACGCTAGTTCCACATGTAACCGCACATTCAATACATGTCATGCCATGATGGTAGAGCAGACATGCTCAGAGCCTATAAATGACAAGGGAGTTAAAAAAAGAATTTATATCTAGTGTATTTAACAAGATTGCAAGTCGTCATGCAAAACCACAAACATTTGACTCCAGATTATGCATCATACCCGATGGCATAAAAATAAACAGTGTTATTTGCATGGCCACATTCACACAAGACAAACCTGGAGTTCTTGTTCAGAGCTTTTAAGTCGTTCAGAGTAGTCTTTCACTAGCCGAAAACATTTATACATCTGAAGACCATTCATGCAAAGCAACCATTAATGCTAAGCAATATCTGGAGAAATTTCCTAATAGCCAATTGATAATCAAGGTGATTACCTTGGTTAACTGCATCTGATTGTATGAAGTGTGTTTCTTTGATGCAATCAACTCATCCTCCAATTTCTGCATTTATTTATAGAGCTTCCAGTGAGAACATATGAAGGGACATTAAAGAACTTGTAGTGATGAGAGGGGAAAAATGGAACAGCACATGAGCTAAATAATGAGTGCTGTGGTATTCAAACAAAAAGTCACCTTAGATTCTATCTGTAAATCCATAATATGTTTTTGTTTCTCTTGTACCGTCTCCTCCATCTGAGAAATCTGACAAACACAAAGAATCCTAGTTTCTTTTGCCACCAACAATAGTAGGATAAAAAACTAAAAGAATAGCAGTATGAAGATAATAAATTGAAAGTTGCTAGACAAACTTGTGCAGGCCTTTAGCCCCACTTGGATGGTGATAGGCACAGCATGTATGTGTCCTTATGTGCAAAGCATGCTTTAAAATTTTTGGTGCACATTTCATAAATCAATTGGGTGACAATGTGGGTGACATGATCATTTGATAGAGAAATATTGGCATGAATCTAAATAAATAATAACTAACCTCCTTTCTGAGTTCATCAATCCTATGAGTTAATCTCTCAAATTCTTCTTTTTCCTGATAATGGCATCAAGAAAAATGTAAGTAAAAAGTTTATCCACGCCTAATTGACATTAACAAGAAAACCTACAAAATAATGAGCTCACCAGATCATCATAATCATCAATCGATTCAGGTGAAATTTCCCTACCATGACTGCCATTAAGATCTAAACTGCAGGAGAGAGCTGGGTTAGGGGAAAGAGGAGACTATACTGATGTGAACATACTTCCAATGCATAAAACTTCAGAATTTTATCATTAATGTCATCTAAAGAGATTTAGAATCCATTCAACAGATAAATGATACAACAAAGTTAATAGCCACGTAACGTTCATAAGCATGTAAAGTTCATAAGTATGTGATATTAAATGCCAAAAGTTTTTTGATATAAGTAATATACAACTTCCAAAAGTATTCAAGGTTACCATCTAAATATGAAGATACCAACTTTCTACAATGGAAAATCAAATAGAGCCTTCATTATGAATGAGTTCCTAGGATTAAATTAATACTCTTTATCAGGATGCAACAACATAGTGATCTGAAAGAATCGGTAAAACCTATTCATCACTGTTTCAAAGCCAAGTTGCAATGCAACCACAAAAGCACAGTGCACACAAAATTTAATAGTACGTGCCTATCAAAGCCATCTAGCTATACCAGCTTTACAATTTCCATTTTTAAGTTTTTAAACCAAACCAATTGGGAAAAAGGGGGCATCATAAAAATCTATGAGCCTTAATGATTCCCTCCAAATCATGTTCTGGTCAGAAAAAGAAAAATTCTAACTGACTAGTACCATTCTCAGAGTCGAGCAAATACTTAACGCATTTTCTTTAGAGATTCTTTCAGGGTGAAACAGAAGTCCAAGATGAGATTCGCACAAAGCCCAATCTCTCTCTGTATGGGGAGAGGGTCACTTCAGAAGATGCATACAACCAGTTGCCTTTCTTATCTTTTCTTTTCTTGATAAGTAATTGTAAATAACAGCTTTGGGCTATGCCTATTGTTTTTTCAATTAAATTTTTTTTCTTACAAAAAAATTGTAAATTAAAGATACTGTTGTTCATTCATAAGACATAATTGAAGAATTACATTTGTTTCACCCACAACACTATCACTGCTTTCACTTTGCAAGTTTGCATCCCAAACTTCCAAAAGTTTCAATTTGCCACCAAACTACCAAATTTTTTTAATTTGTACCATCGGCTAAAACCTGACCATCAAAAATTGTGTCTCATTATATAGCCAATTTCTAGTTCATTTTAACAGCTAGGTCTTAACCAGGGGTATGAATTGAAAAGTATTATGTTGTTTACGGTGCAATTGGCAGTTTAGGGTACAAAGTCAAAACTGGAAGTATTTTACAGGTGAAATTAACACAGAAAAAGTGTGATTTCCCAAAAAAAAAAAAAAAAATCATAAATAAATGATATTTTATTGATAATATCAGAGTGTTAGCAATGTACACAGGGAAAAGTGTAATTTCCTCAAACATAAAAATATGCTTGGATATACTAATAAAAAATACTGACTTTCACGAATAAGAAACAAGTACAGATAAATAATGTTAATTTGAAAGTCAGTACAGATAAAAGTCCTGACTTTCAGGAATGATAGTCAACAATCAAAGTAAAAAGGATTTTACCCATTCTGTCTATTTGAATGTTGATCCTTATCATTGTCGACACTTTTATCACGCTCATTGGTCCTGTCCCACTCCCTTTCCAGATCCAAATCGCGGTCTCTTTCCCAATCCTCGTCATGGTTCCTGCTGTGCTCTTGTCCATTGTCCACCATATCTCCATCTTCATCTCTATCTCTGGTAAGGAAAGGATCCCTTACTCCATCATGAATACGCGCATGGTCATATCCTCTTTCCCTCTCTCGAACATGATCACGAGATCGATCACGCTCTCTAGACCAATCATTGTTTCGATCCCGATACCGATTCCTCTCCCGATCATAACCTCTTTCTTGATCTCTACCTCTATCCCAGTCGGTGCCCCTCTCAACTTTACGTTGAAAGCTTTCTCTATCAAAGCTCGATCTTCCACCCCGACTCCGCACTCCATTTACTTTAATAACTCGCCCATCAATAGTCTAATTTAAAGCTTCATAATGTCAAAGGTCTAAAAAGCTCAAACCAACAATAAAAACAAGACTTTGCTCTTTATCATGATTGAAAATAATTCATTTAAAGTAAAGACGAACCCTTAACATCACATACCCTGCCATTCATATCATTGATGGCATCAACAGCTGATCGAGGATTTGTAAAGGTAACAAAGCCATAGCATTTTCCTCGAGTACTATGGTCATTAATAATCTGTAGGGGAAATTGGTACAAAGTATATAGTAATTTATTCTTTGCAATCAAATAATGTGTATCAAAGTGCAAACAAAGTAATCTACATTCAAGATTATTCTTTTAATTGCTAGCAACAAGATTAAAACAGATGGCCTGCATGCAAAGTACAAGATTTGCAATGAATTAGGAGAGAGATCATTCAACATCCCCACATACAAGATTCATATGGAAGCAATCGTAGCATATTCAGCTGTCTCTGACCCCAACACATACTAACCTGGTATTAGACTTAACCACATTAATTTGCTGTGTTTTCAAGCCATCTCCGTACTAAAAGTGAACTTGGGTCAATCGGAGTTGGTAACGGTGAGAGAAGTCCATAACATTCATCACTTGGCAGAATTTCTGGGGTGCAAAGTTGTTTTTCTGCCCATAAAATACTTGGGACTACCGCTAGGGGCATCTTTTAAGGCCAAACTCATTTGGGATGGGGTGGTCGAGAAGATAGAGAGGAAGTTGGCGGCATGGAAAAGAACGTATTTATCTAAAGGGGGTAGGATTACTCTTATAAAGAGTACTCTCTCTAATATCCCTACCTACTTTTACCAGTTAGCGTGGCCAATTATATTGAAAATTTGTATAGAGAATTTTTGTGGGGAGACATGGGAGAGGAGACTAAAACTCCCCTAGGGAGTTGGAAAAAAGTTTGTTGCCCGATTGTTGATGGAGGTTTGGGTGTTCATAGCTTATGTAGTTTTAACAAGGCGTTGTTGGGGAAGTGGCTATGCAAATACCATGGGGAAGAGGAAGCATTGTGGAGGGGGGTGATCGATCGAAAATATGGTACTGATTGGGAAGGTTGGTGCACCAAGGAGTGTAGGGGTTCGTATGAAATGAGTCCATGGAAGTTTATTAGGAAAGGTTGGGGCTGGTTCTTGAAACAAGTTAACTTTACGGTTGGTGATGGTTCAAAAATCAGATTCAGGTTTGATGTTTGGTGTGGGGATGTTGAATTGTCTAAAGCCTTTCCGGTTGTCTTCAGATTGGCGACTAATTAGCAAGCTTCAGTTTCAGACTTGATAGGTTTTCCTAATGGAGTGGTGCTTTGGGATGTAAGCTTCTCTAGATCTGCCCAGGATTGGGACATAGAGGAGGTTACTGATTTTTTCAGATTGTTGTACTCAGTGGAGATGAGAAGACAGGGCAGGGACCAAGTATGCTGGAGACAAACAGTCTCTAAAAAGTTTACAGTTCGGTCATACTATAAGGTGATACTAAATCAGCACCATATTTGCTTTCCTTGGAAGAGGATTTGGAAGGCTTATGTTCCAAAAAGGGTGACTTTTTTTGTATGGACAGCAGCAATAGGGAAAATTCAGACCATAGATAACTTGAAGAAGTGCGGAATGATTGTTTTGGATTGGTGCTTTATGTGCAGGAAAGAAGCGGAATCAATGAGCCATCTGCTTCTTCATTATGAAATGGCTAAAGTGCTGTGGGATGGAGTGTTTGGAAAGGTTGGGCTAAGCTGGGTTATGCCAAAAGCAGTGGTCGACCTTCTAGCAAGCTGGACCAGCTTTCAAACACATTCTTTGTTCCCAAGTGGCAGCCGCATGGAAAATGATGCCTTTGTGTATTATGTGGTGTATTTGGTTGGAAAGAAACGAGATGAATTTTGGAAGTTTTTTATAAGCACTCTGCTTAGCTGGTTCTCTGCTATTGTACTCAAGGAAGGGGCTGTAAACAAGTTCTTGTCTTCGCTTTTCGAGTATTAGAATGTAACTAGTATTAGAATGTAACTAGGTGTTTCTTTTGCATACTTCATGTGTACTTAGGCTTTGCCTATTACATTGTGTTTAATAAAAATTTTAACTTATCAAAGAAACAAATATATCCAAAGATGTAAAGTATTTCCAACTTCTTGTGCAGATTCAAAACAAGGGAATCAAAATATCATCCCCAAGTATAATCATAAGGTTTACATGTCTCAGTGCAACTTATTTACTCATAGAGGTACTTTGAAAGCTTGCCATGAAGCCACAGAGAGATTTGCATTTCGATTCACTTAGTTCAGTACAAAAGAATTAGTTAATTGGGGATTCTTGTTTTCACTAAATCTTGTTCCGGAAATTATTACTGTGAAGAGAACTAGTTCAGCATCTTTAATTAGTTAGCTAGGGTATCTTGTTTTCATGTAAAATCTTTCTACGGAAATTATTACCAGAAAATATCCCAAGAAGAAGTAAGAAAAACAATTCTTGGGAAGACTTGCACAACATAGCACAATCGCTATTCCCACCCAAAACATCGGCCCGAATAAATATACCAACTGTTTGACCGCCAATGTTACTTCTCTCCCAGCAAGCAAAATAGCACAGAGCACAGTATTAACCATGAAAGAGAAGCGACAAAGCCATCAATTAAGCATACAGATAAACACTAACATAAACCCTAAATACCAATTAAAAACGTAGCGACAGTCAGAAGAGGAAATAAGACTCATGTTCGTGCAAATGCTTGAGAGAGAAAGAGAGACGGGGGCACGTCGACCTTAACGGCGACGACGGAACCGTACAAATCGAAGACTCTGCGAATGCTCTCCTCGGTGGCGTCGTATGGAAGCCCGCCCACGTATATCGAGCTTTCGTCGTCGATCGTCATTTCTAATTTTCTATGGCCTTGGCAAATTCCAAGCTAAGATTAAAGGGGGAATGTGAAACTTTCGGACCTAGGTTCTAGTCTCATGCCAGTGCCTGATTGATTGTATGCAATAATATCTTATCTTTCTTTAAAATAATAATAATAATAATAATACCATTTTGTTTTTTAATTTTGCAACGAAATCACATAGTAGGACACATTCAACCGAATATAATTTATGTTAAATTTAAAACTCAAATAAATAATAATAATATTTTTTTAGTGAAATAAGTTATTATAAAGAAAAATTATATTTACAATTTTAGAGTGTATATGCTATGTGCATTCCATTTAAAAAAAAAAAAGATAAATCTAACATACACATGATGAAATCATTTTTTTCATAGTGGATCATTTTTTTTTAAATAATGCACGAGATTTATACATTTAAAGACTGTATATAGAATTATTTTATTATAAAATAGATTGTAAAATAATTGAAGGAATATTATTGTTCTTCAAACTATCATATTTTTTCAAATTTGTACCCATACTCAAGCTCTCTAATCAAATTTGACAAAACTCTAGGCAAGTGAATATTACTAAAATTTTACTAAGTGAAAACTCTAAAATACATTGTTAAAAATCTCATGCACTTAAAATCTCTCAGATTCAAATCAAATGGGCAAATGAACAAAATGTGCAAGTGGGAAAGAGCGATGGTTTATAGTGAAAGTTTGAGAAAGGTTGATAATTTTAAAGAGCCTTGCTACAACCACCGCTCCCAGCTATGGTTGGCAGCTACTGTTAATTATAAGATATGTTTTTATTTTATTATTTTTTCATATATGTATTTTTTAATACTTTTAAATATTTAAAAAAAAATCATAATGTTATTAAAAAACACATCTTTAATAACTAAGTAAAAAAAAATTAAAAACTTAAAAAGGTACAATGAAGCGATGAGAGTAGTATTATCTATTTTAAAGATTAGATGAATGATGCAGCCGTCAGCCATAAACAGTGTGGTAAATAGTAAAAGATTTGTGCTTCTCAATGCAAATTCATAAAAAACAGTTTGTGCAATCTTTTGTGTATTTCATTTCTCAAGATGTAAAATGTAATTTCTCCAATTTTTTATTTTTTCCCAGTGTAATTTTATTTTACCGTTAATATTCTCAATATATGTCTCATATCTGTAATACTAGATAGGGAAAGATGTGTCAAATTCTCAAAGTAAGCCCCAAATTATGAAGAACCTTCGATCACAATCTAACCATCAACATTCTGTCAAATGTCTTGTTTTGTATACTCTTAGGCTTGGTTTATTTTTCAAAATCATCTCATCCCTTCTAATTTAATAATTACAACCTTTTCAAATTCTAAACAAAATATAAAAAATAATTTAAAATTTTCAAATTAAAAATTATATATATTAAAAATTATATTCTAATAATATTTTATTCAATTTTTATTTCATCTTATCGGTATAATCAAACGAGGCCTAATAGTCAAATCTTAAGAAGGGTACAACATTCAAAAGAAAAAATTGTAATTTTCCAGGAGAAATCGATGGTTTTAGTATTAATTGGTTCAAGAATAATTTACTACCTCTTTAGTCATATTACAATGTTTGGGATGACATTCTTCATTTCAAAAGTGTTTTCCAATTTGATATATTTCATGTATATATAGAACGCAATGCCTTAGCAGATAAAATGATTGCTTCATTGGGTGCAATGGGCAATATGGTAAATTTTTTCTCTCTTTATGAATTACCTGAACTCATAATTTGTATCTTTTTTTATTTTTTTTTTTGGACCGTGCATGAACCCTTTACTCCTCTTTGTAAAATGTATTCATCTACTATAAATAAGGTTTAACCAATAAAATTGGGATATCATATTTTGAAAAAAAAAAAAAAAAAAAAAAAGGGGAAAATTAAAAAACTAGTTGTTTGGGTGAAATTTGTTTCTTATCCCAAAAGAACTTGTTTAGATGATCCGATGATAGTGGAGAGGGCCATTCCCAATGAAAAGGCAAAAATGATGGTTTGAGAACTAGCACCCCCGGCCCCTTCTCGTCTCTTGAGTGAGTATATGTTTGTTTGTTTTTGTAGATCAGATAAAATGATATAAGATGAGTTGATATTAAAATTAAAATTTGAATAAAATATAGTTAGAATATATGTTTTTAATATTATTTTTATTTTAGAATTTGAAAAAATTAAATTGTTTATTTTATTTTGTATAAAAATTTAGAAACTTTGTAATGATTAGATGAAATGATTTAAGAGAAGTTGTGAAAACAAATGAGAAAAATACTAAGTTACCCTTTGAGCTTGCACCTATCATGGTGAATAATTCATTCTATTTTTATCATCCAATTACAGTAATAGAGATTATTATTTAGTAAGAATTTATTCATCCTCCAATTGCAGTATTCTGCAAATGATCATCTTGATTACAAGTTCGGATGAACCTGAACTAATGTCAATGGGCGCCATGATTACGCAAGTAATTTTCATTTTTAAATCTACAAACAATTTCTGCTTCCCTTTTGCCTTATAGACTCATTTCCACACAGCGTTTTTCGTTGATCGAGAGAGAGGGTGATCTAAGGCGCAACCCTCCATTTGAATTGAGAGATGGAATGAAATGAGTTAGAATAATTTGTAAATAGTAATAAAATTTGTGAGTTAGATTTGTCGATAGTAATTAATAATAATGAAATGATCCTCTCAATCCAAACCGGCAATTCTAAGAATTAACGTTTCTACCTTCTTTCTTTAAGTCCTAAGCTTTTAATTAAACCTTTTTAGCAGAACATATAATATGAATCGGCTACCATGTTTGATGATCTTTGCCATCGCTCCCACAAGGTAATTTGCTTTCTGGAATAGACTTTGCAGTTCTTCGACTCGATCGTTCTTCATGGTGTTTTTGGCAGGTTCTTTGCATGCAGATTTACGGATCAATCTGTGCACCAATGTTGACGTGAACTATTTTGTCAAATGTTCATTTTCAAATCTACGCCGTTTCATTAAAGTCTACTTTTTCACCTAGCTTACAACCATATTTTTTCTTTCTCCTCATACCCCACATCTTATTAAAAAAAAAAATTGTAAGTATGAAATGTGAGAGTAAATAATAATATATAACAAATCTCATTATAAAATTAGGAAGATGATAGATAGACAAATGTCTTTAAAATTATTTATATAAGTGTGTTTTCAATGAGAAATATTTTTGTAATAAAAATAATTGTATATGTACCACTATTAGACAATGTTAAACTTCGAGAAATGTGCCACTGCATTATCCCGATAACTATAATTACATTTTTTTCTAAATATTTTTTTAAATACCTTTAAACATATTTTTAAAAACACAAACTCACTAAAAATCATTTCTCAAAAAACTAAAAAACAAAAAAAGGTATCCATCACTCTGGGACACCATTCTCGATCCCAAGCATTTTCTGTCATTATTATTTATTGTGTCAATCTTCTTGTTGACTTATCTCTATCCTGAGCTGGCCGAGGCAAGATTTATTACATTTTATGAAGTCCATTTAGCTTCTTTTATTTTTAGAAATGAGATGAGTTAGAATTGTTTAGATTGAAATGAGAGTTAAAATGAATTAAGATAGTTTATGAATAATAAAATAATATATTTTATAAATATTATTTTTTGATATTATTATTATTTTAAGATTTAAAAAAATTAATTGTTTATTATTTTTTATGTAGAAATTTAAGAAGATTTTTTAAGATTTGAAAAAATAAGATTGTTTATTATATTTTAGCGTGAGAATTTAGAAATATTCTTTTGAAATTTAAAAAAGTAAGATTGTTTTTGTGTAAAAATTTAGGAAGATTCTTTTAGGATTTGAAAAAAAAAATTATTATATTTTGTTTAGAAATTTAAAAAAGTTGTAATGATGAAGATGAGATGAGTTGAGGAGAGTTTTGTAAATACTTTATAAATATATCAGCAACCTTATCCTTGCCAAAAAGAAATGAAACTTGGAGAGTTTTTGCTTGAATTCGGTTCCTTACAAAATGATAGTCAATATCGACATGTTTGATCCGAGAATGCATGACATGATTTATGGATAGGATAGGTAAGTTACCCCCAAATTGTCACAATAGAGAGTAGGGGATTTGGATAAAAAAAATTCCTAATTCAGACAAGAGAGATTGTAACAACAGTAATTCGCAAGTGGCATGAGCAAGAGCTTTGTATTCTGCCTGATCGGGCTATAGTAGACTATTTCCATGAGCTCCATGATTACATAAGTAATTTTAATTTTTAAATCTACAAACAATTTCTGCGTCCCTTCGCCATTGGGAACTGATTTCCACGTTGTGGTTCTCGTTGACCTCGAGAGAGGGTGATCTAAGAGTCGACTAGTCAATCCCGTNACATAAGTAATTTTAATTTTTAAATCTACAAACAATTTCTGCGTCCCTTCGCCATTGGGAACTGATTTCCACGTTGTGGTTCTCGTTGACCTCGAGAGAGGGTGATCTAAGAGTCGACTAGTCAATCCCGTTTGAACTGAAATGATTTGTAGTAAAATTTGTAAAATTTAAAAATAGTAACCTCTCAATCCAAACCGGCTTACAGGGAATATCGATCTTTAGGGAATTAACGTTTCTACCTTCTTTCTTTAAGCCCTAAGCTTTTAAAAAGAACATATATATGGATCGGCTACCATGTTTGATGATCTTTGCATCGCTCCCACAAGGTAATTTGCTTTCTGGAATAGACTCTGCAGTTCTTCGACTCGATCGTTCTTCATGATGTTTTTGACAGGTTCTTTTGTAGGGAATCTCGAAAGCGGCTGGATAATAAAGATATTTATCTTTTGTAAATCATGGAGCAGTTTTAGGAGGAATCAATGGGCTTTTGTTTTGTGGCCTAGGCTCAGTCTTCAGCCTGTACCTGGAAGTATGGGCTTCTGTGCAATGTTGCCTTTTATTGCGGCCTGTATATAGTATGTAACTATGTATTATAAAATAATACTTTTTCTCATTAATTACTATTTATCTCTATATATAGCAAATCTCATTATAAAATGAGGAAAATGATAGATAGACAAATGTCTTTATAACTATTTATATAACTATGTTTTAAATGAGGAGTATTTTTGTACTAAAAATAATATTAATTTACATAAATATCTTCATTTTAAAATATAATTATAAAAATAATTATACATGTATTATTATTGGACAATGCTAAGGTTCGAGAAAGGTGCTACTGCATTGTACCTATAAGTACAATTATATTTTTTTCTAAATATTTTTTTAAATACCTTTAAACATTTAAATTTAAAAAAAAAAAACAAACTCACTAAAAATCATTTCTCAAAAAAATAAAAAACAAAAAAAAAGTATCCATCGCTTTGGGACACCATTCTGATCCCCAAGCATTTTCTATCATTATTATTTCTTGCGTCAATCTTTAAATTATTGACCTTTCTCTATCCTGAGCTGGTTCAGGCAAGATTTATTACATTTTATGAAGTCCAGCCATTTAATATGCATGAAGGCCCTATAATATATTACACAAGATTGATTACACGCCATAGATTTAGAAACTTGAGGCCCAAGCAACTGCACGCATATATGTCCATCTGCGTCATGCCTAGTCACCTCCGAATCGATAAAAGTAGTTACATGAGTAGCCTGGGTTTTGGACTTTGGTATCGATTAAGACCCTGCAAGTGCCGACAATTCCACTAATATATCTCCCAGATTCTACTTTCCAGTAATTAGCAGTAGCATACTACTTGATCTTGAAGGTAAAAGATCGATCGAGCCCTTGAACTTCTCAAGATATATTTTTTCTTCGTGTTTGACTTTCTAATCGTCTTTGCTATATGCTAAAGCTATATATTGTTTTTGCGTGTTTCTTTTCCTTATTTTCTCATTGATTTCTGTTAGTTTGAGCTCTTAATTTGTTGTTTGTATGTATGTTAATGGTGGTTGTACAGTCAGGTACTTAAATTTATAATTCACTTGAGAAGTCAGGTCTTGGATTGGAGTTTACTTGCTTTTGTCCCGAGTCATGTATATATAAAACCATCGATCTATATATATATATATATAGTAGCACTGTTATAATTAAGCTGCTGTTTAAAAGTCTTTCATCTCATATTCTCATCTCATCGTTACCATTAAAATCATCTCTGGCTTGTTTTGCAGTTACTTTGTCTGGCAATTCAATGGTGATTAGACCTTGTTCAAGAAACACCATGATTAAAAACAAGTCAGATCTCACAATGAGAGTGGATGTGATAGTGCATCCTGGAAACTTTCTATCAAAGGCGAGTGTGCCTGAAGTCCCAGCTGGGGAGCACAGGTATATCTGCTATGCTGATTTTGGTATTGAAACCAATGTCAACCGCAACGTCCAAGTGCTTGCTTACTTCGACGGTGCCCAGGAAAAGGACAAGAAACCTATTCCAACATCCGAGATAATGGACAATCAGCGAATTGAATTGACGCACATGAATGGAAAGGTCGACTATCATCGTGTCAAGGGAAATATGATTGAGATGAATGGGTATGTACATGACTCGATCGTAGATGAGGCTGCCTCTTGAACAATTTAATTATTAGTTTCCTTGATGACCTTTTGCTGATCATGTGTTAATATAATTCTTTCTTTTATTGCTTGTTTTTATTAGAGTAATCATCCTGATGAAACATGCAGCCAGAAAAATCAGGTCAACATTGTGGAAATTGGAAGATCATAAAGAACTGAAAAGTATTCTCGAGAACAACAGCGGCCAAGTCTTGCAGCCTGATCATGGAAAGAATAATATTGCTCACGGAGATGGCTTGGGTACTCTTGAACCAAGTACTAGAGCTGGACCCGTTGGATGAAGGATATGTGTGACTGTGACGTCTCTCGTGTTTTATTATATATAGAACACGCGTCCCTCATCCAACGGGTCCTTCTCGACTCACATATCTAATTTATATATATAATATATGTATATATATTAGTAATTACCCTCAAATCATGTATATATGATTGTGTACTTGTCGCGCTTCTTAATTTCACCCTACATATACACTTCTTAATGTGTACAATTTAATTACGTACCCTTCATTGCTGCATGTTGTAATACTTTTTTTTTTCTTTTGCATGGTTGTATATATATATATATATACTTCTTCAATATTGGATTTTGTTTGGATATATATCAATCAAATTATCAAACTCTCTTCTAGCTTTCCATTACGGTTGTAATTTATTTATTTGTGATTGATCACTGAAGGAGAAGTTAAAGATGTTTTCCCTCATTTAATATAGAACTATATATTAGTAAACATTATGAAAGGAATCATCAATATTTGTCATGATCAAAGAGTAATTAAGATCAGACAATATCATGAAATATTTGTGGTTTATAACATTAATTTTTCCCTATATTAATGACCGAAATCTTCACCTCCAGCACTGCACGCAGTATTAGAAAGAACTTCAAATTCCCGTGGAAATTCTAAGTTAGCCTAAGTGACAGTCTTTAAAAAAGACTCAAATCACATTTGAATCTATACTTTAAAATGACTAATTAATGATACAATTGGAGTCTTATTAAAACCATTATAAATAGTAAGAATTTCTCATTTTCAAATAATATAGGATATTTCCATTTATAATTTATTCTTATTACTCAGTATGGAGTATCACATTCTGTTAAATATATATTAATGAGTTATTAGTGCTGCAAGTGGTTCAAGGGACTAGGTTTTCGCCAACTTATATTTATATTTATTTTCTCTCACATTTTGTTTTTACCATGAGAATGACAATTATTACATTAATTTACCATTTATATTGGTCGATCGGTCAACTTATTCTTTGTTTATTTTCGTGACTAAAATCTAAAACTTTTAAAACTTTGAAAATCTCTCATCTCATCATTACAACTTTCTCAAATTCTCATATAAAATAAAATAAACAATTCAACTTTTTCAAATCCCAAAACAAATATAATATTAAAAAATATATTATAACAATACTTTACTCAATTTTTTAACTTTAATCTCAATTCATCTCATCTCATCTCTAAAAACAAACAAGGCTTACATAAACAAAATAATTAATTAATTTGTTGGGATGGCGGGTTTGCTCTGATCAATAATCAGTCCATATCTTTAATGAGTCCGGCCTGGCCATAAATTATAAATATGAAGTTGTGAAATTACACCTGGTGCCCCCATGATTGACCTCGTGAAGATTCCCAGAACAAAGTCCTCCATTTTCTTCCCACCGGGTTCTGGGAATCATCGAGGAAATTGCTAAGGGGACTCAGTCGCTTCTACCTATATATAAGAAAATGGACAAGGATTAACAAGCATTCCGAGGTTGTTCCATCTTCGACCTCTTTCTCTCATGATCTATAGCAGAAGATCGATCGAGACAATCATGTATCAGCTATCGTACGTGTCTGATGTTTGCAAGTTCTTGCCTAAGCTTTGCTAGCTTCTGTAATATTTCTTTTTGGCTTTAAATTCCTTTATTCATTTGGAAATAAACAATTTTTTTTTCTTTTTTGTTTGGATGATCACAGGTTTGTTTTGCATGGGATCAAGGTGGATGAATTAATATTGGTGTCGACGATGCTGATAAAGGGCAATAATTGTCGGAGACTGATCACCGTTGCAAACAAAACATTGACCATGTCCAAACAACATTGGTCAAGTGTCGAACCCATGCATGCAAAACAAGGTTAAGCCTAATTAATTTTCATAATATTAATTATATATTTATTATATATGCCTATTCACTCATCATATTAGAAAAATCCTTTGCGCTCTAGTCTTGATTTGAGATATATGGCATCGAACATTTTGGCATTAATTACACCCAACATGCATGCTTTTCTTCCTTTAGTCTGTACTTTTTTATGGGCCAGGGCCTGGCTTCATAATTAATTTAGAAAAATTTCATTTGGACTAGGGGTGTAACAGTAAATCGGTCCGGTCCAGTCAAACCAAACACCTATGGGGATCGGACTGGACCGGTAAGTATTGGTCCGGTATAATTATTTTATTATTTTGTTTTTACAAATAAATGAGTAAAAATTTATTTAAATTACTAAAATTAAAATTAAGTGAATTATTAATGTTGATCATGTAACTAATTCATTAAAAAAATATTTAACTATAATTATACTTATATTTTGATAGTTACTACTTATTAACTTAGACTTTACTTTTTAGTATGTATAATTATTGATACTGTTTATAAATGACTAATGAATATCAAATAATTTGATCATTGTACATAGATTATTCATACTTGCTTACAACTTTTGTATTTTAAAAAAGTTTTCCTAATTACTTTAATCAAGTATAAACAGTAGAATATGTATGATGTATTAATTATTTACATATAATGACATAGATTATTATATGATTTATGATTTATTATTAATTGATATCATAAATTATTTAATATTTTATATGGTCAACAATAATAAATTAGATGAAAATTACATCATTAACTTATATAATTATTATATAAAACTAATGTATTAAATTATTAAAAATATTTTAAATATATATAGCTCGGTCCGGTCTAGTCGGTCCAAAAATTTGATTCCGTTCAGTTTTTCCGGTCTAAACCGAAAACTATACAACCCTAATTTGGGCCAATAAACTCCAGTACCACATGTTTACAGCAAAGAAAAATGTTTATTCCCTTAGAATAATTTTTAAAAAAATTATAAATTAATATGCCTTGACTTATTTCATAGTAAAATTATTTTACGATTATATTAATATTTTTATGTTTGTAATTGTTTTTATAATTTTATTTGTTGCGGTTAGCATTTCACGATTTGCGTCAAGAAAGAAGTGAATATTTGCTTGGCAAAGAGAACTAGTAGATATGTTTTATGGCATAAAAACACCCTGGGCCAATAAATATGGGAAAAAGAAAACCAAAAAAATAAGGTTGCGTGCATGTATTTTTCTCATTAGTTACGGCCGTAAATTAACGGAGAAGGAAGCTTGAAGCGGAAGCTTGAACATGAAAGCTTGAAGAGGAAGCAAAGTTGGACCTAGCAATCGGATACTGATCGGAAACTGATACTCACTCTGGTGATCAACTCCTCCGGCAGAGTAAGCTCGCTCTCGCTCTCTCTCTCTCTCTCTCTCTCTCTCTCTCTCTCTCTCTCTCTCTCTCTCTCTCTCTCTCGTAAGTATATCTTTGCTTTGCGCCTTCTGATTTTCTTGCCTTATAAGCTCATGAAGAATTCTAATTCCATCTGTTTTTAGGATGCTGTTTCATTGGTTTCCTGTATGTTTTTGCTACAGATTTTAGTTGTTTTTATGTTGGTCGTGATCGATCACAAAGTACTTTAGCTAATTCTATCCCAACTATTAATACATCTAAGATTTTGGAATAAAAATCACCCATCTAGATTGTAACGTACTCAATTAACCTTTATTCAAAGATTAATATCATTTTTTTTCTGGTTGATTCAAAGATTAAACATTATACATATCAGAAACATATATATTTCGAGTACGTACTTAGACCTTCAGTCAACGTCATAAGGAATATTTAACAACCCTTAAATCCAGATTTATCATTGAATATTGGTAATATATACCTGAATCATATACGTATCACGTCTGATCATCGATGTGTAATTGACTGAATCATGCCTGCCTCTTTGTAATATTTCAGAGGTCATTGCTGAAGGCTCATGATCACTAATAATATCCTTTTTGGAAGTATGAAACTAATTGCTAGATGAATCTTCATCTTTTGTTTCTGATTTCAGTTTTCGCATTCATCATTTATGGAATAACCCCCTTTCTGCATTAATGATGGCAGACCACCATGTCCTTGTTTCTTTGTTGTTCTTCTAGCTAGCTAGCTAGCATTAATGTTCATCTTCTCATCTTTTTTTCCCCGGCCACTTTAAGTTCTATGTGGGACAAGCTGCTAGCTAGGCTTAATTGAATATATTGAACGTTATATATGTTACCAATCATATTACTCATGATCATTCTTGTCGAACCCTTGGAAGTGACATATCAATAAAATCACCATGATATATATTGTACGAAGTTTGTTTTACTTGTAAAAAACATGACTAATTTCTCTTTGCTAATTATGATCTCGCAATTAGTTTTTGGCAATCCAATGGGGGTCAGACTTTGGTCAAGAAACACAATGATCAAAAACTTGTCCGATGTCCCAATGACATTGGATGTAATGGTGCATCCGGGCGGCTTTCGATCAGAGGCAAGTCCAGGTGAAATCCCTGCTGGTGAGCACAGGTATGTATTTATTTTAAAATATAGTATTAAAAAAATATTATTTTATTAAAAAATTGTAGAAAAATTATAATGGAGTAATTGTTTTATCATTTCTCCACAGGTATATCTGCTATGCGGATATTGGAATTCAAAACAATCTCGACCGTTATTATGAAGTGCTCGCTTACTTTGGGGGTGCCTTGGAAGAAGATAAGATAAGAATATCGACATCCGAGATCAGGGATAATGGGCGAATCGAATTGAACTTCCAAGACGGTGGAACTGTCACCGCCAGTCCTATTAAGGGAAAGATGATTGCAATGAACGGGTACGTAAGTACATTAATCCTAGCTAGACCATAATACGTCCGTACTTCTTTTGTTGCATGTGTTACTAATTTTCTTTTTCTTTCTTTCTACTGTTTACATATATATATATAAATATATACATGGTTTATTATGTTTCGACAGAGCTGTTATCGTCATGAAAAGCACAGCGAAAAGGATGAAAGATTGGTTTGCAGGTTGGGGCCGGGATGAAAGGATGGAGTTGCCTAGTTTTCGAAAATAAGTTTGGAGTAGTTTTCATCCTTTATTGTCATGTTTGGAGTTGTGATATATGAAGACTTTGGAAAGAGCTTTTGAAATAACAACAATACATTATTTATATTATTATGCTCTTTATTTAAGTGGGAGATTAATACAAAACCAAAGCTCTCGTACGTAGTTAGATCTCTCCCCAAAGAAAGAAAAACAACATAGAATAGAATTCAACGTCAATCACGCAAACATCCTAAACGATTATTAATCATCATGAACACGTACGGAATGGTGGGGTCCAAACCCTAAGTTGTAAACACACCTGAACATTCATTCATTCGTCCATATGACCCTTTCCTCATTCATGTGATACCCTTTCAAACAAGCTAACTCGTCTGTGTCTTTTATAGCCCAGCTTCCCTTGTTGGCTTTATTCACGAGACTGCCATCATTCTATTATAAAGATTAACCCTTCGTTTGTTTATACAAAATTATTATCTCATCTCATCTCAATCATTATAATTTTTTTAAATTTTTATATAAAAATATAATAAATAATTCAATTTTTTCAAATTCTAAAATAAAAATAATACTAAAAAATATATTCTAACAATATTTTATTTAACTATTATTCAAAATATCTCATCTCATCTTACTTAAACTGTGTATCCAAATCCAACATAAAATGACAGAACATACGTAGGCGGTGAATACTTCACTATTCAAATGCAATTTCAATAGGATCATGCATACAGGATCAATAGATTCTTTTTTGATACATTTGGAGAGGGAATTTGAAACTCATGCAATACCTCCATTTTGAAGATTGAGATTTATATCAATCAGGCCACGCAGGTAAAGAGATATTAGATTTCAAACAATATTGTATCTATGTGTGTGTGTGTATATATATATATATATATATATGAATAATGCTCGGTGTACCGATGATATATCCCGACATTGAGTCTCAATATTTTTTTTAGCTTAATAATTAAAGAAATTTTTTTAAATAATGTTGTGATTTTTTTTTTTAAATATTTAAGAATATAAAAAAATGTATAAAAAATAAAAAACCCAAATGACCAGCTTGTCGGGACAAATTCTTTGATAGAATTTTTCGGTGTGTAGGACCGTCCTATATATAGGCGATGACTCGATTATAATGCACGAAAACAGTTCTTTATTACTCTAAAAAATTGCTAATGATAATTTTGGACGTACGTACACTTCCAGAAACGATAAAAAAAAAAAGATGGAATATTTCAAAACCGCGTAGGCAGGAGATAATGAATTAATCTTTGCATCAGTCTATACACCACATACTATAATTTTTTTTATTTTTTTTATTTGTTTCTCTTATTAAATGTGTATTATATGGATGATGAATAAAAAAATATAAATGTTTCAAAAAGAGTAAAAATAAAAAAAAATGAAAAAAAATAAAAAATAAATAAAAAACACATTAGTGTGTAGTGTGTAGGTTTATGCATAGCAATGCTTATGAGATAATATAGTGCAGTCAGCAGTCAGCAGTCCTCTACAACTTGCATGAGCTAGGGAAACATATATATATATATATATATATATATATAATGTAGGGAATTTATATGATCTCATGACCCGGGGATCGATCAGTGTCCGACAAACAAAATGTTTTTCTGGCCCTTTTTAATATTTTGGATCACTTTAATAATTTTCTCTTTTGCGCGCGTCAATTATGATCGTATTTGAAACATCCTTAAGCGAGCTAGGAATTATAATTTCTGAAGTATTCACACTATAAGAAAAATGATCTTTTGCAATCAATTACTTTTCAGTGAAATGAATATTTTCAATTAAAATAAATATATTTTTATCGTAAATAGTCATTTTCGTCGCAAAATAATAGTCACAAATACTTGTTTTTCTTGTAATGACACATGGCAATGATTCCTAGCTCGCTGAATTTGTATTGCTTTAAAGGTCTAATTAATTGCACATTTTTAATTAAATATTTACACTTTATTTATATCCAAAAGAGAAGAAAAATTTTTAATGTAAGTTACATATTATCTTTTAAGCTTTTTTCATAAGATATTAGCTAGACTACTTCATGATGATCTTCAGCCTAGCTAATGCGCTAAACTTTTGTTATATATGATTAAACATTGTGACTTAGAAATTTATAATAATCTGCAGGCTAGAAAAAAAAAAATTGTACTTACATTAATTGTGTACCCCTACCACTGATCATGTTGTACTGCAAAGAACTAAGGAATATATAAAAATCTCCAAAAGATCATATCACCCAATTAATTACTTGGAATTGATCAACGTCAAATTATCAAATATGTCATTTTGTTTCTTAATTTCAAATATATATATATATATATAATTAAGTTGCAGTTTACCCTCTTGTTAAGATTAATCGTTAGATAGATGATAAAATTGCAAGAAATTAATTTCGTAGTTTATAAGGGATGAAATGACAAATTTGATTATTTGGTAGTACTTATATTAATTAATTGGAAATTAATGAATAAGCTGATATATGATTAGGTATAAAATATAATTTTATCTAGGGAGGGCAGGTTTCTTCCCGGCAATAAAATAATAATGAGAGGAAGAGCAAAGGATGAGGTCAAGAAATCAGCTTTCAAAGTCAATCGAAAACCTTCTAGATCATAGGATACTAAACACTACTTGTAAAACCATCAGTCCTATTTTTGGCTTGATTTATTGTATCACATCATGATGAGTTGTTGGGCATCTATTTAATTTGATGATAATTGTCTGACATCTATATATATATATATATGTTAATGTAATATGATTTGCCCAATCTTCTTCTTCTTCTTCTTCTTTTAGACAACCCCAATCTTTTTAATTAAATGGATGGAGCTATGATAAATTAGCTGGAATTCAGATGTTAGATCTCGCGATTGTTGTTACTTATTATCATTATCATTGTTATTTTGCTTTATTTTATTTTAATTTTGTTTCTCTTACATGCATGCATGATGAAGCCAACACCAACATACTGATCAATATATTAATATAAATTAATTAAGTTGGGGAAGATCTACCGTCCTAGCTGTTTCCCTAATTAAGAATTTAGGAGAAAAGGTTGTGGAGATCTTTGTCAATGACTCTGGAATAGATGATTGGAACATATGGTTGCAATGCTACGTACTTTCACAATTGAATTCGAATCCACAAGTTAGATTTTGAAATTGCTATTGCAACAGTCCCTTTGCCAAGGAACAAGGGCTCGAGTCTAATAATTTATTGGTCTTATCATCTTTTTTTTTTTTCTATTGTATGCACTACACTTTCTATAAATGGGTTTTGCTATGTCATAATGGTGGTAGGGATACAAACTCTTTTACATCTCCTTTGTAAATAAGCGTTAGTTTTTTTATTAAGTGTTAGGTTTATTGAGAAGTGTCAAAAAAATAAATTTACAAATTGATATGATTAGTTATGATACACTAGATCTATTTTAAACTAAGAAAAAGTTTCGCAATCTGATGTATCAAGCAAGCCATATCAATTTGTGTCCTAATTTTTGTGAGATCTTTTTGTAAACCAAACATTCCTATCCATTTATGCGACTTTATGCTTTGAAAGGTAATGATACTCTTCATTTTAGATTTATCATCCATAATCATTCATGCTAATGTGACACAATCGTTTCATCTGTCTATAACTTAATATTTTTTTTTTTTTATACATTAGGAGAGGGGGTCAAACTCATAATCTTCGTTTTGGAGATGTGTGTCTTGTGCCATAAGGCCACATGCCCTAGGCCCCAACTTATAACTACTTGATTGTGCTAGATGAATATGTATGAGTGAAAACAATAATATTTATCACTAGTAAACCATGGAGCAATTTTTGGAGGAATCAATGGGCTTTTGTTTTGTGGCCTAGGCTCAGTCTTCAGCCTGTATCTGGACTTATGGGCTTCTGTGCAATGTTGCCTTTTATTGTGGCCTGTATACAGTACGTAACTATGTATTATAAAATTAGGAAAATGATACATAGACAAATTTTTTACAATTATTTATATAATTATGTTTTAAATGATGAGTATTTTTATAATAAAAATTACATAAATTTACATAGATATTCTTATTTTAAAATATAATTATAAAAATAATTGTACATGTATCATTATTGGATAATGTTAGGGATCGAGAAAAGTGTCACTACATTTTACCGATAAGTACAATTATACTTTTTTTTTCTAAATATTTTTTTAAATACATTTAAACATTTAAAAAATAATAAACTCACTAAATATCACTTCCCAAAAAATTAAAAAATAAAATAAAAAACAAAAAAAAGTATCCATCACTTTGGGACACCATTCTCTGTCCCCAAGTATTTTCTATCATTATTATTTCTGGCGTCAATCTTCTTGTTGACTTTTCTCTATCCAGGGCTGGTCCAGGCAAGATTTATCACATTTTATGAAGCCCAGCCTTTTCATATGAAGGCCCTAAAATATATTACACAAGATTGATTACACGCCATGACAACGTTAGATTAGAAACTTGAGGCCGAAGCAACTGAAGCATGCTTCCTTCCATGATCTCGGCGTCATGCCTAGCCACCTCCGACGTATAAAAGCAGTACAGTAGCCAGGGTTTTGGTATCAATTAAGACCGAAGTGCCGAAAATTCCATTAATATATCTGCCAGATTCCAGTAATTAGCAAATAGCAGCAGTAGTACTACTTGATCTTCAAGGTAAAAGATACCGATCGAGCCTTTGAACTTCTTAAGATATATTTTTTCTTCGTGTTTGACTTTCTAATCGTCTTTGCTATATGCTAAAGCTATATAGTGTTTTTCGTGTTTTTCCTTATTTTCTCATTGATTTCTGTTAGTTTGAGCTCGTAATTTGTTGTTTGTATATATGTTCATGGTGGTTGTACGTGCACGGATTTTAATTTCTAATTCACTTGAGAAGTCAGGTCTTGGATTGGAGTTTTTGTCAAGAACATAGACTTGATAATGAAATTGTTTCATTTTATCTCATCATTACAATTAAAATTATCTCTTTACAGTTATTTTTTCTGGCAATTCAATGCTGATTAGACCTTATTCAAGAAAGACCATGATTAAAATCAAGTCAGATCTCACAATGAGAGTGGATGTGATTGTGCATCCTGGCAACTTTCTATCAAAGGTGAGTGTGCCTAAAATCCTAGCTGGGGAGAACAGGTATATCTGTTATGTAGATTTTGGTATTGATACCAATGTCAACCGTAACGTCCAAGTGCTTGCTTACTTCGACGGGTGCCTAGGAAAAGGACAAGAAACCTATTCCAACATTCGAGATAAGGGACAATCAGGAAATTGAATCGACGTACATGATCAGAAAGGTCAACTATCATTGTGTCATGGGAAATGTGATTGAGATGAATGGGTACGTACATGACTCAATCGTAGATGATGTTGCTTCTTGAACAATTTAATTATTAATTTCCTTAATGATCTTTTGCTGCTCGTGTTAATATAATTCTTTGATCTTTTATTGCTTGTTTTTATAAGGATAATCATCCTGATGAAACACACAGCCAGAAAAATCAAGTTAGTATTGTGGAAATTGGAAGATCATAAAGAACTAAAAAGTGTTCTCGAGAACAACTGCAGCCTCTTGCAGCTTGATCATGGAAAGACTAATTTTGCTCACGTAGAAGGGTACTCTTGAACCAAGTACTAGAGCTGGACCCGTTGGAAGAAGGACATGTGTGACTGCGACGTCTCTCGTGTTTTATTATATATATAACACGTGTCCCTCATTCAACGGATCTTTCTTAACTCACATATCCAATTTATATATATAATATATGTATATATATAAATTAGTAATTACCCTCAAATATATGATTGTGTACTTGTCGCTCTTCTTTCACCCTATATATATATTTCTTAATTTGTACAATTTAATTATATTTTAAAATAACTAATCAATAATACAATTGGAGTCTCATTGAAACTACTAAAAAGAGCAAGATCAATTTCTCATTTCCAAACAATATAGGATATTTCCATTCACAATCTATCTTTATTACTCAGTATGAGATATCACATTCTGTTAAATATATATTAATGGAGCTATTAGTATTACTGCAAGTGGTTAAGGGACTAGGTTTTCGCCAACTTAGATCTTTAATTAATTAACACTAAGAATTATATTTTATTTTCTCTCACATATTTTGTTTTTTCCATGAGAATGACATTTATTACATTAATTTACCTTTTTAATTGGTCGATCGGTAAACTTATTTACATAAACAAAATAATTTGTTAACAGGAAGAAAAGACAAAATAAATAATTAATTTGTTTTTGCGGGGAGGGGGGGGATTTGGGCTCTGATCAATAATAAGCCCACTTGTGATGGATCCAGTCCATATCTTTAATGAGTCCCTGGCCATGTATTATAAATATCAAGTTGTGAAATTACACCTGATGCCCCCAGAACAAGTCCTCCATTTTCTAATTCCTACCGCTTTTTGAGAATCATCGAGGAAATTGCTGAGGGGACTCAGACTCTCAGTCGCTTCTACCTATATATAAGAAAAAGGACAAGGATTAACAAGCATTCCCAGGTTGTTCCATCTTCGGCCTCTCTCTCTGATCTATAGCAGAAGATCGATCGAGATCATCATCATGTATCAGCTATCGTACGTGTCTGATGTTTGCAAGTTCTTGCCTAAGGTTTCCAGCTACCTTCTCATGCATGTAATATTTCTTTTTGGCTTTAAATCCCTATATTCATTCGGAAATAAACAATTTTCTTCTTTTTTTTGGGATGATCGCAGGTTTGTTTTGCATGGGATCAAGGTGGATGAATTAATATTGGTGTCGACGATGCTGATAAAGGGCAATAATTGTCGGAGACTGATCACCGTTGCAAACAAAACATTGACCATGTCCAAACAACATTGGTCAAGTGTCGAACCCATGCATGCAAAACAAGGTTAAGCCTAATTAATTTTCATAATATTAATTATAAATTTATCAAATATGGCTCCAGTCTTGAGTTGAGACATATGGCATCGAACATTTTGGCATTAATTACACCCAACATGCATGTTTCTCTTCCTTTAATCTGTACTCTTTTATGGGCCAGGGCCTGGCTTCATAATTGATTTAGAAAATTTTCATTTGGGCTAGGGGTGTAACAGTAAATCAGTCCGGTCCGGTCGGACCAAACACTTATAGGGATCGGACTAGACGGGTAACTATTGGTCCAGTCTAATTATTTTATTATTTTGTTTCATTTTGTTTTTACAAATAAATGAATAAAAAATTATGTAAATTACTAAAATTAAAATTAAGTGAATTATTAATATAGATTATGTAACTAACTCATTAAAAAAATATTTAACTATAATTATATTTATATTTTGATAGTTATTACCTACTAACTTAGACTTTACTTTTTAGTATGTATAATTATTGATAATGCCATATATTTTATATATGGCTAATGAATATCAAATAATTTGATTATTGTACATAGATTATTCATACTTGCTTACAACTTTTGTATTTTAAAAAAGTTTTCCTAATTACTTTAATCAAGTATAAATAGTAAAGTATGTATGAATGTATAATGTATTAATTATTTACATATAATGACATAAATTATCACATGATTTATGATTTATTATTAATTGATAGTATATATTATTTAATATTTTATATGATCAATAATAATAAATTAGATAAAAATTACATCATTAACTTATATATTTATTATATAAAATTAATGTATTAAATTATTAAAAATATTTTAAACATATATAGCTCGGTCCGGTCCAGTCGGTCCAAAATTTATAAACTGTGGGACGGGACAAAATTTTTTCGGTCCACGATTTGTAGGACCGAAACTCATCAGTAGAGTTTTTGGTTCACTCCAGTCCGAACCAATATTTCATTCCGTTCAGTTTTTCCGGTCAGAACCGAAAACTATACAAGCCTAATTTGGGCCAATCAACTCCACCACATGTTTACATCAAAGAAAAATGTTTATTCCATTACAATAATTTTTAAAAAAATTATAAATTAATATGCCTTGATTTATTTCATAGTAAAATTATTTTACGATTATATTAATATTTTTATGTTTGTAATTGTTTTTATAATTTTATTTGTTGCAGTTAGCATTTCTCGATTTGCGTCAAGAAAGAAATGAATATTTGCTTAGCAAAAAGAACTAGTAGATATGTTTTATGGCATAAAAACACCCTGGGCCAAAATATATGGGAAAAAGAAAACCAAAAAAATAAGGCTTCGTGCATGTATTGGAAGTAATATTGTTTTTATAATTTTATTCGCTCCGAAGGTTTTGATTTTTTTTTTATGACAAAATTATTTTATAACAAATTTAAAATCGTCTTAAAAAGAGTGTGCAGATCATAGAATGATCGAAATTTTATTATTAAGTTCAAATGACATTTTTGTTAGAAGTAAATAGTTATTCTATTTTGTTGGGTTTATGTGCCTTCAAATGGCGAAATGATGCAGGCAGATGCAGGTCTGGAATTCAAACATTCCAGAATTCAACAAAATGGAATCCTGGGCCCCATCAGGGAGGGACCGGTACGCGGGGGTCCCAAGCCGTGTGCAAATAGATTTTTTGGTATATATATATAGATATATAAATATATATGTGTGTGTATAAGGTAGAGAGAGAGAGAGAGAGAGAGAGAGCATCGATGGTTATTAACGCAGAAGGTAGTAATTAAAGATCGGAAACTGATACTCACTCCGGGGAACTCCTCCGGCAGAGTAAGCTCTCTCTCTCTCTCGTAAATATATCTTTGCTTTGCGCCTTCTGATCATTTTCTTGCCTTATAAGCTCATGAAGAATTATAATTCCATCTGTTTTTAGGATGCTATTTCATTGTTTTCTTGTGTATGTTTTTGCTACAGATTTTAGTTGTTTTTATGTTGATCTTGATCGATCACAAAGTACTTTAGCTAATTCCTTAAATCCAGATTTATCATTGAATATTGGTAATACCAGAATCATATTCGTACCACTGATCATCGATATTGTGTAATTGACTGAATCATGCCTGCTGGCCTCTTAATTTGTAATATTTCAGAGGTCATTGCTAGAGGCTAACTAATATGTCTTTTGGAAGTATGAAACTAATTGCTGGATGAATCTTCATCTTTTGTTTCTGATTTCAGTTTTCGCATTCATGTATAAATGGAATAACCCCTTTTCTGCATTAATATTGATGGTAGACAACCATGTTCTTGTTTCTTTGCGGTTCTTCTAGCTAGCTAGCATTAATGTTGATCATCACGACTTGACGACGTTGTGATCAGAATAATTGTTTTCATTAGGCCAGGTGCTAATTCATTAATGGCCAATTTAATTGGTCCAACATGGGGAGCTGGTGGCAATTGACTCGGGAGTTCTAAGGTATTGGTGGACCCCTGGCATCTCCCTGGGGCTTTGTTTTTACTTACAACCCTAACCTTTCCGGTCCACGGATAAGCCTCCACCTTCGGGTCTTTGGTGGACTGCCTTAACTGACTACCTTTGCTGTCTTGGTTGACTAAATAAATTATAACATCATTTATAATTTATTATTAATTGATAATATATATTATTTAATATTTTATATAATAGATAATAATAATAAATTA
>QEOT01001998.1:190212-223487 GCA_003123785.1 Pterocarya stenoptera
CATACAAGATTAGGGCTCGTTTAGATAGTGAGATGAGATAAGATAAGATAAGATAATCGATATAATTTTAGATGATTTGAATAAAATATTATTAGTTATTTTTTATTATTATTTTTGTTTTAAAATTCGAAAAAATTGAATTATTTATTATATTTTGTGTGAAAATTTGAAAAAATTATAATGACGAAATTATGAGATGAAACCATCTCTATATCTAAAGAGACTAGCCTAATTTCTATCTTTTTTCCCCACTTTAAGTTCTATATATGTGGGACAAGCTGCATGCTAACTAGGCTTAATTGAATCAAACGTGATATATGTTACCAATCATATTTCTCATGACCATTCTTGTTGAACCCTCGGAAGTGACATCAATAAAATCATCATATATATATATATATATATATTGTACGAAGTTTGTTTTACTTGTAAAAAACATGACTAATTTCTCTTTGCTAATTATGATCTCGCAATTAGTTTTTGGCAATCCAATGGGGGTCAGACTTTGGTCAAGAAACACAATGATCAAAAACTTGTCCGATGTCCCAATGACAGTGGATGTAATGGTGCATCCGGGCGGCTTTCGATCAGAGGCGAGTTCAGGTGAAATCCCTGCTGGTGAGCACAGGTATGTATTTATTTTAAAATATAGTATTAAAAAAATATTATTTTATTAAAAAGTTGTAGAAAAATTATAATGGAGTAATTGTTTTATCATTTCTCTACAGGTATATTTGCTATGCGGATATTGGGATTCAAAACAATCCCGACCGTTACTATGAAGTGCTTGCTTATTTTGGGAATGCCTTGGAAGAAGATAAGATAAGAATATCGACATCCGAGATCAGGGATAATGCGAGAATCGAATTGAACTACCAAGACGGTGGAACTATCACCGCCAGTCCTATTAAGAGAAAGATGATTGCAATGAACGGGTACGTCAGTACATTAATCCTAGCTAGACCATAGTACGTCCGTACTTCTTTTGTTGCATGTGTTACTAATTTTCTTTTTCTTTCTTTCTACTGTTTACATGGTTTATTATGTTTCGACAGAGCTGTTATCGTCATGAAAAGCACAGCGAAAAGGATGAAAGATTGGTTTGCAGGTTGGGGGGGATGAAAGGATGGAGTTGCCTAGTTTTCGAAAATAAGTTTGGAGCAGTTTCATCCTTTATTGTCATGTTTGGAGTTGTGATATATGAAGACTTTGGAAAGAGCTTTTGAAATAACAACAATACATTATATATATTATTATGCTCTTTATTTAAGTGGGAGTTTACAAAACCAAAGCTCTCGTAGTTAGATCTCTCCCCAAAGAAAGAAATACAATATAGTATAGAATTCAACGTCAATCACGCAAACATCCTAAACGATTATTAATCATCATGAACACGTACGGAATGGTGGGGTCCAAACCCTAAGTTGTAAACACGCCTGAACATTCATTCATACGTCCATATGACCCTTTCCTCATTCATGTGATACCCTTTCAAACAAGCTAACTCGTCTGTGTCTTTTATAGCCCACCTTCCCTTGTTGGCTTTATTCACGAGACTGCCATCATTCTATTAGAAAGATTAACGCTTTGTTTGTTTACACAAAATTATTATCTCATCTCATCTCAATCATTATAATTTTTTCAAATTTTTATATAAAAATATAATAAATAATTTAATTTTTTTAAATTCTAAAATAAAAATAATAATAATAAATATATTCTAATAATATTTTATATAACTATTATTTAAAATATCTCATCTCATCTTATTTAAACTGTGTATCTAAATCCAACATAAAATGACACAAAAAGAGAGGGTTGGAGTCCGAAACATGCATAGGCGGTGGATACTTCACTATTCAAATGCAATTTCAATAGGATCATGCATACAGGATCAATAGATTCTTTTTTGATACATTTGGAGAGAGGATTTGAAACTCATGCAATACCTCCATTTTGAAGATTGAGATTTATATCAATCAGGCCACGCAGATAAAGAGATATTAGATTTCAAACAATATTGTATGTATGTATGTGTATATATATATATGAATAATGCTCGGTGTACCGATGATATATCCCGACATTGAGTCTCAATATTTTTTGTTAGCTTAATAATTAAAGAAATATTTTTTAATATTGTTGTGAATTTTTTTAAAAATATTTAAGAATATAAAAAAAATATATAAAAAATAAAAAAACCAAATGACCAGCTTGTACAAATTCTTTGATAGACCGTCCTATATATAGGCGATGACTCGATTATAATGCATAAAAACAGTTCTTTATTACTCTAAAAAATTGCGAATGATCATTTTGGACGTACGTACACTTCCAGAAACGAAAAAAAAAAGAAAAAAGATTGAATATTATGTGTGGGAGGTGAGCTGAGAATTTTGTGTTTTGTTTTAAAGTTTAAAATATTATTTTTTAGTTTAAAAATTTTAAAAAGTTAAATTGGAATTTGAAAAAGTTGTATTGGGATTTGAAAAAGTTAAATTATTTATTATATTTTATATAGAAATTTAAAAAAATTATAATAATGAGATGAGATGAAATAAAAATTTTAAATAAAATAAAACATCCGAGCAATCTTCAAAACCGCATAAGCATGAGATAATATAGTGCAGTCAGCAGTCAGCATATGACTCGATTATAATGCATAAAAACAGTTCTTTATTACTCTAAAAAATTGCGAATGATCATTTTGGACGTACGTACACTTCCAGAAACGAAAAAAAAAAAGATTGAATATTATGTTTGGGAGATGAGATGAGAATTTTATGTTTTGTTTTAAAGTTTAAAATATTATTTTTTAGTTTGAAAATTTAAAAAAATTAAATTGAAATTTAAAAAAATTGTATTGAGATTTGAAAAAGTTGAATTATTTATTATATTTTATATAAAAATTTAAAAAAATTATAATAATGAGATGAGATGAAAATTTTAAATAAGATAAAACATCCAAGTATAACTTAAAAATAAATCTTCAAAACCGCGTAAGCATGAGATAATATAGTGCAGTCAGCAGTCAGCAGCCAGCATATGACTCGATTATAATGCATAAAAGCAGTTCTTTATTACTCTAAAAAATTGCGAAAGATCATTTTGGACGTACGTACACTGCCAGAAACGATAAAAAAAAAAAAAAAAAAAAGGAATATTAAAGAATAAATCTTCAAAACCGCGTGATCATAATATAGTGCAGTGAGCAGTCAACAGTCAACACTAGTCCTCTACAACTTGCATGAGCTAGGGAAACATATATATATAAATATATATATATATATATTGTAGGGAATTTATATGATCTCATGGCCCGGGGATCGATCAGTGTCCGACAAACAAAATGTTTTTCGGACCCTTTCTAATATTTTGGATCACTTTAATAATTTTCTCTTTTCCGCGCGTCAATTATGATCATAATTTGAAACATCCTTAAGCGAGCTAGGAATCATAATTTCCAAAATATTCACACTATAAAAAAATACCTTTTAGGACTAGTTATTTTTTAATAAAATAACTATTTTTAGTTAAAATAAATCTATTTTTATAATAAATAATCATTTTCGTAACAAAATAATAACTACAAATATCCATTTTTCTTATAATGACACATGACAATGATTCCTAGCTCGTTGAATTTGTATTGCTTTAAAGGTCTAATTAATTGCAAATTGTTAACTAAATATTTACACTATATATATCCAAAAGAGAAGAAAAAAATTAATTTAAGTTACATATTATCTTTTAAGATTTTTTGATAAGATATTAGACTACATCATGATCTTCAGCCTAGCTAATGCGCTAAACTTTTGTTATGATTAAACGTTGTGACTTATAAATTTATAATAATCTGCAGGCTAGGGAAAAAATTTTACGTCCATTAATTGTGTACCCCTACCACTGATCATGTTGTACTACAAAGAACTAAGGAATATATAAAAATCTCCAAAAGATCAAATCTTCCCGGCAATAAAATAATAATGAGAGGAAGAGCAAAGGATGAGGTCAAGAAATCATGAGCTTTCAAAGTCAATCGAAGACCTTCTAGATCATAGGGTAAACACTACTTGTAAAATTACCATCAGTCCTTTTTTTGGCTTGATTAAGAAAAGCCAAATTCATCTAAATGTTCAAAGTGTATCACATCATGATCAGTTGTTTGGCATCTATTTAATTTGATGATAATTGTCTGACATCTATATAAATATATATATATATAGTAATTCTACGTACAATTGTAACTGTAAAGTACGTAAATGCCGCATAATCATTTTGAAAAAGAGTGGCGTCTACTATTAAAAATTAATTTTTTCATGTGGATCTCATGTTTTATTTTTATTTTTTAAACTAATTACGTGACGGTTATATAATTCACAGTTACAAGTACATTTTCTCATAATATAATATATATATATATATATGATAATACCGTGGAAACATAAATCAACAAATGAAACTAACAAATAACAATAAAAGACTCCCTTTAAATCAAATTCTAATATAAGGAAGGCCAATTTGTCATTACTATATATATATATATTTATGAAAAATCCTTGGTGTCCCAATGATATGTCCGGACAGTGGGTCTCAATACTTATTTATTTATTTATTTAATAATTAAGAAATTTTTTTTAATGATATTATGATTTTATTTTAATTTAAAAAAAATGTATGAATAATGTAGGGAGTTTATATGATCTGATCATGGCCCGGGGATCGATCAGTGTCCGACAAACAAAATGTTTTTTTTTTGTCCCTTTCTAATATTTTGGATCACTTTAATAATTTGCTCTTTTCCGTCAATGGTGATCATAATTTGAAACATCCCACGTACTTCCTTATATAATTTCCAAGTATTTACGCATGGCAATGATTCCCAGCTCGCTGAGTTTGTATTGCTTTAAAGGTCTAGTTAATTGCACATTTTTAATTAAATATTTACACTTTATATAATAAGAAATTCTACTCGCAACTGCGCAAGGAACCCCCGCAGCATTATGTCCGATGTGGCATTACTGGAACGTTGTCGTTTTCCACGAGCTTGAAGACAGAAGGAATCGTACTCTCTTTCTTTAATCTTTCTTTTTCTTCTTCTTTACTCGCTCTTTCTTCCTCCTCCTCTTCTTCATCCTCGTGCTCCTCTAAAAATTCGTACTCGTCATCGTCATCCCTGACTTGATTCTCGTCAGAATCGTGGCGACCGGTGGCAAGAGGTGTTGGGAAATATTTTGAAATGTTTTGTAAACTAGATAATATATAAAATAACAAGAATAAATTAGAAAGAGAGAACCCGATGTTGAGGCACATTGTGATAGAGGCTTTTCTTAGAGTAGATTCAGCCGCCTCCAATTTTAAACATGTACTAGGTTTCTTGACAGTCTACTCTCAAGATACAACAACGTCGGTTCTTGTTAATCTCCTCGTCGGTGCACACAAAAGGAGATCCTCGAACCCGATATAAAATAGCCAAAATCCAAAGAAAGAAGGGCAAAAGAAGAAGGAAGTGTTTCTCTAATTTTTGTAGAAAATTTTGAGTGAATGAATTTATGGATGAGGTTCCCTATTTATAGATAATGAAATGGTACTTGTGAAAATGCACAACTAAAATGAAGGAACACTTTTGAGAAGTTATAACTTCTGAAATATTAGAGAATACATTAAAAATGTTTCTAATTCACCAAAGGACACAATCCTTTGTTTGGTTGGCAAGCAGTTCAGACTCATATCCCTAAAAGGCATACATTGGTTTAAGTTACCAAGACACATTTTCATTTAAATCTACATAACCGAACTGATACATTGAACAATAACAATGGTTCACATTATTTTTTACTTTACATTAAATATTTTAATAATTTCTAAATTGAAAAATCAACAATCCCCCACCTGATTAAAATATTTTAAAGGACAGAATAGAATAAGATTTTCTTTGGACTAAGTACTGTGCATCAATAGAAGTAGCTTGTGGCTTTGAATATCTACCTAGTGTTAGTGTATTTCCATTTGAAAGATCCATGGTGAACCAAGTCTTAAACCAGAATCTTTTAACTCAGGCTTTCCACACCACACACATAGTACAGTATATATCAGGTTTCTTTCAAGGTAGTTCATAAAGATTGTGCACCGTATCTTGGATTCATAAGCGCTCTAGGGAATAGCCCAATTACCATAGACTGCAGCCCCACAGTCACACTCACATAGATTAGTCCTCCAAGGGTACCTGCAATTCAATACCTCACCTTAGTATTAAACTCATTCAAAGCATTTTGCTTTCCTTTACCATTGCATTTGTAGTACTCACACCCTAGGGATGGACCTATTATAATATTTTAATAGTACTATCCAGTCACTCAAATAGTTTATTTTTTCTATTGAACCTTCTTCTTGGGATCTTCAGTCACGAAGATTGGGTTGCCGCTATCGATGACTTAATTAATGGGTTTCAGTCCCATCCCCCTTGATATACGTTATTTTTTATTCCAAAGTCAGGTATCTATTCTTTATCAAGTATCTTATCGTAGAATGTCTGATACTCAAATGTCTCCTCTTATAATTAAAGTTTTTATTATTACAAACACTATCACAGTCTGATTGTCACAAAGAACAGAAATAACTGGCATTGGTTTTCTAGCTAGTGGAATTTCTGATAATAAATTCTTAAGCCACTCTACCTCATGTCCGGTAGTATCCAGGCTATTAATTCAGCCTCTATAGTGGATCGTGAAATTACAGTTTGCTTGGAAGATCTCCAAGCCACAGCTGTTCCACCGAGAGTGAAAATATATCTACTTTCCCTTACGATCTACTGTATCAGTTATCTAACTAGCATTAACGTATGCTTCTAATACAGTGGGATATCCAGAATAATGGATACCCAGAATAATGGATACCATATGTCATGGTTCCTTTCAAATATTTAAAAATTCTTTCCAATGTCTTCTAATGAGAATCATCAGGCTTACTGAATATTTTCTAAGTCTACTCACAACATATGAAATATCAAGTCTAGTAGAATTAGCAATATCAGTAATGTACCAATAATCTAAGAATATCTCAGTTGTAACACAGGATTTCCAAGATTCTTACTTAAATGCAAACAATGATTAAGAGGAGTACTGACAAGTTTGCATTCAAATTTCTCAAACTTTTTAAGAATCTTTTCAATATAATGAGATTGATTTATGCTAATACCATCACGATATCTCATTAATTTAATACTTAGAATTATCTGTGTCTCTCCCATGTCTTTCATGTTAAAATTCTTAGATAATTTTTAATATCAAGAACAATATCTATATTGGTATCAAAGATGAGAATATTATCAACATAAAGACATAGCATTATGTATACACCATCAACTATTTTAGTGTATAAACACTTATCAGATTCATTTATCTTGAAATCGTAAGATAAAATTATTTTATCAAACTTTTGGTGTCATTGTTTAGGGGCTTGCTTTAAACCATAGAGAGATTTAATAAGTTTACAAACTTTCATTTCCTGTCTTGGAACCACAAACCCCTCTGGTTGATCTATGTATATCTCTTCTTCTAGATCGCCATTAAGAAATATAGTCTTTACATCCATTTGGTAGATCTCAAGTTTATGGGTCGCTGCTAGAGCAATTAGAACACGAATTGTGGTTATTCTAGTAACAGGAGAATACGTATCAAAATAATCGATATCCTCTCTTTGTATAAAGCCCTTTGCAACTAGCCTAGCTTTAAATTTAATAGTACCATCATGTCTTAATTTCCTTTTAAAAATCCACTTACATCTAATGGTTTTACATCCAGAAGGAAGATCACATAAGTTCCAAGTGTCATTAGTCTTAAGAGATTCAATCTCATTATCTACTACTTCTTTCTAGAAAGTAGAATCAATGGAGAGCATGGCATTCTTGAACGTCAATAGGTCTTCCTCCATAGAATAAGCATAAAAATCATGTCCAAAAACATTTTTCTTTCTACCTCATTTTCCTCTCTCAAGTTCATTTTCTAATCCATATGTAATCTCATGATTAGATATGATGGTAGGTTAACTATTGGTGGAAGGAAAATTTACTGGAGATAAATGTCTTTCTAACTTATTTTTAAAAGGAAATAGATCTTTAAAGAATGTTACATCCCTAGACTCTATGATGGTGCTAGATAATATCTGGGTCGTACGCGTGTGTTGGACACCCATTTATGTTGATGTATGGTACAAATTGTGAGTTTGTGCTTCTAGAAAATCAAGACCACCGGACAAAGTGAGAATCTATAGAGTTTGACTTTGTCAAAGCCAGTCACATGAGACGTCCTCATTATTTTTCTTTCATAAGATTTTTTTTTTTCTTAAAACAACCAGTCATGTGGGACGCGGTGCCCCCTGCGGTTCCCCCCGATTGTAAATAGAATTTTTGTTATACAATATATCCAAAAGAGAAGAAAAACATTTAATTTAAGTTACATATTATCTTTTAAGATTTCTTGATAAGATATAATTAGACTACTTCATGATGATCTTCAGCCTAGCTAATGCGCTAAACTTTTGTGATGATATATTAAACGTTGTGACTTATAAATTAAAGGTAATTTCTTCTCGGCAGTAAAATAATAATAAGGAGAGGAAGAGCAAAGGATCATGAGGTCAAGAAATCAGCTTTCAAAGTCAATCGAAAACCTTCTAGATCATAGGGTAAACACTACTTGTAAAACCATCAGTCCTTTTTTTGGCTTGATTAATTGTATCACATCATGATGAGTTGTTTGGCATCTATTTAATTTGATGATAATTGTCTGACATCTATATATATATATATGTTAATGTAATATGATTTGCCCAATCTTCTTCTTCTTCTTCTTCTTCGTCTTTTTTTAGACAACCCCAATCTTTTTAATTAAATGGATGGAGCTATGATAAATTAGCTGGAATTCAGATGTTAGATCTCGCGATTGTTGTTACTTAGTATCATTATCATTGTTATTTTGCTTTATTTTATTTTAATTTTGTTACTCTTACATGCATGCATGATGAAGCCAACACCAACGAGTATTGCTATGCATCATCCTACACACCACACACCAATGTGTTTTTTTTTTTTTCAATTTTTTTATTTTTATTTTACTCTTCTTGAAACATTATATTTTTTTATTCATCATCCATATAATACACATTTAATAAGAGAAACAAATAAAAAAAAATAAAAAAAAATTATGGTATGTAGTGTGTAGGATGATGCAAAGATTAATTCAATTAAGAATTTAGGAGAAAAGGTTGTGGAGATCTTTGTCAACGACTCCAGAATAGATGATTGGAACTCAGGAATCAATGGGCTTTTGTTTTGTGGCCTAGGCTCAGTCTTCAGCCTGTATATGGAAGTATGGGCTTCTGTGCGTGCAATGTTGCCTTTTATTGTGGCCTGTATACAGTATGTAACTATGTATTATAAAATTAGGAAAATGATAGATTGACAAATTTTTTACAATTATTTATATAATTATGTTTTAAATTATGAATATTTTTATAATAAAAATAACATAAATTTACATAGATATTCTCATTTTAAAAGATAATTATAAAAATAATTGTACATGTATCATTATTGGACAAAGCTAAAGAAATCGATAAAGGTACCAGTACATTTTACTGATAAATATAATTACACTTTTTTTTTCTAAATATCTTTTTAAATACCTTTAAACATTAAAAAAAAAATTCACTAAAAATCACTTCCCAGAAAAATAAAAAATAATAAAAAACAAAAAAAAGTATCCATCACTTTGGGACACCATTCTCGGTCCCTAAGCATTTTCTATCATTATTATTTCTTGCGTCAATCTTCTTGTTGACTTTTCTCTATCCAGGGCTGGTCGAGGCAAGATTTATTACATTTTATGAAGCCCAGCCTTTTAATATGAAGGCCCTAAAGTATATTACAGAAGATTGATTACACGCCATGACAACGTTAGATTAGAAACTTGAGGCCGAACTAACTGACGCATGCTTCCTTCCATGATCTACGTCATGCCTAGCCACCTCCGACGCCATAAAAGCAGTACAATAGCCAGGGTTTTGGTATCAATTAAGACCGAAGTGCCGAAAATTCCATTAATATATCTGCCAGATTCCATTAATTAGCAAATAGCAGCAGTAATACTACTTGATCTTCAAGGTAAAAGATATCGATCGAGCCTTTGAACTTCTCAAGATATATTTTTTTCTTCGTGTTTGACTTTCTAATCGTCTTTGCTATATGTTAAAGCTATTAAATATTGTTTTTCGTGTTTCTTTTCCTTATTTTCTCATTGATTTCTGTTAGTTTGAGCTCTTAATTTGTTGTTTGTATGTATGTTAATGGTGGTTGTACATGTAGGTACTTAAATTTATAATTCATTTGAGAAGTCAGGTCTTGGATTGGAGTTTTTGTCAAGAACATAATAAATTATTTCATTCCATCTCATCATTATAATTAAATCATCTCTTGCTTGATTTGCAGTTACTTTGTCCGGCAATTCAATAGTGATTATACCTTGTTCAAGAAACACCATGATTAAAAACAAGTCAAATCTCATAATGAGAGTGGATGTGATTGATAGTGCATCCCGACAACTTTCTATTAAATGCGAGTGTGCCGGAAATCCCAGCTGGGGAGCACAGGTATATCTGCTATGCTGATTTTGGTATTGAAACCAATGTCAACCGCAACGTCCAAGTGCTTGCTTGCTTCGACGGTGCCAAGGAAAAGGACAAGAAACTAATGGCACAACGGCATCTCAACAAACAGATCAAGCCCAACAAATTGATAAAGATCAAGATTGATTCAAACATGGAGATACAAATAAACATTTACGGGAGAAAATCTAGAAACTAACTATCTGTAAATTTAAATATTTTCAAATACTATAATAGATTATGATTATCCAAAATCATCTATAAATAAAACATGTGATCCTCCTGAAACAAGTGAGGAAACATTTTCTGCCATCTATTTTGTTTGATTCTTTATGTTATCAAGAGCCACAAAGACTTGCGTCTCTCATCCATGGCCTCCAATGAATCCTCTACTAGCAATTCCTCCCTCTGTTGTTGCTACCAGTTCCATTCTTCTCACCCAACTTCATCATATCATCACCATCAAACTCACCAAAGATAACTATCTTCTTTGGCGAGCTCAATTAATCCCATACCTCCGTGGTCAAAACCTATTTGGTTACCTTGATGGCTCCATTCCTTGCCCACCCATCACAAATCCTTCCTCTACCAACACTTCCATACATATTCTCAATCCCGGATACATTCACTGGTCACAACAAGACCAAATCATTCTAAGTGCCATACTCTCCTCCCTCACCGAATCACTTCTCACCCAAATTATTGGTCTCACAACTTCCAGAGATGTCTGGCTTGTATTAGAGAAAACATTCTCATCCACTTCCTCTGCCCAAATCCTCAGTATTCGTTTCCAACTTTCCACCCTTAAAAAGGCCTCCCTCACAGTCACCGATTACTTCACCAAAGTCAAAAACCTCTCAGACACTCTCTTTGCCATAAGTCATCCCCTTAGCCCCTCAGAAATCACCTCATATCTCCTTTCTGGTCTCCCCTCCTCATATGACTCACTTGTTACTGCGATTACCACCAGATTAGACCCCATCTCCCTTGATGACCTATATGGCTGCCTACTTACTCATGAAAGTCGCCTTGAACAACAAAACACCTCCAATGAATTCAACTTACCCTTAGCCCATATTGCTACCTGCTACTCTGGACGAGGTCATCATGGTTCACCTTCAAATAGAGGTGCTCCCCACTATGGAAATCGATCTAGAGGCAAAGGGCGTGGAGTCCAGAATTATTCCCCTCACCAAATATCACACTCAAACAGACCTCCATGCTAAATCTACTCCAACATTGGCCATACAGCTACCACTTGTTGGTACAGATTCAACCAACAATTTCAGTCTCCCTCCACACCCCATCCTCAAGCAAACATAGCTCAAACTCACATACCTCCCACCCCTCCTCCTACACCCACATATGACCAAAACTGGTACCCAAACACTGGTGCCACAAATCACATTACCTCAAACCTCAACAATCTCTCCCTCAATAACGATATCTACACTAGACCTGATCAAATTCAAGTGGGCAATAGACAAGGTTTGAAAATTCTTCACACTGGTTCTTCCCTTCTTTATTCAGCTTCAAAATCTTCTTTCTCAACAAAATCTTACATGCTCCTGAAATCAAAAAGAATTTATTGTCAGTCTATCAGTTCACAAAAGATAACAACATTTATTTTGAATTTCACCCCTCTTTTTTCTGTGTCAAGGATCCATCCTTGGGAGCTATCCTCCTCAAAGGACCGAGTAAAAATGGTCTCTGCATACTCTCACGTCTCCCTCCACTAGTCCAGCTTCTTACATTGGCGAAAGAGTTTCGATTCCACAGTGGCATGCACGCCTCGGACACCCTGCTTTACGCACAGTGAAAGAAATCATATCAAAACATCATCTAGCAGTTACCAAAAATAAGAGCTTTCCAGTTTGTCATGCTTGTCAATTAGGGAAGAGTCATAAATTACTGTTTCATTTATCCAATTCTATTTCTTCTACTCCGTTTGAGTTAATATTTATGGATGTATGGAGTCCCTCACCCACCGAATTTGTTCATGGCAATAAATATTACTTGAGCATTATTGATGATTTTTCTAAATTTATATTGCTATTTCCTATTGATGCAAAATCAAAAGTTGCACATACCTTCATCAATTTCCAACTTCAAATTGAACGTTACTTTGATTGCAAAATCAAAAGCGTTCAAACTGACTTTGGAGGCGACTTTTAGGCTCTAAAATTACATCTTCTCAGATCCGACACCATCCATCATCTGTCCTGCCCACACACTCACGAACAAAATGGGTCTATCGAGCGATGTCATCGCCACATTGTCGAAACTGGTCTCACCCTAATGGCCACTGCATCTATTCCCCACCAATATTGGGATGATGCTTTCATCACTGCCACCTATGTCATGAATCGCCTCCCTTCTCCAATCATTCACCACAAAACTCCACTTGAGCTTCTCTTCAACCAAACACCAGATTATACCCTCCTCCATACCTTCGGGTGCGTTTGCTGGCCCTATCTAAGACCACATAGCTCCCACAAAATGAATTACCGCTCCGATCTCTATGTCTTCCTTGGATACAGCCCTAACCATCGAGGATATCATTGCCTACAACCATCATCGGGCTGAATCTTCATCTCCAGGCACGTCATCTTCGATGAAAACAGATTTCCTTTCCAACAAACGACCCTCATCTACCAATTCACAAACCTCTCTCACACCTCTACCATCATCCCTCTGTCTTTCACAACCTCACCCTTCGCAAAATGACCTCTATTTTTTGCGACCTCCTTCGCAAAATGACCTATGTATTTCACACCCTTACTCTTCTACAAATAACTTACCGAGACTCTCATCAACTGAATCGTGCCCTAACTTAAGCCTAAACACCCAACCCGAGCCCAATCCTGCAAACCGAAATCTACATCCTATGACCACAAGATCCAAAAATAATATACACAAACCCAAAAATCTCCCTCCTGATATGACTCTTACTCCGCGGGCCTTAATCACCGAAATCCAAGAAGTTGAGCCCACTTCCTTCTCTATTGCCTTAAAAAGCCCACATTGGAGAAAAGCCGTGAATGAGGAATTTCAAGCCTTTCTTGACAACGGCACATGGGTTCTAGTCCCTCCAAAGCCCAACATAAATCTTGTGGTCTGTAAGTGGGTCTACCTCATCAAGAAACGGGCTGATGGGTCCATAGAACGATACAAAGTCCATCTCGTTGTAAAAGGCTTTCATCAATTACCAGGTATTGATTATGATGATACTTTCAATCCAGTGGTAAAACCCACAACCATTCGAACTGTTCTCTCTTTTGCAGTATCACAAAAGTGGCCCATTTGACAACTAGATGTCAAAAATGCCTTTTTACATGGAAACCTACAAGAAACTGTCTACATGACCCAACCTCCTGGCTTCTTTGATCCATCATGTCCTGAGTATGTTTATCACCTTCAAAAATCTTTGTATGAGCTCAAACAAGCACCTCGGGCCTGGTTCTCAAGACTTAGCAATAAATTGATAGAAATGAGCTTCACAGCTTCCAAGGCCGATACTTCCTTATTTATATTCAGGTCTAACCAAATTGTTATTTTTTTACTCATATATGTTGATAACATCATCATAACTGGGCCTCAATGATCTCTTTTACACTCAATCATTACAAATCTTCAGCATGACTTTGCCCTAAAAGATCTTGGGATCCTTCATTATTTTTTGGGTATTAAGGCCTTACAAGATGATCGTAGACTTTTTCTCTCACAGCAAAAGTATATCTTTGACCTGCTCAAGAAGACTAATATGCTAAATGCCAAGCCAGTGAACTCCCCTATGTCTACAACAGCCAACTTATCACTCTTCAAAGGTGATCCTTTCAGTGATCCAACCTTTTATCGTAGTACAGTTGGCTCTCTCCAGTATCTCTCATTTACAAGACCCGATCTCGCATTTGCCATTAGCAAAGTGTGCCAGTTCATGCAACGTCCTACAATAGATCATTGGACCGCAGTTAAACGGATTCTTTGCTATCTCCAACACACCATCCACCACGGTATTCTCATCCACAGATATACATGCCTTCTCCAACGCCAACTGGGCCGGTTGTCCTGACGACAGAAGATCTGTAAATGGCTACTGTGTATACCTTGGTTCAAATCTAATCTCCTGGAGCTCACGCAAACAACCAACGGTATCACGTTCAAGCACCGAAGCAGAGTATCGAGCAGTTGCCAATACCACCGCTGAAATTATGTGGCTTCGTTCTCTCTTAACTAAACTCGGCATCTCCAGTCCAAATTCACCTACACTCTGATGCGACAATATAGTGGCCAAGTACCTCACGGCCAACCCTCTCTATCACTCACGCACGAAGCACATTGAACTGGACATTCACTTCATCCGTGACTAGTTTGCCCAACGTCAACTACAGGTTCATTTCATCACAAGCACAGATCAGATAGCAAATTCATTTACCAAAGCTCTTCCTACCGCACAATTCTGCAATCTCCTAGACAATCTCAATGTTCACGAGCTCCCATTGCGATTGAGGGGGCGTAATGGCACAACCGCATCTCAACAAACAGATCAAACCCAACAAACTGATAAAGATCAAGATCGATTCAAACATGGAGATACAGAAAACATCTACAGGAGAAGATCTAGGAACTAACTATCTATAAATTTAAATATTTTCAAATACTGTAACAGATTAAGATTATCCAAAATCATCTATAAATAAAACAACATATGATCCTCCTGAAACAAGTGAGGAAACATTTTCTGCCATCTGTTTTGTTTGATTCTTTATAAACCTACTCCAACATTCAAGATAAGGGACAATCAAGGAATTGAACTGACGTACATGAACGGAAAGGGTCAACTATCATCGTGTCATGGGAAATATGATTGAGATGAATGCGTACGTACATGACTCGATTGTAGATGAGGTTGCCTCTTGAACAATTTAATTATTAATTTCCTTGATGATCTTTTACTGATCATGTGTTAATCTAATTCTTTGATCTTTTATTACTTGCTTTTATTAGGGCAATCATCGGCCTAATGAAACACGCAGCCAGAAAAATTAGGTCAATATTGTAGAAATTGGAAGATCATAAAGAACTGAAAAGTGTTGTCGAGAACAACCACAATCTATTACAGCCTGATCATGGAAAGAATAATATTGCTCACGGAGATGGCTTGGGTACTCTTGAACCAAGTACTAGAACTGGACTCGTTGGATGAAGGACATGTGTGACTGTGACGTCTCTCGTGTTTTATTATATGTAGAACACACGTCCCTCATCCAATGGGTCCTTCTTGACTCACATATCCAATTAACATATAACATATGTATATAAATTAGTAATTACCCTCAAATCATGTATGATTGTGTACTTGTCGCTCTTCTTAATTTCACCCTACATATACACTTCTTAATGTGTACAATTTAATTACGTACCCTTCATTGCTGCATGTTGGAATACTTTTTTTTTTCTTCTTTTGGTTGTATATATATACTTCTTCAATGTTTGTTTTTGTTTGGATATATATGAATCAAATTATCAAACTCTTTTCTAGCTCTCCATTAGCTTAAAAAGTATATTTGGAACAGGTTATGATTTAATGTACTACACCTAGTGAGGAGGTGTAGTCCAATTTTTATGATCTAATAAAAAATTAATGACAAGCAAGCAATTAATCAAATAAACAAATTGTACAAGTAATCAACAAAGCAATTTTGCTCACTAAGTAGAAACTAATTTGAAAAACGTTTTCAAAATCTAAAACCACTCCGAGTGCAAGTCACCACCTCAAATTCACTATAGAAACTTTAGTTTGTTACAACCAATTTAAATACACTTACAAAACCTTTGTAGTTCTTCAACTTGGCTTACAACATCACGAGTGAGCCACTCGATCTCTACACGCATGTAGTGTGCTGAAACTCCAACCTTTCTATAGTGTTCCATGAGAACCTCTCGCTCTTTACAACAACAGTAGCTCCGCAAACCTTTCATCCAATAAACAACTGAGAACCTCTCGATCCCTGCAACAACAACAGCTCTGAAAACCTTACGCCAACCAACACGTCCGCTCTAATGGACTCATATGTGTTTTATCTTGAGTGTGATATGGTGGAGGTGTAATTTCCAAGAGATATTCAATTTTGAATGTAGGGAGGAACTCTCTCAAGTGCTCTTGGAAGAAGGCTATGATTTTGGCTCTGACCTCTGCCAAAGGGCAGAACAAAATGTTGTATTTGTACCTCTCAAAAAATGAGGTGCTCAAACCCTAGAAAAATTAGGTTTTCTGAACATTGGCTTGAGCGATGTGTCGAGTACAAGTCGAGCGAACATTATACTTCTAAAATCGCTCTAGCACTAAGTCGAGCAAAGCTTGAGCGAACTCTCTGGATGATTTTCGCTCGAGCGCCTATTGAGCGAACTCTGTGGATGAGTTCTGCTCAAGCCGTGTATCAAGCATCTGTCGAGCGAACTCTCTGTGTGACCTTCGCTCAAGCACTATGTCAAGCGAGTGTCGAGTAAACTCTCTTTATGAGCTTCACTCAAGCGCCAGTCAAGTGTATATCGAGCAAACTTACTATATGTGTTCTTTTTTAGCTCACTTGACCCCCTTTTTACTTTGACATACTTTAACACTTATTACAACACAATTTTACAAAAGTTTTCACACAAATAAGTCAACACACTCATTTTTACATTAATACTTTCTAATCAAATATTGATAGTAGATTAGATAATTAAAAGGGAATTAGCTATAAGGAGTTTCCATTTTTTATCACTTCACTAGATCATATATATCATGATCTACATTTTTATAAAAGCATTATTTGATCAAAATGCTTCTCGTATTGATCATCGAAGGATGAAAGAAATTACTTAGCAGTTTGACACTCAATACTAATTAATGATATAATTGGATTTTCATTGGAACCATTACAAAAAATAAGAATTTCTTATTCCCAAACAATGAAAGATATTTCCATACACAATCTATCTTTATTACTCATATGGTATATCACATACTGTTAAATATATATATATATAAATATATATTTATATATTAATGGAGCTATTACTACTGCAAGTGGTTAAGGGAGGTTTTCGCCAACTTAGATATTTAAGAATTATATTTTATTTTCTCTCACATATTTTGTTTTTACAATTACCATGAGAATGACATTAATTTACCCTTTTTATTGGTCGGTAAACTTATTTACATAAACAAAATAATTTGTCAGCGGGAAGAAAAGACAAAATAAATAATTTTTTTTTTTTTTTTGGGGGGGGTTTGCTCGATCTGATCAATAATCAGCCCACTTGTGATGGATCCAGTCCATATCTTTAACCCATTAGCGGTCCAATGAGTCCCTGGGCCATAAATTATAAATATCAAGTTGAGAAATTACACCCCATTGACCTCGTGAAGATATCCAGAAAAAGTCTTCCATTTTCTAATTCCCACCGCGTTCTGAGATTCATCGAGGAAATTGCTGAGGGGACTCAGACTCTCAGTCGCTTCTACCTATATATATAAGAAAAAGGACAAGAATTAACAAGCATTCCCAGGTTGTTCCATCTTCTGCCTCTCTCTCTGATCTATAGCAGAAGATCGATCGATATCATCATCATGTATCAGCTATCGTACGTGTCTGATGTTTGCAAGTTCTTGCCTAAGGTTTGCAGCTAGCTTCTCATGTAATATTTCTTTTTGGCTTTAAAGCCCTTTATTCATTTGGAAATAAACTTTTTTTTTTTCTTTTGGATGATCACAGGTTGTTTTGTATGGGATAAAGGTGGATGAATTAATATTGGTGTCGACGATGCTGATAAAGGGCAATAAATTGTCGGAGACTGATCACCGATGCAAATAAACATTGACCATGTCCAAACAACATTGGTCAAGTGTCGAACCCATCCATGCAAAACAAGGTTAAGCCTAATTATTTGTCATAATATTAATGATATATTAATTATACATGGCTATGCACTCATCATATGGACCGGAGCGAACACCCATAAGGACCGGAGTGGACCAATAGCTATTGGTCTAGTCTAGTCCAGTCGGTCAGGCCTAATTATTTTATTATTTTATTTCATTTTTTTAAAATATTTAAATTACTAACTCATTAAAAAAATATTTAACTATAATTATATTTATGATGTTGATAGTTACTAATTACTAACTTCTTTACTCTTTAGTATGTATAATTATTGATAATGCCATATATTTTATATTCGGTTAATGAATATCAAATAATTTGATTATTGTACATAAATTATTTGTGCTTGCTTACAATTTAGGTATTTAAAAAAAAATTACTTAATTACTTTAATTAAGTGTAAATAGTAAAGTATGTATGAATGTATGATGTATTAACTATTTACATATAATAACATAAATTATCACATGATTTATGATTTATTATTAATTGATAGCATATATTATTTAATATTTTATATAGTCAATGATAACAAATTAAATGAAAATTACATTATTAACTTATATAATTATTATATTAAATTATTATATTAAATTATTAAAAATATTTTAAATAGGGGTGAAACCAACTCTATCGACGTGGTTTTTGACCAAAACCAAAGCCGACAGATGGAGAGGATTTGTATAGAATAACAGACCATACTGGTTAATGGGAAGGAGAAATACTGGCCGTATTGACTTCAGCGGTTCTTTGGAGGTTCTCAGTCCCCCTAGCACGAGGTTCATTTGAGAGAGTAGGGAGAGAAAGTGTTGTAGAGGAGAGAGAGAGAGAGAGAGAAACTGAGAATCAGAGAAGAAGAAGGGAGGGAAAGAAGACGATCTAAATTCGAAATGACACTGTTTGGTTTAAAATCAAACGGTGTCGTTTCAATTATATATATATTTTTTTTCAAACTGACGTTCCAAAACGACGCTGCTTCACTCAATTAAGTGAAAAGATGTCATTTCACTTAAGTGAGTGAAACGGTGTCTTTTTATATATGTATAATTTACAAAATTGACCAGATCCTTTTAGAGAGAAAATCTCCAACTTTTCTCTAGAAACCTCTTCACTTCGATACTAGCTAGTATGGGTGTAACCGGTCCGGTTTAGTCTAGTTTTGGACAAAATTTAGGACCAAACCAGTATGTATTGGTTTGCATTTTTCAAAACCAATTACGCACCTGTTATCCTCTTAAACCGGTACTTTCTATTTTATTGATTTTCTGTCCGGTCCAATCCAGTTTTTCGGTCTTTTTAAAATGTAAGTTTGACAGTTTGTCATTAAAAATCTGTTTATAAAAAAAAAATTGCTTTAAAAATATCTGTTTTATACTTTAATTAAAAAAATCTGTTTTACTAAAGCCAAGGACTATATTAGTATTAATTATAGTGATTTAGTATTATTATATTAGTATAACTATAACTATAGTCTAGATTAGACTATTAGTATTAGTTATAGATTTAGTATAACGTTAGTATATATTAGTATAACTACTAATATCCTATGTACTTATCAAAATTTAGTAATAATATTTGAGTGATTTTCTTTCTTTTTATATATTATATATAAAACTTATATATAAAAAATATTTTGTATAATATTATTTTTGTATAAAACTTATATATATAATTTTATTTTTTATTTATTTTTTTCTTCACCAGGTCCGGTCGGATCCCAAAAACTACGAAACCGGAACCAGACCGAATCCAGCAGGTTTGTGCAAGTAAAGAACCAGTTCATAATTGAAAAATTCGAAAACCAGCCCAACAGGTCCAGTTTGGACCGATTTTTTGATTTTTCAGTCCAAACTTACACCCCTACTAGCTGGAAGGGGGTGGGAGCTTTTGGCTCCTTCCCTCACTTCCTTCCTGCCTTTTCTTCAATCTGTGTTTTTGCTTTGTTTGTGTTTTATGTGTTTTTTTAAGTATAATAAAGGAAGATTACTCTCCGAGTGCTCCCAGTCTCAACAAATTCTTTGTCTTTGTTCTCTTTGTCAACAATACCCCTGACCCAACCCACAACCCACAAAATAGAGATTGGAAACTCCTAGGACGGGTTTGAGCCGCAAGTACCGGGAAGGACGATGAGGTGCTCGAGATGGGTTGTCGAGGGACAGTGGAGGAAGGTCGAGGGATGGTGGAGGAAGGTGCTTGCGATTCATTTTCTCGTGCGGATGGCGACTAGTAAGGGGATCGACATGAGCAGATCAATGTGAAAAGTTGGGCGTGAGGGATGGTGGCAGTGGTGGCACAAGGTGCTCGTACGGGTGGGCGAATGCCGTAGGGGCGAAGGTGGAGGTGGCTGAAGTGGTGGCGCGAGATACTCGTGCGGGTGGGCACGAGGTGCTCGGATGGGTGGGCACGAGGTGCTAGTGCGAGTGGCTAAATGTCGTAGGAGTAGAGATGCAGAAGAGAAAAGGAGGAAGAAGAAAAATAAAAAATAAAAATTTGCAGGGGGGGTGAAGCCTGAGGGCTGCCCTCCCACTTGCAAACAGGCTGGACTTTTTTTATTTAGGCTGGGCCACGTGTTTTTACTTTTTGTGCAATGTATCTCTACTTTTTGCAAGGTTTTTTTTTTTATAGGGGTGAGCATCAGGTAGTTCGGACCGAAAAAGCTGGACCGAACCGGTTAATTTGGATCGAACCTAACCAAAGGTTTTTCGGACCGGACAGAATGTAATTTCTATATATATATTGTTTATATATAATTAATTCTCTATACAATTATACAATTTATACTATATTATAATTAAGTATAGACTATAGACTATAGTTATACTTATACTAATATTACTAATATATAGCTATAGCCTATACTATATTAGTAATAGTCTAATAATTTATACTAATAATACTATTATATAGTTATACTAATAGTTATATTAGTTGTTATATTAGTTATACTATATTATAGTGATTTATTATCACTATATTATATATTAGTATAAGTTATAATGATTTAGTATATGTATAACTATTAACTATAGACTATAGTTATAGTTATACTAATATTACTAATACATAGCTATAACCTATACTATATTACTAATACTCTAATGCTTTATACTAATACTATTATATAGTTATACTAATAGTTATATTAGTTTTTATATTAGTTATACTCTACTATAGTGATTTATTATAACTATATTATATATTAGTATAAGTTATAATGATTTAGTAATAATAGTATTAGTAATAATTTATATCAATGTATTATTATATAATATATAGTATTAGTATCACTATATCATTATAATATATATATATATAGATTATACACACACTATAAGTCTATATTCATCTAATTTATTATCAATAACCATATAAAATATTTTTTTATTAAGTTTGTTACATAATTCACATTAATAAATCACTTAATTTAAATTAGTATTGTAAATAAATTTTTTTATTAATTGATTTAAAAATTAAAAAAAAAAAGGCCGAACCAAACCGGACCGATAGCTACCGGTCCGGTCCGGTCCTCTTGGGACTTCGGTCCGGTCTGATCCAAAAAAAGTGATGGACCGAAAACATTTGGTCCATCGTTAGACCGGACCAAACCGGACCGTGTGTAGCCCTAGTTTTTTAGTATTTTGTAATTTTGTTTTAACCCCAGTAAGGTGTTGAGCCGCCTAATCGGCCCTAATCTGGGACAAGAGTTGGTCAAGAGGGGCGGGTGATGCTACGGCCGGTGATTATGCGGTAGGTGCTCGTGCTTAGGAGTCGCCTGCGCAATGGAGGCTGGTGTCCGTGTGAGAGTTGGGTGCTCGTGCCATCTGGGCTCGTGAAGCTGATGTTTGCGATGGGCGAGCCGTTTGGGCTCATGCCGATGCTCGTGGTTCTGTAGCTTTTAATGTGTTTATTATTGTAGTTGCTTTTATTTTTTGTAATTAATAAAAAAGAAATAGGTTATTGGACTTGGTGTCCATAGCAGCAGTGTCTCGTACTCTTCCTTGAAAGGACGGAGGGGACTATTCAGTTATGTTTTTACAGAGCATTTTCTCTATTAGGTGAGAGTTTTTAGAAATTANTAATGTGTTTATTATTGTAGTTGCTTTTATTTTTTGTAATTAATAAAAAAGAAATAGGTTATTGGACTTGGTGTCCATAGCAGCAGTGTCTCGTACTCTTCCTTGAGAGGACGGAGGGGACTATTCAGTTATGTTTTTACAGAGCATTTTCTCTATTAGGTGAGAGTTTTTAGAAATTAGACAATATATGTCACATATGAATTTGTGTATGGGGATGCCCAAGAGCAGATGTGTAGTTTGGCTTATAGTCTAGATTTTTTTCTATATTGATAAGTCAGAAAAATATATATATGTATAATTTAATATATATAATTTATATAATCGGACGGTTCAACGGTTTGGTCTAGCTTCAAACCGAGACCAAACCGGCCGATGGCGGTTTTGACATCCGGTCTAAAATTTATAGATTCTGAGACTAGACTAAATTTTTTCAGTCTACAATTTGTGGGACTGAAATCGATCGGTAGAGTTTTTAGTTCAGTCTGATCCAAACCAAAAATTTTTTTATGGTCAATTTTTCGGTCTGGACAGAAAACTATACACCCTTAAGTTAGGTTTGGAAGTTGAGATAAGATGAGAAATTTTTAAAATTTTATGAATAGTATTAAGATGAAAGTTTAAAATATTATTTTTTAATATTATTATTGTTTTAGAATTTTAAAAAGTTGAAATAGAATTTGAAAAAGTTGAATTGTTTATTATATTTTATATAGAGATTTGAAAAAGATGTAATGATTAGATGAGATGAGATTGAGATAAGATTTTTCATCTTTACTTCCAAACATAACCTTAATTTCGACAGATCAACTCTAGTATCTACCACATGTTTACAGCAAAGAAAAATGTTTATTCCTTGATATGCCTTGATTTATTTCATAGTAAAATTATTTTACGATTATATTAATATTTGTATGTTTGTTAATTGTTAATTTTTATAATTTTATTTGTTCCAGTTAGCATTTCACGATTTGCGTCAAGAAAGAAATGAATATTTGCTTAGCAAAGAAAACTAGTAGATATGTTTTATGGCAAAAAAAACACCCTGGCCCAAAAAATATGGGAAAAAGAAAACCAAAAAAATAAGGTTGCGTGCATGTATTTTTCTCATTAGTTACTGCCGTATATTAACGGAGAAGGAAGCTTGAAGCGGAAGCTTGAACATGGAAGCTTAAAGACGAAGCAAAGTTGGACCTAGCAATCGGATACTGATCGGAAACTGATACTCACTCCGGTGATCAACTCCTCCGGCAGAGTAAGCTCTCTCTCTCTCTGTCTCGTAAATATATATTTGCTTTGCGCCTTCTGATTTTCTTGCCTTATAAGCTCATGAAGAATTCTAATTCCATCCGTTTTTAGGATGCTGTTTCATTGGTTTCCTGTATGTTTTTGCTACAGATTTTAGTTGTTTTTATGTTGGTCATGATCGATCACAAAGTACTTTAGCTCATTCTATCCCAACTATTAATACATCTAAGATTTGGGAATACAAATCACCCATCTAGATTGTAACGTACTCAATTAAACTTTATTCAAAGATTAATATCATTTTTTTTTTTTTTTGGTTGATTCAAAGATTAAACATTATACATATCAGAAACATATATATTTCGAGTACGTACTTAGACCTTCAGTCAACGTCATAAGGAATATTTAACAACCCTTAAATCCAGATTTATCATTGAATATTGGTAATATATACCTGAATCATATAATACGTATCACATCTGATCATCGATGTGTAATTGACTGAATCATGCCTGCCTCTTTGTAATATTTCAGAGGTCATTGCTGAAGGCTCATGATCACTGATATCCTTTTTGGAAGTATGAAACTAATTGCTAGATGAATCTTCATCTTTTGTTTCTGATTTCAGTTTTCACATTCATCATGTATGGAATAACCCCCTTTCTGCATTAATTATGGCAGACCACCATGCCCTTGTTTCTTTGTTGTTCTTCTAGCTAGCTAGCTAGCATTAATGTTGATCTTCTCATCTTTTTTTCCCCGGCCACTTTAAGTTCTATGTGGGACAAGCTGCTAGCTAGGCTTAATTGAATTGAACGTTATATATGTTACCAATCATATTACTCATGATCATTCTTGTCGAACCCTCGGAAGTGACATATCAATAAAATCATCATATATATTGTACGAAGTTTGTTTTACTTGTAAAAAACATGACTAATTTCTCTTTGCTAATGATGTCGCAGTTACTTTTTGGCAATCCAATGGTGGTCAGACTTTGGTCAAGAAACACAATGATTAAAAACATGTCTGACGATGTCACAATGAAAGTGGATGTGATGGTGCATCCTGGCAACTTTCCATCAGAGGCGAGTCCAAATGAAATCCCAGCTGGTGAGCATAGGTATCTCTGCTATTCGGATATTGGCATTGAATACAATCCCTACCGTGACTTTGTAGTGCTGGCTTACTTTGAGGGTGTTCTGGAAAAGGATAAGATAATCATATCGCCATCCGAGATAAAGGATAATGCGAGAATTGAATTGAACTATCTGAACCGAAATGTCACTGTCCTTCCTATTAAGGAAAAGATGATTGCAATGAACGGGTACGTACGTACATTAATCCTAACTAGACCACAGTACGTACGTACGTAGTTCTTTTATTGCATGTGTTAATCAACATACTAATTTTCTTGTTCTTTCTTTACATTTTTTACATATATATATACATGCTGTATTATGTTTTGACAGAACTCTTATCGTCATGAAAAGCAAAGCGAAAAAGATGATCAAGTCATTGTCGAAAGCGAAAAAGATTGGTTTGCAGGTTGGTGTGATGAGAGTTTGCCGAGTTCACTGCGAGGGATCCTGCGTATGGATAAGTTGGAGTTGTCTAATTTTTGAAAATAGTTGAGACAAATATATTTGTTCTAAGAATATTGGTATTGACTTCATCAAAAGCCTAACTAAATATAAAATATAACTTATTTCTTCCAAACACAGCTGCATTGGATTAGCCAAAAAATAAATTAGAAACTTTGAGCTACACTAAGACACTCTTTTCCTTTGTATTTGAAGTGCTACTATGCACCAACTGAATGTGTTTTTTATTCCGATTTAATCCCACAACCGTACGTCTTTTTATTTTTCATGTGCAGGTACCAATACAGATAAACAAGTACTTCGCATATAGTAATATTGGAATGAGAGTCATTGAATTTGGCAAGCAATAATTATAGTAAACAAGTAATAGATGATGATGCCACATAAGTATGATGTGGATAATTAGGTTGAGGAAAAAAATTAGTTGGAAAATATTAAATTAAATTATTAATGTATATATGGTTAGTGTAATTATAAAATATGGAAAAAAAATTAAGAAAATTATTATTAAAAAAATTATATTATGATTTTGATGAATCTAATGTGGGGTTATGGATAGGGAGCTTTTGAATTTATGAAAAACGTGTACTTTTCATAAAATTTTGAAGATGGCTTTGATGAAGCTAATGTCAATGCGCTGCTAATGTCAATGCGCTAAGCTTTGGCTGGCTTCTTCTCTATTTTTATTGTTTTAGGCTTTGTAGTATTTGTTTCATTTTTTGGGTTTGTATTTATTGGTTCTTTGTTCCACGATTTTTCCTTCACCTAAGTGAGCATTGATTAATAAAGAATAAGAGGTGTCGTCCTCTTCTGTTAAAAAAAAAAAATGGAAGATCATCGATGACAGAAAAGTGGTATTTGATCTTATAATTAGTGTGTGCAGTATGGTTGCAGTAGGGCTTTTCTTTTTCTTTAGAATAAAAAGAGGAAGGAATTTTCATCCTTTATTCTCACCAATATTGCCATATTGATCTGCTACCTAGCTGCTTGATCTCTTATATATACCTAATATATATCCAAAGGTCTGCCTTGTAATGTCCACAATATTTTGTCCACAGAGAATGCAGTTTCTTTGAATTAGTAATATTTTTTATTCGACGAAGGAAGAAGAATATGCTAAGACAAATATAAATTATTAATTTTTTTATATATAAGTGGTGATTTCACATCATCAAACTGATAGAAAGAAGTAGATTAAACTTCATTTGGATAGTGAAAATATATCATCTCATCTCATTATTATAATTTTTTTAAATTTTAAAATAATAATAATATTAAAAAATAATATTTTATTTAATTTTTAACTTTTATATCAATTTATCCCATTTCAACGTACCAACCAAACCATATTTAGATGAATGCACCTTTCAGCAAGCTAAGATCAGTAAACTTCAGTACTGTTTCTTTGGGCTCACTGTACATTCTTCCACAGACAAATTAACTATATATTTCACGTACGAGCGTGCATGAATTAGCTGCGTTTGTTTATATGGGGTTTGCTTATTTGTCTCCCCCGATCGAATTCATGAACGATTGACGACCAAGTACAAATAAGATATCACATCCATCAGTACTACTCACCTAATAAAGATATTGGTAATTATTATTTTCATTGACAGCAAAAATTAGAATGTGGGCCTAAAAGGTCGTAAATTAATTAATGATCATGAGTGAATTATTTTACTGCATCAAAAGTAGTCTGGACCAGTCCGCTTGTCCCTTCAAAGTTTTAAGGGTTGGTTTGAATATATTTTCAAAATATTTCTTTATCATTTATTATTTTATTTTTATTTTTATTTATTAAATTATTTATTATTTTTTCACTATTATTCATAAATTATTTAAAAATACTTCATTATCCAAACACAATCTCAACCTTATCATGCATGCAGGATCAAGAGATATTTTTTTTTATACATTTAGAGAGAAAATTTCAAATCCAACGCTTCCATTTTAAAGACTGGAGAGTTTATACCAATCAACAATTAGGCCACGCAAATAAAGAGATATTAGATTTCAAACGGTACAGTATGTATGCATATATATATATATATATGAAAAATACTTGATATACCGATGATATATCCTCACAGTGGGTCTCAATATTTTTTTTTAGCTTAATAATTAAAGAAATACTTTTTCATAATATTGAGAATTTTTTTAAATATTTAAGAAAAAAAATTAAAAAAAAAAAAAAACCAAATGACCAGCTTGTCGGGACAAATTCTTCGTAGAATTTTTCGGTGTGTAGGACCGTCCTATGGGCGATGTAACTCGATTATAACGCATAAAAACAGTTCTTTATTACTCTAAAAAATTGCTAATGATCATTTTGGACGTACGTACTCTTCCAGAAACGATAAAAATAAAAAAGATGGAATATTTTAAAGAGTAATGTTAGAAAGAAACTACTATAGTAGCGCATATTTTACATTCACTATGTGGCTTCTTCTCCTCCTCTTATTTTTCTTCTCATAATTTTAACTTTAAAAAATAGACGATCTAGATGAAACCACATAATATTATATATAAAAGTGACTACTACCAAAAATGACTTCTTCCAAAAATTTTTCTATTTCAAAACCGCGTAGGCATGAGATTATATACAGCAGTCAGCAGTCATGAGCAGTACTCAGCAGTCCTCTACAACTTGCTTTAGCTAGGGAAACATATATAAATATATATATATATATGAATAATGTTAATGTAGGGAATTTATATGATCTCATGGCCCGGGGATCGATCAGTGTCCGACAAACGAAATGTTTTTATGACCCTTTCTAATATTTTGGATCACTTTAATAATTTGCTCTTTTCCGTCAATTATGATCATATTTGAAACATCCTTAAGCGAGCTAGGAATCATAATTTTCGAAGTATTCAATAAAAGAAAATTAACCTTTTGCGACCAGTTATTTTTTAATGAAATGATTATTTTTAGTTAAAATGAATATATTTTTATCATAAATAATCTTTTTCGTCGTAAAATAATGATCATAAATACATGTTTTTCTTGTAATGACACAGGGCAATGATTCCTAACTCACTGAATTTGTATTGCTTTAAAGGTCTAATTAATTGCACATTTTTAATTAAATATTTACACTATATATATCCAAAAGAGAAGAAAAAGAATTAATTTAAGTTCATATTACCTTTTAAGATTTTTTGATAAGATATTAGACTACTTCATGATGATCTTCAGCCCAGCTAATGCGCTAAACTATGATTAAACGTTGTGACTTATAAATTTATAATAATCTGCAGGCTAGAGAAAAAATTGTACTTGCATTAATTGTGTACCCCGACAACTCATGTTGTACTACAAAGAACTAAGGAATATATAAAAATCTCCAAAAGATCATATCACCGGCCCTATTAACTTGGAATTGATCAACATCAAATTATCAAATATGTCATTTTGTTTCTTAATTTCAAATATATATATTTATATATAATTAAGTTGCAGTTTACCCTCTTGTTGAGATTTAATCGTTAGATAGATGATAAAATTGCAAGAAATTAATTTGGTAGTTTATAAGGGATGAAATGACAAATTTGATTATTTGTAGTACTTATATTAATTAATTGGAAATTAATGAATAAGCTGATATATATTTGCTAGGTATAAAATATAATTTTATCTAGGGAGGGCAGGTTTCTTCCCGGCAATAAAATAATAATGAGAGGAAGAGCAAAGGATGAGGTCAAGAAATCATGAGCTTTCAAAGTCAATCGAAGACCTTCTAGATCATAGGGTAAACACTACTTGTAAAACCATCGATCATTTTTTTGNTTTTTTTTTCTAAATTGATACCAACTCTTCATAAAATTTTAATAAAAAATCAAAATCATGAAAATTAAATTTTAATGTTGTGCAGCATTTTATTTCCTTTAATTTTAAATTATGTAAACATCGAATTGAATTGTTAAATTTTAGTATAAATCTAATTTTTTTCCTAATATAATATGTCATTATTACTATTTTATTTAGCCAAGTGTGAAAATGTTAAATAAATTAATGTTTTTCATTATTATTATTTCTTATAGTGCTTATGTTTTAATAATATTAAAAACGGTTATGAAAACTTTTTTTAAGTAAATTAAAATGATCTGGTTTACATTCTTAAACTAAAAACTAAACTACTTTTGAAATAACGCAATGATTTAACATTATTTATAGTGCAGAATAATATAGTTTAGAATATGTTTTTAATTTTTTCCTTCTCTGATAATTTATATAATGTTGGAATTTTTTTTTTACATATTTATGAATAAATGTTTAATAATTACTAACAAATTATATTCTCATAAACAAGATAAATTAAAACATTTTTTTTCAATAATCTTTCAGTAGAATTCGTAATTTAAAAATGTTTTCTTCCATAACCAAATGAATTCACCCCATCTTTTTTTATATAGAAACCTAACAAAATTATCATTAACATTAATTTTAATTTTCAAACTATAATAAACATTATTTTTTTGCTTGCAGCCTTGTTTCACCATTTTATAATTCGTAATAAAATTTTAGCGTTAATATTTTTATTATTAATTTAAGCTTTTATTAAAATTTTCTTATTAAACTTTTCTGTTATATAACTAAATAAAACACAAACTTATATGGATCTATCATTTCTGTTAAGTTTATATTAGGTTTACCTCAAGTTATGTAAATCCATGATTTGTTTTAATTTTATTTAAAAAAATTTCTTCACTTTCTCATTCCTCATTTGCTATCAATTTTTCATTTTTATATATTTGTAACTGGGCATATGTTCAGTGTACAATTGCTCATCAATTACTCTTTTTTTTTCTTGTTTTTCTCGTAAAATCCAGTTCTCTTATGTTTTTGCAATTTTCCCGATTAGGTGAGTTAAGGTTTTTTTTTTTTTTTAGGTTGGATATTAAATTTAGATGAAATTAGTTGAGAAAAAATTAAAAGTTACATAAAATATTGTTAGAACATTATTTATTATTATTGTTATTATTATTTTAAAATTTTAAAAAAGTTGAAATGTTTATTATATTTTATATGAAAATTTAAAAACTTACTAATAATTAAAAAATGTTTTCTGCCATTACTATATTCCTTATAATAACTTACTAAATTTTTAAGGGAATTAAATTTTATTCTTGACTTTAGCTCCTCAATTGTATCATCATCATTCACTTGGATATTTTGAAATTTCTCGACACTACCATCATCAGGTTCCTGAGGAATTGGTGTATCATAAATAAATTCTTTAATTCTAGGAGATTCACATGCCACTTCAATTTCCTCACCATCAAGTCTATTATTCTCTGAACCAACTATTCTCCTTGTAGCGGAGCTTGTATTGCTGATTAGAATTAGAGGTTCCATGATTTGTTGAAATGGGTAAACATCATTCTACAATAAATACAAATAGTCTGCAATTAAATTCTTGCAAAGAAGCCAACTTAATTTTTTTTTTTTTGTAAACGTGCAAAGAAGCTAATTTTTTAATAATAAATCATAATTAGTTATCATGATTTTTCGTTGTAGTTTTAAACTGTCTTTACTATTTATTTATAGTAAAAAATTTAAAACATAACAAAATTGATCACAGGACATACGTGCAGTGCACGTTGCCATTTACTAGTATATAATATATATGTCAATGCACGTATAAATATGCATGATTTGCCCAATCTTCTTTTCTTTTTTCTTTTAGACAACCCCAATCTTTTTAATTAATGGATGGAGCTTGAAAGCTAATAACAAAGCATGATAAATTTAACAAAGCATGATAAATTTACCTGAGAGAAGAAAAAGAAAGAAAGAAAGAAAGCATGATAAATTTATTGGCTCTCTCTCTCTCTCTCTCTATTGTTGTTACTTATTGTTGTCATCATTGTTATTGCTTTATTTTATTTTAATTTTGTTACTCTTACATGCATGCATGATGAAGCCAACACCAACATATTCAATATATTAATATAAACAATATTGCCACAAGTACACGTTGCAGGGTACCTTTTACGGAATCGGCTGACGATATTATTTTTAAAAAAAATGTCTCACCAGCGTCAAAATTTGATTTCAAACAAATCAAATCTCACCAACGCCAAAATCTTATTTTCTAGGAAAGTGAAATTGACGTCGTCCGGCAACAACTACTCTCGTTGGTCGATTTTTGTGCCATCATCCTAGAAGAAACTTCGTGGCTGTGCCGTCGAATCACATCGTGCCATCGAACACAGACCTGTGCTGGTGGTCAATTTTTGTGTTAGAGAGAGTGACGTCGTGCCATCGTGGGTAGACCAAGGTTTATGCCTCTATTTTATGTAGTTTTTGCTTCTATTTACCTATGTTTTATGCAGTTTTTGCTTATATTTTTCTATACCTTTGATTCTTTGAACAAATGGTAGATCAAGGTTTGATTGTATTTTTCCATTCTTTGATTCTTGACCAAGGTTTCTCAACCTGGATTCTAATCATTTTACCCCTTTTGGCGGTGGGTTTTAAAGGGATTACAACCTGGTATGCAGTTTGCATCCTCCACACCAGTTTGCAAATATAATTTTTCTAAGGCTTATTCTTATGGTATGCAATTTACAAGGTCACCATTCTAGAACTTGGGTGACAAAAATGTTGGTCAAGGCCGCCATATCTTCCTTTGATTTGTAAGAGTGTAAATATTGTACTTGTGAGGTTAGATTTTCAATGTTTCATTGTTGAAGATTAAAGACAAATAAAGAAAATCTCTTCTACTTATCAAATGGTAAAATAAAACAAAATAAGATCTTGGAGATGCATAAAACAAAATGTCTGCTCCACTTGATATGCATAAGATCTCGGAGACCTTTTCTGTAGGTCTTATAAGCTTTTTTTTTTTCTCGTCTTGGACATTTTTTATGTTTCTTCTTTGTTTTTTTCATTCTGCACATGATGCGTACTGCATCTGGCAGACTCTAGATGTGGCAATACAGATCTGACTCACTGTTTATAAAACTCAACAAGTAAGAGATTTTGTCCCTCCAAAAGTTGGTGTTTGTATCACAAGACAGAATCATCTGCGAGGGATATGAGACATGATCTTTTTGTTTTGTATTCTAAGCGTGCACTATGATAATGGTGATATGAGTCAATATACAATCTAGATGCTTTTTCCTTGTTGCATCAATTCCTCTCCCAGGGTTTTGGTGGTATCGTATTTGAGATATATGTTAATATTTGTCTGTGTTTGTATGTCATATAAATGGTTTGTCTCTATTTTCCTACTGAGATTATTAGATAAGCCAACATTAATTTCCCACATGACGGTCTTGGCTTACCTCATGTATGGTGATCACATAATCAATGGTGACTTTTTTATTTCTCAAATGAATAGTCAATGCTCCAATTATCAGTGTGGTTTATAGTTCTTGAAAACAAAACTACATTGTTTATTAAAAAATATATTTATCGACTCTTCACACTATATTTTCTGCTTAATTTCAAACTTTCCTCTATTTTTACAATTATCTAAAGCAAATATCAGTTTGAGGTTTTGGGAAGATTTTGTGTATCTGGAATCATGGAATATTCTTGTTTTAAATATTGGGAGATTGGAGTGATCTTTGAAACTAACTTAATTTGGTTATATACATCTTGATTAGAAATTGTGTCCAGCATATGTGATATTGCTGGTTTTTTTTTTTTTTCATTTTTCATTTTTGTCTAGAAATTGTTCTTGTTTTATATTTTTGCTTTATCATTTTTTTCATGGCGAGTGACTATTTGTTTCCTTCCTTAG
>QEOT01002002.1:85839-107693 GCA_003123785.1 Pterocarya stenoptera
AAAAAAAAAAAAAAAATACATCGTTCAGATCTCTGTGAAAGCGCCAACAGAGCCGCGAGCCCCATTGTCCACGCGTGGACCCCTACCCTTTTAAATGGATGCAGGGCTGATTAAAATTACAGAGCCAGCACCAAACCCCTTCCAGATTCTGACTTTTTGGTGCTGTAATGTAATGTAGTGGATTTGTTCAAAGATAATGGTATCTTGTTCAGGTAATTAACCTCGAGATGCCGAAATGGAAATAATAATTGTAGTAGCTTGTAGAGTGAGAGGAACATTGGTGGGAGGTGGGGTGGGGGATTGCTTAATGCCATATAATTTTCCCACTTTTGACTTTTACAGACACTTTTTGTTGGGCGTGGCAGAAAAGCAGCTCCCTACGGATAAGGTAATGAGGTGTTCTGAGGTGGACGATACCTTTGATTACCCACCTGGATTGCCACCTCGGATTCTGTTTATACCACTTTCCCTCTCAGTGGAGTGTATGATAAAAGAACATGATAACAGAGCCGTGTGGGATAATGGTATACAAATGACAACATTTAGGAGTATCTCTCTCATTTTCCCCAATACATTAATGAAAAAGACAAGAGAAAACGTGAGAAAGAAGAGACAATCATGCTTCATCAAACATGAAAAATGATCAAGAATGAGAAAAAAAAAGCCTAAAAATCCTGGATGCCAGTCAGCATCAAGCTGAATTCTCCAAGAAATGGTTTCTTTCTTGGTATACAGGGGAAGCAAACTCATAAGTTAGCCAATTGAATAATAATAATAATAAGCAAAAGATATGAGCAGCTCGTTTTAAAACTTCTGAAATACAATAAACTACCATAAATATATTGATGAAGTTGGCATATCACCCAACTACTGTCATTTTTATTTTAAAACTTGAAAAAGTCAAATTATTTTTTGTTTAAAAATTTAGAAAAATTCTTATGATTAATTTAAAAAAGTTATAGTGATTAGTTTGAAAGTGTTTGTGTTTGAATGATATTTGAAAAGAAAATGAAATGCAATAATATAATATAAAATGAGATTAGATGAGATGAAAAATATTTCTACACATCTCTAAAACTTCTAATAATATTAATTTCGCCAATTAAATTTTCTAAACATAACATTTCATTTATATTTGTAAACAAATATTATCGAAAATCTTACGACATAATGGTTTAAAAGATGTCGATAATCGATCATTTCTTGGTTTTCTGAAAGTAGATAGATTGGTTTCAATGCCGTCGGCGTGTATGTTGGGATGTAAATTCGATGATAATTTTGCACAACTCCATTCAATCAACCATAAATTCTATGTTAGAAGTAAGCGACAATCATGCAGGGCAATTAATTCCAGCTCCGTATAAAGCGGATGACATAATTTGCCTTTATTTATGATCGGTATGATATAACTTTATCTAATACATTATATTGTAAAATTAATTCTAATAGATCTAATTTATTATATAAATTTATATTATTTTATAAATTTATTTTATAAAATTTATTTAAGAGGTAAGACTTTTTATAAAAAAAATTATATGTGCTTTATTTTGTAAAAAGTTTAGATTCTCATCTCATTATTATTTAGTACTATTCAGGGTCGGCTCTTCCATTAGACGAGTTAAACAATTGCCTAAGGTCCCTAAAGAAATAAAGCCCCCAAAAAATATATATTAAGTATAATTTTTTTTTTAAAATATATATCCAATAAAAAAACTTTAATTAACTCAATGAAAATAAGAATATAAATAAGATCAAATAGATATTATGTCATTGTTAATTTTTAAAAATATCACAGATAATAATTATTTTACCTATTCTTCTTCTAAGAATACACTTCTCTTTTGTCATTATTAGTTTAATATATAATTAATGTGAAAATTATAAATAGCAAAATCTAATTTTTCAATGTTGATAAAATATTTTTGTATAATCCTTTAAAGAGGCAATGGCCTACTTTTTTTCAAATGTATAAGTTGTTTATAGAACGTTATTGACAATAATGATTATAATTATGTTTAAGAGTCTAAAGTACTTGTAAAACTATATTTGATAAAATTCTCTCTAAATAAAAAATTTTCTAATAAAGATTAAGTCAGTTATTAGTTGAAAATGTAGTATAAAATCTTAATCAATAATTTTACTTTACAAAACGATAGGAATTATTTTTAAATAAAAATATAATATAAAAATAAAATAATTTTATTTAATTTTGCTTTTTTTAATAAAAAAACCTCACTCAAAATTTTAGTCTTAGGTTCCAAAACTTATTGAGCCAGCCCTGATACCATTTACAAAGTTTAACTTATAAATTTTATTGTTATTCACTTCTCATCTTATCTCATCTCTAAATCCAAATGATAATGAAACAATATTCAAAGGGCATGAAGCAGGACGTGTAAAGTAACAACATTAACATCCCTTGTACAAATCGATGCCCTTTTTTAGAGTAGGTTTTCTCCACCTTTACAAATATGAACTTTTTACAATCTTTTTATATAATTATGTTTTAAATAAATTAATATTTTTAGAAAATAATATTTTTCTGTAATAATATTTTAATTTATATAATTAATAAAAGATATATCATTATACATATATCAGCACTCTTTATTCAAAAATACTTGATACAACCACATGATGCAAATGGCTTGTAACCGGCGCCTCCATTTAAAAAAAAAAAAAATTCATTTCTTTCTCTTTCCCTCTCTCCATTTCGTTTCTCTTTTCTCTATCAATTTGATCTGTCGTAATTATTCCCTCTCTTTTGCTTTTTTGCTTGACATTACTTTCGTTCTAGTGCTTTAGGTTCTCACTTGTGAAAATTTTTCTTCTCTTGATTGAAAAATAGATGCTAGTCAGCCTGGGTTTGATGAAGGACATACGTAGTTGTGAAAGTATAGAAGAGCCCATCAAGGTCATACATATATTGGCTAGTGTGTTTGGAGAACTGACTGGTGTCATTGGCCGTAATTATTAAGTTTAGTTTAGGGTAAGGAAATTGTAGAATTGCTGTCAAAACTTAGTGATTTTGCGTTGAGAAATTGTGGAAAAAGAGTGGAGCTGGTGAATGTGAGAAGTGTGGTTTGTTCCATTTTTTTATCATATTCATTGCTCCTTATGGAAAGAAGTGAACCCACATTATTTCCAGAATGGTTGAGAAATACCGGAAGTGTTACTGGGGTGGCATTTTAGCCCCATTTTGCATCAACTACTGGTCATTCAGGTACTTTTCAACTTGCAAACTTCTTTTTTTTTTTTTTCTCAGCAAGTTAACTACCTTCATTATAACAAACTAAAACAAGTCTAGAACCAATCAGAAGTCTGAAAACAAAATATTACATTACAAGTAAGGTGGATCATTTCCATTATGGAAATCTAATAAATATTGAGGGATCTTGATCAGCGGGATGTTACCATACAGATTGTTGGTAGCGGCCCATTGTACAATGGAATGCGCGCATCGATTCTGTGATCGATGTATTTTCCTCACTTTCTAGTTTTCAAACTTTTGAAGTAGAAACCATGTGTCTCTTGCAATTCCTTCTATTGTCTAATCTAAATTGTTGATATCATTGATTACTGAAATAGCCACTTGAGAGTCTTCTTCTACAATGATTTTTTTTATGTTTCTTGTGTGGGCTTCTTGAATTCCAAGTAGAGCTGCTTGTGTTTCACTTTGGTTGGATTTGATGCTCTGTATGTGTTTTGAGACAACAAAGATTGTGGTTCCTTCATAATTTTTTGCAAATTGCAATTATAGTACTCCCAGAATGCCTAGTTGCTACATCAAAGGAAATCAAAAGATAGTCTATAGGAGGAGGAGACCAGTTTGGAAATGCATTGGAAAGTTTTCAGGTATAAGCTTTGCAGTGATCTTTGTGGGACTTGTTGGTTTTTTGGATGAAAGACTCAATAGAAGGGGAAACATTTTCATGAATTGTTTGATTTATGAGGAACTAGAGATTATCCATGGCTAAAATAGCAAACAATTGAAAGTTATGGACAACTTCAACTCTAAGGTTTAGGGTGAGAGTCGGGTTAAGAACAGTTTCAATCCAATTACTAAGATCATTTTCAGTTACAGAGGTGATGTCCATTGGCCACGGGGTTTGGCGCCATAAGATGTGGCTAAAAGGGCATCTTAAAAAAAGGTGAGAAGCAGATTCCTCCTCCCTTGAACACAATGGACAGAGAGCTTAATCATCAGTGAAAGAGAGACAGGTTTTGAGGAGTGCTTTGGTTGGCAAAATGTTACTTTTAACTTTCCACAAGAACAATTTAAGCCTATCTTGGATCTTCAAAGACCACACTTTTTTCCAATTAAAAGTGATGGAAGAGTTGGCTGAGTGGACATGGATATGGCTGCATAGGCTGATTTAATTGAGAAAAGACCACTAGAATGGTGTTTCCACTTTAAAGTATCCCTTTGATCATGGTAATGATATTGGGAAAGAGGTATTCTTTCTATTTTAATGCCAGTCTCCTCGAAGTTAAAGCTTGGATTAGGATAGTATTCCATCTTCTAGGTTCCTCTAAGATGAGTTCAGAAACTCTAAGCAGAGGGTCTTGAATTATGCTTGAGGATTTAGGAGAGGGGACCGGAGGAGAAAGGGTAAGGATCCAAGGGTCAATCCAAGCTTTAGTGTTAGAACCATTGTTAATTTGAATGCAGCAACTAGAGGCAATGAGGTCTCTCTACTTTAAGAGGCCTTTCCAGAAATTCGAGTCAGAATTTTTTGGGGAAACATTAAGCCAAGAAGAGTTCTTGAGGTACTTTGCAGAGAGGATAGATTTCCAATTGCTACTATCCCCACCAATGAGATGCCACCCTAGCTTACTGATTAAGGCCTTATTGAATTGAGCAGTTTGTCTTAGACCAAGGCCACCAATGGATTTGGGGGTACAGATTGATTTCCAAGATTTAGGAGTGAAGTTGTGGATTTTTTTAGGATTAAACCCCTACCAAAACCTCATAAAGGATTTGTGTTGGCCACTGCCCTTATCAGGGTGGTTCTACCAGCTTGGGAGAGGAGTTTAGACTTCCATCCAGCTAGTTTATCTTGGATTTTCTCCAATATTTCTTTAAAGATATATTTATTAGAAGAGTTAAAACTAAGAGGAAGGCCAAGATACTTGATCTTGGAGGTGGAGCTTTTGAAGTTTAGAAAGTCTTTCATCGAATAGATGGATGAATTTTGGCAATTTTTATTGAATTGGATCAGATATTTTCCTTGATTAATCTTTTGACCTGACCATGATGAGTAAATATCCAGGCATTTTGAGAAAGAAAGAGCATTTTTGGGGCATTTGGTCTTTGGAACTAAGACAATGTGAGTATGATTGACCTCCCTCAAAAGTTGACCATTAATAAAGAAACTTTTGATGGCCTCAATCATGTCATCTTTAATGACCTCCCAATAATGCTTATAGAAGAAACCAGTGAAACCATGGAGATTTTGAAGATGGATTTTGCAAACTTGTTATTAATGATGCTTAACAAAACAAAAACAATTAAAGAATAAAATTACATGAGAAAAACAAAAATCAATGCCCGGATGAGAGAAGATCTGCTGCAACTAGGTGAAGTTGGGGTTCTAATGGAAACATTAAAAGCCAGGTTGCGAGAGAGAGAGTTGAGAAAAGAAAGTTGAGAGAGAAAAAAGAAAGGTTGCGAGAGAGAGTAGAGAGAGAGAGTTGCTTGTGATAAATGCACAGGCTAATGAAGTCTGTTTACGATGAGTTTTCTGTTTTCTATTTTTTCATTTTACTTTTGTCCTTTTTATTATATTTTATTCTACATAAACTGTCAGATAAAGCCTAATTACCCCCCAATTGCATTTTCCCGTTGTACCTAGCAAAACTCCTCTTTATTTAGTAACGATAAAATCTAACCACGTCCAATTGATTGGGTTGCCCTTTTTGTTGCATGATTTGATTGGATTGCAATTTAGAGTATTGCTGTACCGGCATTGGCTTCTTAAAAATTTTGAAAAAATGTAGATAAAATTATCGATTTTGGTTTCTTAAAAATTTAAAAGTTTGAACTAAAGTCAATACATCTTCAAAATTTGAATTAATGTAGAAAAAATGATCTACATTGATTTCTTCAAAAAGTAAAAACTTGAACTATGAGCTACAATAATTTTAAGTATATTTTCAAATTTGAAAAGGTACTGTTCATCTTCAAAAATAATATTTTATTGTAAAAATTACTTCAACTACTTTGCTTTTCAGTTTTCCTTTTTGACAGTTTTCACTTCCCCCGAATGTCTTTTCAATTTCATTTATGTGTTCAGTATTGAAATATGTGAATGAAGAAATATGATTATTAATTAACATATAGTTAGTGTAATTGTAAGATATGAAAAAATAAATAAAAATTATTATTAAAAAAAATAATATTATATTATTATTTTGACTAATCTAATATAGGGTTATGGCTAGAGAGGTTTTTTGGATTTATGAAAAACATATACTTTTCATCAAATTTTGAAGATGGTTTTAATGAAGTCAATGCTAATGCTCCAATGGGTTGTGTAAACAAAAAGAAAAATAAATGGGTTGCCAAGAGAAAAAGATAAATAAAGATTCGATTGCTTATAAAATATTAAAAATGGGTTATAATTACTTGAGCGACATTAAATTAAACATTATTTCGATGTATGTATTTCGATCAAAATAATTATTTCCTGCTTACACAATGTAATCAATTGCAGGATTTGGCAACGGCAACTACAAGGAACAGGCAGAAGTCAAGCACATGATAAATGGGATTTCTTCATTTTATTGTTTTCACGTAAGAAATTGACCATTTTCACTTATATGGGAAAAAAAATATGGTTAGGCCTTGAAGGAGGATACATTGAGATAAGAATGAATGCCATGTCCATATGAAAACTCACTACAGAACAGGGCATCGAACTCAATCTTCAATTCACCGATTGCTGCTATGCCGCAACAGGTTCCTACATCTATGTTCTTTTTATGCCGCGAAAAAAATGATTGAAGTTGGTGATTTTGATGCATTATGCAGATTGCCAAAGACGCACTTCTTGTTTTTATCACCATCTTCTGTTTCTTGAACCAATTTAAGCATCTCGGCCAGGCTGGAAGGGGCGTATGAATGCAGAATTCATCTGCCATATCTTGAGTGAGGAAGTCACACTGGCACCAGTAGCATTGTTGAATAGAAATAGCCGAGCAGCCCCATAGATTGCCTTTGTTGGATAAACACGCGATGTGATGCACGTTCTCCCACCTTGAGCGAAGATTTCTACTATTGAATGATCCACCTGGATTAGCATAATTTCCATGCAGTATTAAGTTGATGGATACAGATAATTAGGGCAAGGTATTCTTCATTCATGTGTAACTAAAACCAAGGTTCAACTTACCAGTAACCTCACAGATAATTTTTCATCTTTTAGTACGGGAACAGAGCTCCCATAAATTTGTTTATTAACATCAGTTGCCTCGGAAGACCTGAAAGGAAACAATTAAGGTATGTGGTTCAAAGATGGCCTATCAGAACAGCCAAAATAATGGTTTTTGTGATTGGAACACAACCAAGTCATGTTTCATAAAACTAACAAACATTTCGCTTATTGAGTAAACAATTAGAACGGATTTAGAATACCTTGTTTGATCCGCACAGACGAAAGTTTTGAGATTGCCACCGGTTCCTTTGGCAATAAAAAAATACACAGCAGTTTGCTCGGAAAGGCTATCATCTGCAAGCACAAGAAGTCCAAAGGGTCCCAGTGCACCCTGTTCAGCAGCTCCACCACTGGTGCTGCAGCTGAATTCCACATTGGCTTGTGCTGTCATCTCCAAAGCCTCCTTATCTAACTCAAACTCGGCAAAAATATCAAGCTGTGTGGCTGCATCAATAACTAGTGGAACAACAGATCCTGCCTTGACCTCCACCCTTTCAAACTCTCTGCTGGTCAATCTCAAACTGTCTACCTCCTCCACCGGCCATTGAAGCAAATTAGTACCAGTTTTTGTATCAAGCAACACTGTCCTTGGAATACTCTGGATGATCAATACAGAAACACAAAAATCTTTTCAAGGAAATTGAATTTTGCGAAATATGCACAAGCTGATGATTTTTCTTATGGCTCTGTTAACAAATAAAGAAAGCACATAATAATCCATGACTCATGAGGCTAGAAGTAGGAAAAAATCAACATACCTGAACCGATGCCCAGCCCTTCTTCACATCCGCTATTTCACTATCGGACTCTTTAATCCAACCCCACAACACCCTCCTTCCCTTATGCAGATCATAAAACGACTTGGAAGCGTAAAATATCCCATAGTCATACCTCAATTCAATACCAATTTTTGGGTTATCTGGAATCCATCTACCAGCCTTCTCATCATAAGTCCCAATTGCATAATAATCGCTCTTATCATTGTCAAGACTTGTCTTGATTACATGCTTCACTTCAGGCCCATTAGCCGACGTGTCCAAACCTTTTCCAGATGTCTTCGACACAGGATAGAAGTCCACACATTCCCACATTCCAGTGCCAGGGACAGCATGCAGTACCCCATCTAAAAGCTCGTAGCTCTTGAAGTCCTCAGTATGGTAGATCAAAGTAATGCCTGTTTCGTTAACCTTGGACCCTATGGCAATGTTCCATTTCCCATCTGATGTATACCAAGCCGTTGTCGGGTCACGGAAGTCCTTCAAATCAACGCCCGGTGGAGGGCGAAGGACGGGATTGCCGGAGTACTTGTCCCAGTTTACGAGGAGGGGATCAGATAGGTTGGCGGGATAGGCAAGATTTTGAACCTGCACGGATTCATTGGTGGATCCGGTGTAAAGCATGATAACTCGGCCATCAGGAAGGAGTGTAGCAGAACCAGTCCAAACACCGTTCAAATCATACCACTGATCAGCAACCATTGCTAAAGGGAGATGAAGCCAATGTATCAGGTCCTTGGACGCGGCATGGCCCCAGACTATGTCACCCCACACTGGTCCATTAGGATTGTATTGGTAAAAAAAGTGGTACCATCCCTTGTAGTACATAGGGCCTGAACAGGTGTTTAATATTGGTCAACAATTAGGCAAATAAAAGAAAGAAAAAGAAGACATCTGGCAGCCTATTATCCGACGACCTTAGTAAAGGCAAATAATTATTAAGTAGTTATAGACATGTGATATTTTCATGTCATGCTATTAAAAATTAAAATTTTAATGTCGACATGTTGTGATAGATTAAAAGTATCACGTAATCCGTATTACTACCTAATAATTTTTCAAAAATAGAAAAGGGTCTTACCGTTAGGATCTGAAGCAGATTAAACCAGATTCCCCCATCAAAGCATCATAATTGAAGCGCGCAACCAGGAGAAAAAAAAGGCACAAGATAAGCATTTTATAAGAACAAGATCAAACAAAATAATTCAACTGATACGGTGAGATATACTTGCTTAAAATACACATTTGGCATTCTAATTGCCATAGGTGGCTGTAACATCACCGCCGGAAAACGTGGAAAAGCATGTAACTCTGCAAACCAATTGCGCACACTTTTCCCCAGTATGAATGCCTCCATCTCTATTCTATATGAATTTTGTATGTTAATGCCTATCCTCTTTTAGATGCCTGAAGACAATTTTAATTCATTCTGTACATTCTCAGTTGAATCATATTCCTTTGTTCTAGCCCGGTAATGCAGATATCTTTGAAAGTTTCGATTTTGAGACTAACAGAATTCAAATAGAATTTATGTGGAGATGTTCAAAACTTGGAAAAAAGGTTTATCTTTTTTAAGGACAAAAAGAAAAACTAACAAGCAAGCAAGGATAGAACAAAAACAATTGTAAAGAATAAAAAAAAAGGTACCGTTCATCCAATTCTTCTCCGGCTGGAAATGGTAAGCAGTCCTCTGCCATGACAACATGGTATTGTTCCATGGAAACGAAACGACTTCGATGCCGGAAAATACGTGGTTCGCTTTCTCCGAGACGCCAGCGGATACCCCACGGGACACCGGCCGCAACGGCTCCGACGCCGTCGATGATGTGGATGTAGCCAATAATGCCTTCCCATTTGCGTGGACATCTGAGTTCCTACCACCGATGATAATGGCGAAGAATAAAGCGAGCATCAAAACCCCAGAAAAGACCTTGAATATAGCCCTCTTGGGTGGCATGCGCCTCGCCGAAGCTAATTCCCGGGTGTGGGGTCCATCGGGAAGAGGAATGTACGAGCATGGGAGGACGATGGAGGGGTCCTCATGCTTTGAGAAGTCAAGGAATGGGTCGGACTCCAACATGGTACCTGATGTTTGTTTACTAACAGGAGAGATCAGGGAGTGTAGCCAGAAAATGATATTAAAGAGAAGAAGGAGATGGAGGAAAGCCCGAAAATTGCTCTTCGATCGTCAGAGGATGCTCAGGATAGAAACGATTTTGTTCATATGGCGGCTTTGTGGATGAGCTATATGTTATGGAAAATGCTAGACGCTGGGATTTAACATATGTGTTTTCGTGTGTGTATTTTTTTAATTTTTTTATATAAAAATTTTTAATAATTTTTAATATTTTAAAAATAAAAAAATTATAATATTATTAAAAAATATTTCTTTAATCATGAAGTAAAATAAAAAAAGATTTTTACTTCATGATTAAAGAAGTATTTTTTTAATAATTTTTTTTTTTTTGATTAAAGAAATATTTTTTAATGATATTTTAAATTTATTTTATTTTTTAAAAATATTTAAAATTTTATATAAATAATACTAGCCCCAACGAGGGCTTTAGCATTTTCCAAAAGGTTATGACTTGAATTTAGAAAAGGAAAATGCTAGAGTTCCCTGGGAGCTCCCGTGGGATTTTAGTATTTTTTATATGTGTTTTTTTTAATTCTTTTTTTATATAAATATTTTTAATTATTTTAAAAAATTTTAAAAATTAAATAAAAATTATAATATTATTAAAAGAATATTTCTTTAATCACGAAGTAAACTAAAAAATTATTTTACTTCGTGATTAAAGAATTATTTTTTAATAATTTTTTTATAATAATATTTTAAATTTAAGAGGAAAAAGTTAGAGCTCAGTTGGAAATTTAGAATATCATTAAAAAATATTTTTTTAATTAGAAATTAAAAGAAAATATTAAAAAATATTTTTTATTTTACTTCATGATTAAGAAAGTATTTTTTAATAAATTTTTTTACTTTCTGATTAAAGAAATACTTTTTAATAATATTTTAAATTTATTTTATTTTTTAAAAATATTTAAAAAATTTTAAAAATCTATATAAAAAATAATTTTTAAAAAAACGCATGAAAAGAAACACTACACCCCCCAACGGAGCCCCTAGCAGAGGCTGTAGCGCTACCCCTATGTTATTGAGCAGCGAACGAGCGAGAGAGAGAGAGAGAGAGAGAGAGAGAGGGATTTGCAAGAAATATTTATTTTATATTATATATTATATTATATTACTATTTATTTTTATTTTTATTTTTATTTTTTTAGTACTATTTTACAAATCATATCATTATCGCAGGCTAACTCATAATTGATGCAACATTCTATAACAGTATACAACGTAGTTTCATTTTCATAATTGGGGTTTTTGCTGCCTTTATTGGCAATGGAATTAATTACAGCTTTGGGTTTGGCATTAATGATTGAACTTTAAACATCCGTTTTGGTCGTTTGCTTGAAAAGTTTTGGGTCCAATTCCCGCTAATCTATGACTTCAAATCAAAACACTGGATTAAAACTTATAATATTCTTAGTCACATGTTAAGCATGCAGAGCTGCTGGGTCATCTAATGACAACTTTGACCCGGATCTTTCTCGTGTCTTGATTATGATAGTTAGATTGCTTTTCTTCTCCTCTTCTTGCCTCAATTGGAACTGGGAATTTACCATAAAATATCAATTGACCACAATTTTGACTCGTAATAATATGTTTCGAGTTTTATTATTTATAAATAAATCAGTTTGCTATAAAATCATGTAAATCGTGATAAGATTCAAGACATGAATACTTTTTAAGCAAACTAATATAGCAAAAACGGCATGTGAATAAACATTGTTCGCATTAATAATTAAATGAAATCATGTGTTGCATGCTGGCGGTTTTAATTATTCAGAGACAACAGTAAATTTCATTGATGGAGACCTCACGATTGGAGAAGGAGAATTATAGCATGCAAACAGATCTGATTATGACAATGGAGCCTTGCGGGAACTCGGACGGAGTTTGAGCTCGAAAGTTTTGTCCGACCCAACTCATTATTAATTAACCAAAGACAAAGCTAATAAAAACACACCACCTAAACCAGACCAAAACGTATCTTTCTTTTGTATTAGTCTCCATTTGCCTGGCTCATATGATGCCATACCTGCCTCTCCATTTTTCACATGCTGGCTGGCCCACAGTCTCGTATCATGTTCCACGTGCATTTACTCGCAGGAACTAGAGGGATGAGAATGATCTCAAATTACATCTACATCTATACTATTCCAATTTTTAGATTATTATTATTTATTATTATTTGTAGAATATTATTTATACAAACACGCAATGTAACCGTGATTTTGAGATATAAAATATACTATTTATCAACTTTTTTTAATGTCTCATCAAATCAAATGATAGTAGCTAAACGAAAAATAAAAGGGGAATAATATTACTCTTTAAAGAATGTCATATCGAGGAGCGATCTTCAATTGTTATATTTGTCTTACCAATACCAAATTCATATAAATTGTTGGAACGGTGGCTTGATTTTTGTTAAAAAAATATCATTTCAAATTGTTCGTTCGATAGTCAATTCAAGCGAATTTCAAATAGATTATTTGCTCGGCGTTCGCTTGATATCCTACTCAAGCGAATATTCAAAAAACTCAATTCTAACATCCTTTAATGTATAAAAATATTTTTTGTAGAGTGAGACACGCAGAGAGAACTCATTTTGTGAGATTCTTAACAGTTCATTAGGTGTATTGAGAACTTTTGTGATTGATCTCTTGTATTCCACCTTTATTTGACAGTGAATTCATTAAAATCAATCCCGCCAATGGACATTTGATTGTCGATTTTATTGTTTACTTTTGCTAATCTATTTTAAAGCCGTCTCTAAATATCTAGTTAATCCTAACATAAATACTTCATATATTGTAGTACAAAAATATTCATGAACACATTCGGCAATTGCTTGACATACTTTATTTTTACACGAAGGTCTTTTGAACTACAAGATACAGATATATATGTATATATATATATATAAATTGCCCCGGGGCGTTATATCAAATCATGTGAACAAGTCATGCAAGAAGATGCACATAATTTGCCTGGTGACGTGGGTATGTTGTGGAATGATTCATGTGTCCAGAAGCCTTGTAATCAAGGATCCACCCTTCACATTTTAAAGTGAATAATACAGATCTTGCTTTAAACTTTTCCTTCCTTTCTCCTCCAATTTCGAATTAGCTTTATTATTATATTCCCAAGCATGACATGGCTCAAGACAGGCAACGGGAGAAAAGCACAAGTCCAGCCAATCAAACAATTTTTACTTATAATTCTTCTGCCTGTTTGGCAAAGTTGTTGCAAGGATGACCCCATCGCAAGAATTGCGAAGAATAATTTCCCTAAACAAACTGATCAAGCCAAGTCTAAAAGAGATTACTCTCTTCTATAAATAACAACATGAGGACAAACTTTATAAAGAGGTTAATCTTCTTATTTCTTCATGAAAGAAACCATGTATATAGATAAAAATAAATAAATTTCGAAATTTTTTTTATCCCAAATCATATAGTAAATTGGAGAGGTTAATAGTCCCATTTGGATACATAAATGGTTTCATCTTATCTCATCATTACAACTTTTTCAAAATAATATATAATAAACAATTCAACCTTTTCAAATCTCAAAACAATAATAATGTTAAAAATAATATTCTAATAATATTTTATTTAACTTTCAACTTTCATAAAAAATCATCTAATCTTACTATCCAAATGAGACCTTAATGTTATACACAATCTTGGCTTTGTATGAATAGCTCCCATGTTATTAGGGCCACAAAAAACCAACCGAGACCAACTCAAACCGACTGTCGGAGCTCAGAACCGGTCTAAATCAGCAAGGAATCGGTTGACCAGCAGTGGTAATTTAACAAAACTAACGTCGACTGGTTCAGTTCCGATTTGAACCAGGAAAAAAATGCAAAACTGGGCGACGTTATATGCTTATATTTTTTTTTTTCATATATATCGTTCTGAAATGATGTCGTTTTGCTTTTATAGTTTAAAAAAAAAACTAAAGGAAACGACGCCGTTAGGCTTCTATAGTTTAGGCCAAACGACGTCATTTCTACCTAGGGTTTAAACAACCTGTGCTCCAACCTCCCTCTTTGTTTCTCCTTCTCGAGCCCTCATTTTCAAACTTCTTCAATTTTCATCCTCTCCACTATCCAACGCCAGTGGCAATGGCCCAGCCTCCACATCCCTCCTGCAAATGGCGCAACCCTGGTGTTTATAATCCCACTCCAATTCCGTACCCTGCACGGAGTCCACCGCATGTTAAAATAAACCCCCATGGAGTCCGCAGCATGCCGGTGTTTTTTTTTTTTTTGAGATATGATTTTCATTTTTTGTAACTTTATCATCATATGAATTTATGTCCCATGTGTTTTTAATTGTTTATTGTGTATGGATAGGGATTAAAAAACCGATAAACCAATCGTGAACCAGCCAGCAATCGATCCGGCCAGTTTTACCCCCTTACGTGGTCGGTTTCGGTTGATTTTCTCTCCTAAAAAGAGGTGGTAGTCAATTTCCATTTTTGCCCAAAACCGAACCAAGGGGGCCGGTTTTCACCCCTACACGTTATATTGAAAAAAGATCACCTTTAAATTATTCACTCTTCATTTAAACAAGTTTTAAGAATTCACGAAGATATCAAGGAAAATTGTTCACAAATTTTGGAGTTTGCACAAGCTTTAATATTGATTTTTGTCTTTGTACCGTCTGTTGATCAGGCAAATAGCTTTCTTTGATCTCGAATGTTCCTTTTATCTCGAGTGGAACACGATAAACTTATAATTCTATTTTAATTTGAGAGTAGTTGTGTAAAATTAAAATTATTTTTAATAAAATATATTAATTGATTATAAAATAAATTATAAAAGAGTCCTAAATATATCTAAATGAAACTGTGGACTTCGAAGGATTAATAAAAAAGTGGAGTTCGGGTCCAACTCCCACAGAGCAGAGTAAACGAGTCCCAGCCCATTAGGTATTCTCCATAGCATTGTACTGTTCTCCTTGCTTGAATTAAGAGTAAATGTTTGTTTGGATAGAAAAATGATTTCCTCTGATCTCATTTTATTTTATTTTAAAATATTAACATTATATTATGTACAAGCAAATATAAAATTTGAATAATATGACATAATTTTATATTTGACTATTCTATTCAAAACTTATTTTCACATTGGTTATCCATCTAGTGGTTAAAATAATAATAAAATATTATAAATTTTAATAATTTTTTTTTTCATTTTTTTTTCTATCAATTTTTATTTTCTAAATTAAGAGTTATATGAAAATACATTGATACAAGTGCAGAGCAATATTTATGCAGTGCAGCAAATACATTAATACAAGGCCTTTGCTATCAACCGATAGAAGCCACATAGCTGAACAACTTTTTTTTCTTATTTGCCAGATAGAACAACTTCTAACTTCCAAGCAAAAAGACAAAAAATGGAAATTTGTTTCATAAAGCAAAAAGAGAAAAACAATGATTTATGAACATAGATTACAAAATACACCGAAAACTTCAAAATATTTGTGTGTTTGAACACATATGTATAGGAAGAAACAGATACATGAACTACAAGCACCAAAGGAGAGAGAAAATATTTTTTAATCAATTTGGTCTAGCTACAATGGCCAGCAAATATAACCACCAATCATAATTTACTGTAGATAAAAGTCATATAATTTTGAAGTTGCATAATTTAATGTAGACTATTTTTGGCGTCTAGTAGCCAAACTCCTCATTGGATTTGCATCTGCATAATCCAATGTTATCATTACAATTTTCTTAAATTTTCACACAAAATATAATAAACAATTCAACTTTTTTCAATCTCAAAATATTAATAATATTAAAAAATAATATTTTAATAATATTTTATTCAATTTATCGAAATCATCTCATCTCATCTCATTATTCAAATGAGGAACAATTTTATTCCATCTTTTTGGGAAAAAAAGAAGAAGAAGATTTCTCTCCCTTGGGCTTTTTGTGAGAGGAACAAAAATGTCTAGGATTGTCTCTCAGCAATTATTTTTGGGTTTCTATATCAAGGATTAATTGGTTCTTAAATAATGCCTAAATAAAGTAGCCTTATTGAACATAAGGTCTCAATAATCATGTAGGCATTTAGAGCTTACCCAGTAAGCATTATAATTTTGCAGAGTACAATAATTTTTTCTAGGCTACACAAACAATCTCGAAGTCATAAAATGCAATATGAAATAATCACTCAATTAAGCAATCTTAGGAATGGGTGGTAAAGGTATTGGATTTGGGAGTTGATCCCTCTAGATATAAGGTTCAAATCCTCTTAGGTGAAATAATTTTAGGGGATATCAGATTGGACAACTTTCTCTTTAAATTAGTCAAAAAGTTGCAAGAAATTCCATGTCGAAGAGCTGTGCACTATCGAGATTATTGATACTGTTTTTAAAAAAAAAAAATCGATCAATTAAAGGGCACAACTGTGAACAAGAGTAGACCACTTTTGGCCAAAAAGGACTTACAAAATAAGTACAAAAATGTCAATTCAGATCTGAAATAATTCAGCTGGCTCGAATAGCCTTGTTTAATTATTACGAAGTAAAACAATCAGAAATGCCAACTATGGCTATAAATAGATCACTCTATGCTCCTCCAATGAATAGCGGGCTTAGTAATTTGGTCGTGCTTCCATGTCACCAGGGAGTTGAGGAATTTCATGACCTGCATATTTTTTTTTACAGGTTTCTTGTATGTCAGTCAGGCGCTGAAAACATAAGAAAAAGAACATGCAGATCGAAATCCGAGATATATAATGCAGATCAAAGTTGTAAACCTCATCAGGGTTCTTGAGAGAGTAGAATGCATTGGTTTCTTTTGGGACAGCAGATACCAGTATTCCATAACCTCGATTACCCTCCCGCAATACCTGGTGAAATATTAGTAAAACAAAATTAAGTTTATAGAATCCATTATATTTATAAAATAAAATAAAATACGTAACGACATTGCAAATACATTTTCATAATTAATTACAAACCCCTATAAAATGCAAGTCACAGCTAGCGGTGCTACGTACCTTGAATGCATCTTCATCGGTCCTATCATCTCCAATATAGATTGGAAGCACATCATTCCTATTACTGAGCCCTGCAGGCCGCAGCATCCATTGACAGACAAAAGTTAGAAAAAACTGGTATCCGAGATCCTTGTCATCGTAAAAAATGAGACAGAAGAAATCATGAATACCAAGAGATTCAAGCAGAAATTCAACTGCTTTTCCTTTGTTCCAGTCAATCACAGGACGGATTTCTAAAACCTGACAAATGGGAAAACCCAAGTTAATTCTGTCAACATGGAAAGCTTAAATCTTTACAAATCTAACAAGCTTAATGGTGATGAACTTTCACATACACACATCGGTGTTCATGAAAGATTGAGCAAAACTACCTTCCGCCCATGGGTTAATCGCAATCGGGGATAGTCCTTTAGAATATCATGGACACATTGTGCAATCGTAGGCCAATTCTGAAGTCAGAAAACGATGAAAAACTGAATTAAAATCGTGCATTATGAACGCATACGAAAAATTGGTAAAATTAAGCACCGAAAATATTCATCACCATCTCATCTACGTTACGGTAATGTACAGAGGCACAAAACTTGTGATTCTCAACTTTTGCGCCTTTGATCCCTTTAGTATTCTCAACGAGGGTTCTAAAAACCTGCATAAAACAAGATAATGAATTCAGTAAAATATGAAGATAAATCAAGCCTAAATTGATATAATAAATGAAAAGGGATCGTACTGCACCTCGTCGATCAAAGGTAAAAACTCTCTAGCGGGCTGGAAGAGATTTACGTCCTTACCCTACCAAATAAAAATAATAACAGATAAGTTTAGAGCAAGGGAAAAACTTCAACAGGAAAATCCAGTTCTAGAATATCTTTTGTGGATTAGAGCGACAGGATGTGTCATCTCTTTACCTGTTTTTCATTAGATTTAATACAATCTGAATCGTCATTAGAAACATGACTGTGACTGAGAGTGCCCATAATATCCATCCCATGACTACCAGCATAACAGAGTTCTTTGAGTCCAACCAACTCATAAACCTGAAAGATGCAATGGATCAGAGTACTCTAATGGCATCCAGAAGATACACAACTTTCAGATTCTTCAATAAGAAGATCTTTAGCTACCTTATCACGGCTTCTTCCGCTGATGATTGCTGTTGGAAAGTACTTTGAAACATTTCTCACAGCAGAACGCATCTGACAGCAGTTCGTTTGATATCATAAAAGTCAGAACGGAAAGGGAAAATAGGGGAAAGGCTACATTTATTCAAACCAAATATAAGCATGAAAATATTACATCATCAGACATTAGGGCACGATCTGGGTCATCTACTATTGGAGAAAGAGTCCCATCATAGTCTAAAAAGATTGCTATTTTCTTGTTATTCGCACGATTTATAATTTGCTCAAAAGAATTGAGTGCTGATGGATACTTCAGCTGCAGAATCAGAAAGCAGCAGGGGAAAACATCAAGTATTAGAACCAATAGCAGAATAAGCGTGTCAGGCAACTTAATCTACGACAGCAAAAGCAGGCATACCATCCAGGAGCAAGAAGCAATATCAGCATCGTCTAAAGCAACCTCAACATTGAAATCCTTTATTAGCTTTTTCCGAGGGGGTGAAGAGGATTTCATGGCATCCAGCCAACCATTAGATCGAACATCATTAATCATTCCGGTCTTTTTCCTTGGAATAGTTACATACTTGCTCGAGGAGAACAAAGCTCCTGGCTGTGAGTGAGGCAACAATGCCAACAAACCAGAAGGGATGCCTAGTCTTAACTTGTTTATGGGTGCAGGATCGGTTAAAACAGGAGAAGCGTGATTCGACTTCAGGTCCATTGGGTCCAGATTAATTAGGACTCGGGGGAGATCAAAAAGGGTTAATCTAAGTGTACAATGTCAATTGCCAGTGAATAAAAATGCAGAATCAAGTGCTCCTTATTCCAGATTTCTCTACCCAACTCTTTTGTCTATGAAAAACCACCTCTTCAACGTCTTCTTGTCACTGCTGCTGGGCTTGCAGTCCATCAAGCATAAGCTTCTCGGAAACTGTTGATAACATCAAAAGCATTATATAAAAACAAGAATAGTTGCCGGAGAGGAAGAAGAAACCTACTGCTCAAATACATAATATGTTCAAACTATGCGTACCTTCTCATTTTCAATGCTGCACTGCATTTATAGGAGGAGACTGAACATCATTTGCACCCTGATCTTTTGAGATAGAACTGATGTCTACCTGCAGAATGATAAATAAGGCCATTAATTATTAACTATTGAGTAACCAGACAAAAAATAAATTCATTCTATATCCTTTATTAACAATTACAAGTGCATCAATACTTAAATAAAGCCACTTTCTAATGACTGAAACTGGAAGGTATTAAGAAACCAATGCTCTTGGAAAAATGAGAAGTTTTGACATTTTGTCAGGTGTGACGCGAAAGAATCCAAGAGAATAATAATAATAATAATGATAATGCAGGGAGTAACAGCTACAGAGAAAGGATTTTTGAAGTTAAAAACATTGCAGAAAAAGCAAAACCATAATCGAAGATCACAACTCCTTTAAATAATTGTTCTAGTCCAGATATAGCATAACCTTGAAAGTTTTGTCTACACATGATTCGCTGGCTTCGGCTCATGATAAACAGATTTTAACTACCAATATAACTAAGCTGTGGACATAACATGTGTATTCAATAAATTGGGACAACACGTACCTATGTTTTGGGGATTGGGAAAGGTTGGACAGGGAAAATGGTACACGCAGGAGTCGGGACAAAAGCAATGTCGAGTGAATGTATTACCACTCTTTCGTGTTTGAAAGGCTCAATGCCATTTGAGCAGATATTTTATCTTTGACAGGATTAGCGATCATGTAAGAATTTTTGAAGGAAAACGACTATTGCCTTTACAACATTTTTCCACGGAAAATCACTTCCACCAAAACTTTTTAAGGACAATAATAAACGTCTGCAGATCGAAGGAGCTCTCCCCGACCGGAGGCGGAGGCTAACAGTTAAGACATGATGATGACTCAACCAATTTCATGGAAGAAAATTTAAAATATATATATACAGGGAGAGAGGGAGAGAGAGATCAGAGAGAGAGAACCAAAAAATTGATGAATAATCAGCTTGTCTCCTCCAATCTTTTTCCTTCCCAGGAAAATATTCCAAATCATGTAACCGTTGGAACAAAATATATGCTCTAATCAGTTTTTGAAAGGCAAAAATATAAAGGTAAAATATCACGCTGTTTAGAGCTCCCCAAAACATCAGCGTTGAAACATTAATTGGAACTAATACTCTTTATGATCTGTATAAACAAGTTAAAATAAAATGCAATATTTCATATATATATATATATCTATTCAACACAACTTTTCAAGAACCGATGCATGCAACTATAATAAATGTTTGTAATGTCGATCTCCAAATATCAGATAAACCAGATCTCCAGTCAGTGCCAAATTTAATTTATAATGTTCCATTTCGCGGATGCATCTTTACCTGGAACAGATTTAAATGATAATCGCTGGACTCACGTATTTGTCTAGTAGCAAGATTTCCACGGGTGCACGTGGGCTTACCTTTGAGCATACAAGAACAATTCTCTCGTAGATCTATAACAGTCTACACTGCTGATCTCAGATAGAAAGAGATCTCCTTGCAGAAACACGTCATTAAATATTTGATCGTTTTTAAAAAAATTTATATGGAAATAATAAATTTTGCATAACCAAATTGATCACGTCGGAATCTCGATCCATCAGATTTAATGAACAAAAGGAAAAAAAATATTTCCCCAACATGGATAAGACACTACATTCATCGAGACGAACGTAACCTTAAACCCCAACTATTAAGGTGGAAAATTCTATATAAAAGAGAGGGAGAAGAAAAAAAAAAAATTCTGGACACAAAGTTTAAGGTCACAAAGTTATGGCATGTTATTCCTCCTCGAATCCTCGGCCATGACCACCACTGTACTCTAAAGTCAATGCTAATGGCAACTTCTTGGCACGGTCACAAAAAAACAGTATTAAAAACTGCAATAGAACAACAAAAGTCATATTCTCAAACAAAGGGTTGCTATGAACTTCTTTCATCCATATTTCCTGATCTTCCTGCGAGTTACATCGATCCAAACGGAAAGTGACGATGACACGTTGCCTATTAAAACATTCAAGTTGTTTTGCCCTAGTTTTCAGCAACCGACAGAACACGAAACCAAAATAAAATAAAACAAATGGGCTGTCACATCACTTTCTTTAATTTATACAGCTCCACGCCTACGTTTTATTAAGGAACATTAAAAAAAATGAAAATAATTACTATGGGTAATTAAGATAAATTATCGAACAAAACAAAGTAAGTAAAATCTTGACCGAACTGAATTGCCTAACTTGAAAGCTCCGTATGCAGTAAATTAATAGCAATCAAAATTGGTTCTCAAAAAAAAAAAAAAAA